>LPNX010545610.1:6885-154407 GCA_001517045.1 Pseudotsuga menziesii | reverse complement strand
TTCATCTTTTTGTACCCAATGGTCCCTTTGACCTACTTCAGTGAGCATTCGTTGGACATTCATAAATTTATCTTATCTTGTATTATATGTCATTATGAGTACTACCGACACTCTAATTGTGGGATTATGCAAGATAAAAAAAATCAAGGATGCTCTCCATATCCTTCATTATGTTGCTATAAGGGGTTACCCTATTGCCTCTACTATTTATAACACTCTTAATGGTGGCCTATGTAAGGCTTGTCAAGTTAAGAAAGCTCACATACTTCACAAGGAACTGTTAGACCAAGGACATCGACCAAGCAATACAATTTCTTCCATTTTGATTGATGGGTTGTTGAGGACTAATAATATAGAACTAGCCTATGAGATTGCAAATGAAATTACCAAAAATGGCTTTACTCTAGTGGCTGCAAATTTGAATGCATTGATCAATGCTATGTGCAAGGTTGATAGAGTGGAGCATACAACAAAGTATCTAGTGGAGATGAAAAGACCTTATATAGTTTCTATATCACATTCATCAGGGGTCTATGCATGGTTGGGTATGGTGGATGAGGCGATAAATCAACTAGAGAAAATTATTAGTAAGGGCCTCACCCACATATGCTATGTAGTCTTCACTCATCAAAGTTTTCTGCAAATCAAAGAAAGTTGAAGTTGCTGCCTAGATATTGAACCAAATGCTTCGGGAACGCATGTTCCAAGTTCCAGAGGTTTTATCTATGTCATGCATCATCTTGGAAAGTTGGGAAAAAAGTTTGAGGCATCAAAAGTTCGCTAGGAAATTATAGAATGTAGATTTACTATACATGTTAGAGTATACTCTGAAGTAATGTCTTCTCCATTTTAGGATGGTGAAGTGGGAAAATCATTATAATTACTAGACAAAATAATTAGGAGAGGTTGTGTAACTGAATTTTTGACATATGGTCTTTCATAAAACAATTTTGCTCCAAGGGAAAAGTTGATGAGGCAGTCAAGTGTTTAGACGGCATAAACCAAAGATATCCAACACTAGGTATTAGATTATGAGAATTTCAAAACAGTCAAATTTATTATTTTTCCCAAGAGACCACTCTTGCAGGAAGGAATCGAGATGGCTCTGCTTTGTAAGAAAGTATTGAACCAATACCATTGTCAAAATACTTTGCTGAGTTTGGTCGCATGAAAATATCCCTTCATAAGTTATATTTTTTTTATTATAAAGGGCTATAATCTTGTCAGTTAGTCTTTTAGGGTTCTTCCTGCAAACAGAGTCTAAAATTTTAATTTTGCTTGTGCAAGTTGTTAAGGTGATCTACAAAAGTTGGGAATGGTGTTTGCATTCAACAAAATGGTCAGATATGGATCCCATCTCTATGTGCTTCTCAAAACTAATTGGTTCTTCTAGAATGTTGGTTCATGTGTCCTCCAAGATGCATTTAATGTTGCATTTATGTGAATAATGTTGGTTCATGTCCTCCAAGATGCATTTAATGTTGCATTTATGTGAAGAAAGTTGCAGGCATAATACTAGCACTTTTCAAATATCTGAAAAAGGGTTGAATGTGGATTTTGTATACATTTAAAGCTATACACGCTGGGACTTTTCTTCTAGTAAGTGAAATGATAAAATAATCCACTTTAGTAAGTAGTATGATGTGACCAGGACAATGTTAGACAAAGAAACAACAATTTCCTTGAAGTGTAGTCTTGGAAGAAAGAAAAAAAGGTCAAGTGGTGACTTATGGATATTGTGCATAATAGCTTACGTGTTTTGTGGAAATGGAGGATGAGTTCATGATTTTTTATGAACCAAAAGATATACCTTCTATTCCAAAGGATAAATTAATGAAATTTCAGTGTCATTTGAGAGGTAATTTGACTTCCCTACTGACATTTCCCATTAGGTATGCATAGAGACAAAACATCACATCCAAAGAGAGCATCACACATGTAAATTGTCTATCTAAGAAACTAAATCAAAAGACCATTTTGTATTTAGATGCACTATCTAATATGAAATATGTGGTCATTTTTTCTTGTTTAGAAACTCTGAGTGTTCCTTGAAAAATTTCAAGGAAAATGAGATCGAAAGATCAAGATGTCTTGCATTCTTGCTTTGTAAAATGGTTCACATCTTAGAAAAAACTCCCAAGGACAAGTATCCCTGCATCACTAACTAAAGGCCCATCACCTCTTACTTCTAATATCCTAAGGACTCCAATTATTAAAACAATCTTCAATGATACTCCAATACTAGATCTGTCAATCAATATTGTAGGCTTCAAATCACACAACTTGTGAACAATAAGAATCTCATCACGAACTTCTTCTTGGCCTTGGATTTTAAAAGAGCTAATGGTTGACTACGTTGCTAGTTTTGTGCTTCCTACTTAGATCCCATCAGTTAAACCTTCACCCATGTTGTTCTTTTCAGGTTATTAGAGCTCACTGTTGCCTATTTCAAAATTCTCCTTCTCTTCTTCTATTTCTTTTACAGTTCTTACAGAGATTCCTTCACACTCGCATTCCTTACTCATTGTTGTACTTTTGTAGTACCACTGGTTGTTTTTGGTCACTAGTGGACTTAACATTTAAATTAGATATCTAGTATATGAAGAACATAGTCTACAGAAGAAAACACAATTTGCACAAATAGGCCACATCGCAAAGGATGAAATATGACTTGGATATTAACCTACTTACATGTGATATTAACCTACCATATTGCTTAGAGCTAAGATCTTTGTAATCAGAAGAGATACCATTGTGGGAGATTTGAATTTTTTTGGCTCCAAGAAGATGTTTATCTTCTTCAGCTCTGGTTCGCCTTTGGAGGTCTGGGTGTAGTTTATTTTCAGGATCGTTGTTTCTGCTCTTTCTTGGGAGGATTGTCGCTACTGCTCTGTCTTTGGATTGCTGCTTTGTATTTGGAGGCCGTTTGAGCAAGATCTTGTTGATTGCAGGATCAATCCTAATTTGTTCTAGGATTGTAGTGCAGGATCTTCATCTCTTTGGAGTGAATTGACTGTTTTAGATTCAGACCTGGAAGTTCTTCCTCTTCTGGTTGTGAAGCTCGATCTTGCTTGAGAACATATTGGTGGTCCTCTTCATCTCGGGATAGGGTAAGTTGTCTTCTTGCGTGGGACCTTTTGGTTCTGTCCTGGAGTCTCTACGATCCAACAGGATTTTGCAGTTGATCGACTGGGGTTCCCATGGAGCTTGGAGATGTTCCTCCTCCTCTCCCTCTGGAACTGTTGGCTTTTAAAAGGCTAGTAGCTGCCAGTGGTAAGAGAAAGGGAAGTTCTCTCATGCAACAATTTGTGAAGAAAATAGAAATTCCATCAGTAGAATTGCCAGCTAAGAGAACTTGTTGGTCGGCTATGAACCTTTATGATCGTGGATTAATCAGACAGTTCACGGGGCTTTGGCCTTCTCCAAAGGTCATTGAACCCTAGGTTCAGCGTAATTGGAGGCCATTGATTACCGAAGGAATTTGTAGTTACTTGGTTGGTAGGGGTTTTTTTGTCTTTGTATTTGAATTAGCTGCAGACAGAGACCTCATTTTTTGAAATGGGCTATACTTTTTGGGTCCACGGGGACTATATTTGAACAAATGGACTCTTGATTTTGACCCCACTCAAGATATTCCCTCTGTTGTCCCAGTATGGGTTCGTCTTCCACACTTGCCGCTTCACTGTTGGAATTCAGATTCTTTGGAATCCATCCGGAATAAACTAGGGAAATATATTGACAGGGCAAAAAGTAAAGATCAATACGCTTGTGCAAGAATATGTGTAGAAGTTGATTTAGAGGTTGGGCTGCCTAGAGCCATCAATTTAACCGTGGCATATTGGTCACATGTGCAGGAGCTTTACTATGAGCAGCTTCCCTTTAAATGTCGCCATTGTCATGGATATGGACATTTCGCCAGAAATTGTAAGAAGAAAGTAGAAGATATACCTGTTCAAGAGAAGAATGAGCAATGGACTAATGTACGGAAAGTCGGTTCTACTAAGCCAGTCGATAAAATGAAAGGGAAAGAATCACATCAGTCTGGAATGAAGAAGAATTCTGCAAGCCAAGAAGCAGGAAATTCAGTAAACTCTAATCAATCTAAAGAATCAAACCAGCCCGGAGTTCAAAAGAACCTTACAATTCAAGAATTAGGAAATCTAGTAACCTCAAATTCGTTTGGTGCTCTTGAGTCTTTAGAAGACCAAACCCCCCTACGCTTGAAGAAGGTGAGGTACCCCAGTCAGAAGTGTTAATAAGTGACATTGAAGAAAATAGTGGGAAGGTTGAGATCGTTGTCCCATTTACTTAGGAAATCCCTTTTAAACCTTCTACTTCTCCTTCCTATGTTGAAATTTTAAAGAAAAAGACGGTTGATTCATCTGGTTCCTCTGATGAAGATTCATTTGAGCAATCATCAAAAAAGGATGGTAGAAAGTCTCGTAAAGAGATTAGAGAAGAAGAAGCTTAACGACTGAAAATGCAGGGATCCCAAGCAACTATAGAGATGTCTATGGATAGAACCAAGCGAAATAGATCTCAAAAGGGTGGAGCAACTCCCTCTGGTTCAGGTAAATAATGCAATTAACCTCATGGAACTGTAGAGGATTGGGAAACTCAAAAAAAGTTAAAGATGTGAAGGACCTTCTGAGAATGGAGCCTTCTGAAATTTTATTATTACAAGAGACTAAAATAGATCAGGATTCGCTCTTCATTCTAAGCAAGAATAAGTGGAAATTGAACAGTGGAATCGTTGTTAGTGCTCGGGGCACCTGTGGGGGATTAGAAACTATTTGGATGGAGGAGAAATATACCCTGTTTTCTTCATTTGCTACTCAATATTGGATCTACTCAAAGCTTATTTGCTCTGCTAATAGGATTAATTTTGCCCTCTTTAATATGTATGTACTTGTAAATCATGTCGAGAAAAAGGAATGTTGGAATTCTCTTTCTAAATTTATGGAATCTACGGCTCTTCGAAACATTATAGTGGCAGGAGACTTAAATATCATCCTTGAACCCAAGGAAAAAAAGGAGGAGTGTTGGGAAAGGATCCCTTACAGGATTTTGTGGAGGCTTTAATTTGGTCATGGGATCTCCTTGATATAAAACCTGCGAGAGGACGCTTTACATGGAATAATAATAGGACTGGGTCAGCCAGTATCCTAGCTAGATTGGATCGGTTTTTTGTGCAAAGTTCTTTGTTTGATTCAAACTTAATTATCTCTTCAAAAATTTTGCCAAAGACTTCCTCCGATCACCATCCCATCTCCTTGCTGGTCAAAGAAGAAGAAGACTATGGACCTATTCCATTTCGCTTCAGCCCAATGTGGATTGAGCGTGAAGGATTCTTGGAGACTGTGAGTGAAGTCTGGATGCAATATGTGGATGGTTCTCCTAGTTTCGTATGGGAGCAAAAACTTAAAAAAAAAAAACTTTGAAATCTTGGATCAAAAAACCTATTTTGAATCCAACTAGCATAAAAAAAGAAACTGTGAAAGACCTTGCAGATTTACAATACAGTATGGAGGAATCCGATATTACAAAATCGGTTTTGCTATCGGAGAAGATTGCTTAAGCTACTTCTTATCAAACTTTTAGATATGAAAAAGAAGAATTGCGACTTAAATCGAGAAGCCTATGGCTTCAAGCTGGAGATAAAAATTCAGCTTATTTCCATAGACAGTGTCGATTAAGAATATCCCGCAATCACATTTCAAAGTTAGTATCTACTGAAGGAATTGCTATAAAAGGTCAAATGGAACTTAAACAGGTTGCGCATTCTCAATTTCATCAGTTATTTTCTGAGGATGGAGTAACAGACATTTCAGTCGAGCTAGAATTTCTATCTAATATCCCAGCTTTGGTTTCTATTGAGACAAATGCTGGCCTTATTAAACCTTTTTATGAACAAGAAGTGGTGGATGTTATCTGGGGTATGGAGCCAGATTAAGCTCTTGGGCCAGATGGGTTTTCTATACATTTGTATAGAATTTGTTGGTCAATCATTAAATATGATTTGCTTCATATGATCTCCTCGTTTCAAAGGAAAGCTAAAGTTGGGGGCTGTACCAACTCAACCTTCTTAGCCTTAATCCCCAATGAGATCAACCCTACGTCCTTTGATAGATTCCGACCTATCTCTTTATGCAATGCCTCTTATAAAATTCTGGCAAAACTCTTAGCTAACAGGTTAAAGCCTTTGTTGGGATATTTAATCTCTCCACAGCGGGGAGGGTTGTTAAAGGATGACACTTAGTAAACAATGTTATTCAAGTCCAAGAGGCCATTCATTCCAGTTTTCAAAGAAAAGAAAAAAGTATGATCATTAAACTTGATATGAAAAATGCATTTGACCATGTTAAGCTCTCTTTCCTCTACCAAGTCCTACTCACTTTCGGTTTTAGTGTGGAGTTTGTCAGATTGATTATAGCTTGTACTAATAAACCTTGGATTGCCCCTCTCATTAATGGTAGACCTTCAGAATTTTTTCAAGCATCTAGAGGACTGTGGCAAGGGTGCCCTTTATCTCCTTTTTTATACATCTTAATGGCAGAAGCTTTAAGCAGAATGTTGTCTGCTGAAATGGCTGTTGGTTCTATTCCTAGAATTAGGGTTGCTAAAGGGGTGGATCCTATCAATCATGCGCTTTTTGCAGATGACTCTCTTCTTCTTGGAGGGGCTTCATTAATCATTGCCCGTTATTTCAATAGAATTCTTTCAAAGTTTTGTTTAATTTATGGAGCCTTGATTAATAAGGATAAAAGTGCAGTATATGGGTGGCATTTGGATCAATAGACAATGGGGCAAATAGAAAATTCTTTGGGATTTCTTGGCTTTGTACAGTGGGACATGATCAAATATTTGGGCCTCCCATTGACCTTGGGTGCTAATCCACCCTCGCTATGGTTGGATGTTTTGAGCAAAATCAAAGCTAAAATTAATTCTTTGGGAGGACATTGGTTGACAAAAGTAGGGAAGTTGGTCTTGATAAAGTCAATACTCTCTTCCCTTCCTATTTTTCAGTCTTCTTTACTACTTGCCCCTAAATCCATTTCCATGCAGATAGCCAAGTTCATCAGGGACTTCCTCTGGAGTGGCAGAAAAGGTAACCAAAATAAAATTCATTTGGTCAATTGGGAGATTATTAAAAGACCTCTTTCTGAAGGTGGATTGCAAGTGAGAGATCCTGAATCAACTAACTTAGCATTGGGAGGCAAACTTGTCTGGCCGCTTTTTGTTGATAAAAACCATTCAGTCAGCAAACTTTTTTTAATGAAATATCTCAAAGGAGGATCCTTGAGAAACATATTACCCGAAAAGCTTCCAGCAGGCACTGCAACGTGGAATATGTGCAAGAAAACTTTTAAACTAATTCAACAGCAAATTTTTAGAATCCCAGGAAATGGAAAAGGAATTCTTCTGTGGGAAGATAAGATTTTGGGACATCCTCCCCTATCCTCCATTAATTCGCTTTCTAATTTCAGACTTTGGCTGATTAATAAAGGATTCCTCCATTTAACAGGTATTTGCTCTTGGGATTGTGCGGGGAATTGGGATGGCTAGAAGTTTCTGAAAATGCCAGATCGGTTCATTCCTGATCAGTTAATATTGATAAATGCCTTTTCTGGTTTGGCTCCGGTTCATAAATCCACAAAAGATAAATGGGGTTGGGGAAATACTGGTGTTTATTCTGCAGGACTCGGATTCTCAGCTTTACATTCTCTCCATCCCTCCATTATTCCTCCTACGTTGTGGAAATCTATCTGGGCTCCTTGTTTGCCAAAGATAAAAAAAAATTCTTGGCTCCTCTTGCACCAAAAAGTATTAATGGGTGAGAACTTGATGCGCTGTGGATTCCTAGGACCTTTTCGTTGTTGTTTATACCATGCAACAACAGAATCCTCGGATCATATATTTGTAGATTGTGAATTTATTCAAGCAGTATGGAATTTGATCCTGCCATATCTGAATATTGTTACACCACTAGGCATGACTGTACCAGATGTGTATGCAAATTGGAAGGACCCGATTATTCTGTCTAAAGGTAGCCAAACTGGATGGTCAAATGCTTGGTACATTTTACCTAAGACGGTTTGGTGGCTGGTCTGGCTAGCTAGAAATGATTATCTATTTAATTTCAAAGTGTGGTCTTGTGTAGAAGTGGCTGGAAAAGTCAAAAACCAGATCTTAGAAAGTGTGAAGAAGTGTAATTCTATAATCCCATAGGAAATTTCAGAGTGGTTGGGAAGTGGTGTGAAAGGCAATGAATTAAAAACTTCCAAACCGTTTACCTCTCCTCCTTGGCGTGTGCGGCTTCCCACTGCTGAATTTCCTTTTTGGTGGAAAAGCAAAGGAGTAGCCACTATTTTTTTTTATGGTGGGGCAAAGGGAAATCTAGGTATAGCAGGTGCTGGCGGATTAATTTTCTCCTTGGACTGTGAGAAAGTCTCTAGTTTCTGTTGGGGCTTAGGAATATGCTCTAATAACCAGGTAGAGAGTTATAGTCTTCTTATGGCCTGTCAAGTTGCCAAGAAGATTGGTCTAAAGGACATTCAAATTTTTGGGGATTCTGAGGTCTTAATCAAATTGTAAATTGTTCTTCCCAATTCAAGAAGTCGTCTTTGGATAAAACTCTACAGGGAATTCAAAATATCGTGAAAGACTTTGACAGCGTTTCTTTTTCTCATATTTTAAGAGAATTGAACAACCAAGTTGATTATTTGGCTAATAAAGCTTGCCTCTTGCCACTTGGAAGCTTCGGTTCTAATGGAGAACCGTGTCTTATGCAGCCTCTTCCGTAATTGTAATATCAAATGAAAGATGAACTGGATGTTGTACAATTTGTATCTAGATTGATTTTTTCTTTAAGTCAGGGTTCTTGAGAAGAATTCCTTTGAAATGTATGTAACTGTTGATTTAGCTATTGCTAATTCAATTCAGGATTCCTTTAAAATTCAATATATATATATATATCCGTTCGAGTTTAAAAAAAAAAGATGTTTGTAATCAGAGCAATCAATTTATTTCCCTATGACTTTAGGGTTCCAGAGCCTCTCAAGCAAAAGATATAAATTCACGGTAAAAAAGGAAACTTATCAGCAACCTACCTACGCTTCAGTATTTAACGCCAGGGAATAAAGAAAAATGCACCATCGGACCAATGAAATTACAATACAACAAGAGGGTGCAAGTAGGAACTTTCACATGGGTGGACACATCGAAGGAGAGGTACTACATCATTAAATATCTAGAAAAAGTACCGATGATAGAAGACAAGGAACATGCAGAGAGTATTCGACATAGCAAACGCTAGCAGAACTAGCATGTAGAAAATGCCTTTTGAGTTATAGTTATTGCATATAATGGGAACCCTGTAGGGTATCATTCAATATAGACAGGCTGCGGGCATAATCCACAAGAGGGCTAGTGCAAAAAGGAATAAGCAACAACATGGAAAATCATTGGTGCAGCTATCGATCGCACAACACATGGGTTGTTATCCAAAATTCACTAAAAATTTATCGATTCACAGTAAATCGATAAACTTAATAGGGATTTTGTAAGCAAAGAAGGTGATGTTGACGCCAAAGGTGTATAATTCGTGGATCGCCTCTTCAAGAGCCTCCAAGTTCTCTCCAATGTTGTTTTATCCATGGTAGCTATGGCAATTAAATAGTGAAATTGTAAACTCTCAACAGTGGTTAATATCCATACCAATCTCCTCAATGGGTATTACCAATATCCATATCCATAACCCACCAAACCCTCCTATGTTTGGTGCCAATGGACAGGCTATTTGGCGCGAACTAGCAGGTTGAGCAGTAATTGACGGAATTGAAGGATGATGGTTCAGGAAAATCGGCCATCGGCCATGAATGTCGTTGTCGTAGAGGTGGGTGGAGAGTTGTTTGGTACACTAGTTGGGTCGAGCTGCAAATGCAAATAGATTTTTTTGTTTCTTTATATATATATATATTTTTTTTGTTTTTGTTTTATTGTATTATTTTATTATATAAATTATATAGTTTTTTTTGTTTTTTTTTAATTATTTTATTATATAGATTATATTTTTTTTGGTTTTTTTTTTTATATTTTTGGTTTTATTTTTATTATCCCCATCTGAAACAGGCACCCGGAGATAAAACAACTGGCACCAAGGTTTGAGAGAATCACCCTCAATAAAAATATTCTAGCGAATATTTCCTTGCATAAGGCATCGACTCTTGTATCAAATCTAGGATCGACTGCATGGAGTAGCATAATGAGTACCAACATCGACTCTTTACGCATACTTGGATTGATTAACATCATCGCCACCTGACATCGACTACATGATGTACAAACATCGAGTGTATCAACTCTTGGGATCGACAAGATTTATATACTTTTTGTTTTATTTTTATTATTTTATTATATAAATTATGTTAATTGGTTATATATTATATATTTTTTAAAAATTATCATATAAGTTGTTTAGTTTTATAAATGGATTAGTTTACGGAGTTGATGATTTGGCCCGAAAGCCGGTCGTCGTTGCCACTTCTCGTCCAAATCATCGACTCCAATCGGTACCAAAATTCGGTCAATACTCTTCGGGACGGCGACCGACAACAACCACATATGAGGGCCCTACATCCCCTCAAGAACTGGCCATTCGAATGCACCTCCTGCACGTAGACTTACCAAATGCATCCAATGCATGGCCAAAAAAACACGTCAACTTCGGATCTGTGGGCTGAAGGTATCGTTCGACCCCTGCTCTACAATGACATCTGCAACAAGTAAACCTTCTTGCAAAGTTTAATCATTTCTTCTAATGTCTGCTTCTATTTTCCTTTGGAGTGTGTGAGGAATGTCGATGTGCAAAAACCAATGACCTTTGTAAATAGTGGCATTGCAGGAGGGTGCTCATGCTTTTCCCAGGCTGAAAGCTCAAAATGCATATGGTTATGAGAGCATAGGCTAGAGATGGTGATAATTGTGAATGTAAAGTGGAAGCAGTAACTCTGGTAGCATTGAAACCTGTAAAAAGCCATAACAACTGATTATTGATTGGAGTGATGTACACGATCGGAGCGGCAAGAACCATACCTTTGAAGCACTCTGACTGGTCACTACAAGATCCTGAACCGGCCTATCGTCTACAAAAATAGGGTATTGAGTGCAAAAATAGGGGAGCAGGGGTCAAACGATACCTTTAGCCCACAAATCTGAAGTTGACGTGTTTTTTTGGCCATGCATTGGATGCATTTGGTAAGTCTACGTGGAGGAGGCGCATTTGAATGACCGGTTCTCGAGGGGGTGTAGGGATATGATGCTTCTAGCTAGGTATCGATATGGTACTGGTTCTAGTGCCTAATTCATAATTTACGTGGGAACCTGGTATCCCTTTGGAACATGCTTAACCTAGTTTCTAATTCAATGGTGCAACATGGATAAATATGGTCAAGAGAAAATTCGTGCAAATGCTTTGTTGGATCTCTGAAGATCGAGGTGCATGACACCAATTTTACTAATAGAAGGTATACAATTTACAAAATTTACACTTCATTGTCAAATTTGCAATTTGCCATGACACAATTAAAAATGACTGACATAAATGACTAATTCATATTCTTCTAGCTAGTCATTTTTTTATGCACTGACTAAATTAGTCGTTTATGTTAGTCATTTTTAACTCTGTCACTTATTATCTAGTCATATTCTTTAACTGATGACTAAATTAGTCGTTAATTTTAGCCGTTTATAGTTGGGTCAATCAAAATTGCTCATATTTAGTAGTAAATCACTTGAAAAAATTGTGGTGACGAGAATTTTTAGTCGCTAATTCCTCATTTTGTACTAGTGTATTGTGGAAAAACATGCATAAGAGTTTGAGCTAGCTACATAAATATTGCATGTTTTCAAAAGGATGCTAGCATCCATATACAACCAATACACACTATTGGACATCTCTTACAGGAAGATGCTCAAATTCAAATATCTAGCTGGGTGAGATTGGAAGGATATAATTCCTCATGCCCCACCACCACCTCAACAACATGGGACATCATCATCAGGATGAGGGGGGCAACACAAATAAATTATGTAGGGTTATTGAACAGGTCTAATGCCAACACAACAAGTATGACATTTGGAAATCTACACATGTGCCTAAGAACAGTTGAAATGGGAGGCTAACTGATTCCCTAATTTCATGGATATTGTTATACAATAGGATCAACATGTGGCATTTTTTTTGGAACAGATTTTAGGAATTCACAACAACAACATAAGGGTATAAATACAGGATGAAGGGTAAGCTCCAAAGGTTGGAATACTTTTACTGATGGCCGCAATAGATAAACATTCTATCTCTAACTAAAGGATCTGTTTTCTTCCTTCCATCCCCCTCTCTCCTCCTTTGTAATCATTCTAATCCACATAAGCTTTCAATGAGAAAAATGAGATGACTGAGAGAGTTATTTATTGGAAACATTCTCTCTATATTGTGTCCATATTTACAAGCTCATGTATTGTTTTATACAACTGAAGAATTCAAAGTTTCATTCTAGATCTTCCTTGTAATATTGTTTATGTACTTCGGACTCTATCATGGAATTATTTTTTTAATTTTTTAATTTTAATTTTTTATGGTCTGGAATTTCAATACCCCTAGTTTCTATTTACAAAAAATCTAGCTATCATAGACTTTTAGTCATAGATATTAATGAAGGCACTTATTATGTAAAGGAAGGTTGGCTAGTTGACATGGTCAACTATAATCACCGTCATTATCAACATACAAATAAGTTTTATGTAGAAAACAAAGAGCATACACGATTCTTTATAACAACACAATATTTAGGGCTTATAGCATATTCTTATAATGTAACAAGGTGTTGAATATAAGGGAGCAAAGAGAACAATAATAATCAATACTAACACCCTTCTACAAAACCTTTGTGCTAAATGGATTATTGAACTCTTGATGAAAAGGAAACATGGATTATCTATCATACAAACTCAACTCTTTTAGCATCCTCTATCCAATCAACATATATTCTACAAATTGCAATCGAACTTATGAAGAAAACGAAGGACTAGTGAATACCTCTTCATACTGTTTCTACCAACCCCTCTTTTGACTAACCTCCAATACGCGATTATCATCAACTAAGTAAGAGATATAGTGTTTAATTGCAAGCACTTACATACCTCAAGAGGGATTGCATATGTAGTCAATGTCCGGTCATAAACAACAAGAGGATTTAACCCATTGGCATCAATAAGTTCATGAATACCGCATAGAAGAAGACTCCAACGCCTGAGACAAGTAATAAATTGAGGTAATATTTTCTCTAAGTAGTGCTTGCGAAGAGATTCCTTGTCTACAAAAATTACATGCCATACTTTAATGTAAGCACATAATAAAGTTTCCAATATGTCAATGAAGATGATTGAAGGGAATGAAAGTAGAGGAAAAATTGCATCCCATATATTCATTACCAAATTACTAGACAATTAAAGCTATGGCTAATAGCCAAGGATGCTAGAGATCCCCATTTCAAGTAGTTACTTTGTAGATAAATTATACTATTGTGCTTGTGTAGCAAGGGCAGTTTACTCAACAAATACAAAGTGTTGTAACAACCATTACCTAGTTCATATCGCAATAAACCCTAGTTTTGTAGCTACAATTAAGAGTATGAAAATGTAATTTTCATTTTCATACATACAAATTAAATGAGATTGGATAAATAAATCATGAACATTATTTATTTATTAGCATCCAACATGTGCCTTCACAATCTCGTCGAACATAGTCCATGCCACCATCACCTATAGATTAATCATCTTTGCTTTTGTCCCTCCAAAGTCTACATTGCTTGATAGATATGCATACTCCATTTCATACGTGTTACTATTTCTTAGTCCCTTTGGAGGGCATGTCATAACTACTTACAAATCATTTTGTACAGGATCTTGTACACAAAATACTTGTTTTGCTTGTGATGCCAGAATAAATGGATCATCTTGCAATGTCCTTACTTAAGCATCTCTTCAGATTCACCATGTTGAAACCAATTTCATCCACTTTTATTCCACTCTTCTTGTGTACATATATCCAATCACATTTGAACAAGAGATACTACACATTATAATAGTCCAAGGTGATTATGTCTTGAATCACTCCGAAATATGTTGTCATATTTTGTATGAGATTGTTTCCCTTTACACTTTATCCCATTATTGTTTGTGCATCTATGCACACACCACTATTTTGGGTGGCCCTAACATTCAATATGCTTGTAATATGAAATCTACGCACATTGATTAAGTAGCTCTCATGCCTACTTTCATATTTACTTGGGCCACACACTAGCCATTTAAGGGTATCTGGAATATTATATTTTCCTTCCACCTATAAATTGTTAAATGTCATTAGAAAACCATGCAACTCCAAACTATGTAAAACGAATCTTAGTTTCATACATCATTGTAGTCTTGTTCAATGACTTTCAAATAATTATAATAGAAAGAACATACAAGTACCCGTTTTCCTATCCAATCACTAAATTACTGGTTGTGGAGATTTTGTAACAAGGCTTCATCTTTTGCGCTTGGTTGTTTCTATTGGCGATTTCAGTCAAGTGCATCCTGATTTCCAGTAATGTCAATAAACCTTTTTTCAAGATATTTTTCATGATTATATAAAAAAAACTATTTAATAAGTTTGTTCTTATTACTTACTCTATCCAAGGTTAAACTTCATTTATGTCGTGCAAGACCCACCTATGGGCTTGTAACAAGCTAGTATTATCCAATTCAATACAAGTTACACTAGATAAGGCCTTCCCATATTGACCAACCTCTCCCTCTTCATCATCCCAGGCCACATTTCTACTATGCATGCTTCCAATGTATTCCATACTTTCGACATATACAACACAAACTTTGATGGATTCCTACACAATGTATTTTTCAGCTATGCACCCTTTGGGCCTATTCATGTTCTTTACATAAATTTTGAAAATTTTCACGTTCCTAGAAAAAAAATCACACACACAAAAATTGCAGTCAAACCAAAAGTAAGAATAAATATTTGTTGGTGATGTATTAGATGCTCATAATATGCTGGAATTTATGTGGATTTGTACATCGTAAAATTTCACAAACCTTTCAAAAGGGTACATCCATTAGTATGCAACTAAGCCACATGANCAAACCAAGTGTATGGTCAAATGTATCATTATATCAAAGAATGAGGGGGGGGGGGGGTTGTTTTTTTGAGTAAGCACAATGTATACATGACATCATCTTGTAAGTTGTCAAGCTATATTGGATCCACCATTTTTGTATAAATTTTCTTATAAATGAAGCAAAATCTACAAAAGGTGTTTCACAATGCTTTAGTAGCACATGGTGCACTGCGACTGGAAGAAGTTGTTGCATGAGAACATGGAAATCATGTGCTTTCATACTATGAATCTTAAGCTCTTCCATAGATATATTGATTTATAGAGGTTGAAACATAGCCATCAAGAACTTTAAATATGAACAGAGCAACACAAACTATCTCCTCTTTTTTTGATAAAGTGTGTGGTGTGACATAAATTTTAAGACAAAAGGAGGACCACATCATCAACGACTAAGAATATTGCTTTGATTGAACCCTTTATATGCTACAAATTCTATGAGAGAAGCATGGTTCATACTTATATGGTCATGTGGTGTGAAAAATGTACATACACATGCCCTCATGATGATCACTAAGAAAGCAGGACATGAGGTGACATCTATAGAAGGCATGCTAAGTGTTACGGCGATGGAAGCTATTTTGATGCAATGCCGACTTATACAAGCTACAGATACTAGCTGTGTGGTGAAGAAGGACGAAATAAAAGCACTAATCCCAGGTTAAATTGAAGGGAAACATACGTTGTTGCAACTAATGATGACACTTCACCTTCAACGAAATCATGATACATCAGGATCAATTCATGTGACAAAACACACAGAAATTTCAATCGACGGGGTCGAAACAAACATTATAACATGAAGTATTCCACCATATTCAAGAAGATTGAAGAATGGCCAGGAAAGATACAGATCAATGAACATAGATGACATACTCAAATAGTCAGTTCACCATATCAGATTTCATTTATCGAAAGCATATTAGTCATATCCGTGGAGAAGCTCTCTACAATGAGAAGTCAATGAAGTCAACATGCCACATGAAGAAAAAAACTACTAAAGGACTAAATAGTGGAATACCTAAGGTCACCCAAGGGTGAATTAAATCAATTTTTGTAATAAATTTATTCAAAGAATTACAAAAGTCTTAAGGGAATATGGAAGACCAATGGTCACCTAGCCTTGGCTTATATATTGTAATCTCATTGATGAGAAATGGGCTTTTGGCTCTCAAACTTTTCCATATACTATTGTTGAACAGTGAATGAGGAGAAGCAACATACTAGCTTTTGCACATGAATACTTATGTTATGTGGATGAATGTCTTGAACTATTTCATGTTCCCTCACATGCAAAATGGAGTAAGACTTTTTTAAATTTCTGAATGGACTCTTCCAACAACCCTTTGTTTCTTATTTCATATGGTATTTATGTTCTTTTTCTTTATGGGTAAGGAAATTAGAATGATTTAAATAACATGATTGTTCTAATATTTATGCTTTCATTCTATCAATTGTTTATTTGTTTATTAAAACAACTATTTGGATTTTTGAATACACATGTTCAATTGTTATTTCACTGCTCACTCTCTTTAATCTCACTCCCAGTTGGGATAGGTTAGTATAGTTAGAAACTGCATTTAGTTAAGATCATCTTGCATTTCATCTCTTAATTATAAAAACCACAAACGATGTTCCATGCTTCCCTCAATTTTAAACCATCCTCACATTAGTGGTGACATCTTTAGTAAACCTCTTGACATATATTGGTCCACCTAACCCAAAGGATTCAAAATGGGTAATGGGTATTGACACAAAACTAAAAAAGTGCCCAAAAATGCTATTGGGACAACCAATTGAATTAACCTTTAAATTGCTTCAATTAACTAGTTACATGTAAACAAATTAACTTAAATATATTGATATACCAATAATAAGTTTAAGTGATAACCATTTTATTGCGCCGAGAGGCGCTCAACCATAAAAACAACCCAACAAGGGGGAGTTGTTGTAATGTTCAAACCTAACAAAACAATACATTTTTATAAATTTGAACTATCTGCCCCAAAAAATGTAAAAACAACCCAATATGGGGGAGATGTTGTAATGTTTCTGCATAACAAAATAATAAAAAATAAATAAATAATTATACGCAAAAAAATATTGGCCTTACACATGGTTTTAAGAACCATATGGCTTCCTAAACAACCCATGGTTTTATTGTACATGGCTTAAGAGGGCATTGCAAACGGTTTTGAAAACCACATGCAAGGTCTCCTAAACAACCATGGTTTTAATGTACATGGGTTAGGAGGGTCTTGCTCTTAAACAACCCATGGTTTTAAAAGCATGCGTTAAAACCATGGCTTTACAACCATTTTCAATCCTACATTAATAAATTTGGGCCTAAGATTTGAATATAGGC
This sequence comes from Pseudotsuga menziesii, assembly GCA_001517045.1. NCBI lineage: Eukaryota > Viridiplantae > Streptophyta > Pinopsida > Pinales > Pinaceae > Pseudotsuga > Pseudotsuga menziesii. The sequence goes on along the minus strand of LPNX010545610.1, from coordinate 136,800 downwards.
TGGTTACTTTTAATTCAAGAAAAATGGATAGTTTTTAAGATTATAGTGAGTAACTGAGGATGGATAAATGAATTACATGTATAGTGAGTGAGTCACATGTAATTAATTTAAATATATTAATATACCAATAGTAAGTTTAAATGATAACCATTTAGATTTGATCCATCTCTGGATCTAGGCTGGTTACTTTAATTAAAGAAAAATGGGTAGTTTTTAAGATTATAGTGAGTAATTAAGGATAAATGAATTACATGTATAGTGAGTGAGTCACATGTAATTAACTTAAATATATTAATATACCAATAATAAGTTTAAATGATTGAATTGCATTTTGATTGAAGTGAGTAACTAAGGAAGGCTGAATTGAATTTTTGTGCAAATGTCAGAGGGAAGGGGTGAGAGGCTTCTCTTCAATTCAATAAAATTGCACCTCTACTAGATAGGACAACGACATCAATTTCATTACCCCACTCTCGTCGGCGCTAGGAAAACCGTAATGTAGTGTAAGGGAAAGGGAAAAGTTTAAGTTACCATATTAACCGGGATCATATTTAACGTTAAAAAATACTTGACTTTCCCATCACCAGATAATAAAGAACAAAACATTATTTTTTATAAATATCCTTTCTTTTCATTTCAGTTGTTGGATGGGCTCTTTACATATATTATCGATCTGTGGGGACTTTCTTTATTGCACGAGAATAGGAAGGCGCGGAGTAGACAGTGAATAGCGTCAGCAGTTGCTTTTTACAGAGGTACGTATATATCTCGATCTTACACTTCCTCCTCAAAGCCAACTCAATTTCAGTCAAAATATCATCATCCCGACTCCCGACTTCCCGATTCCTTCGGAGAATTTCAATCGCAGGGTTGTGATGTGGGATTTTTTTCTCTAGGTCAGTGTCCAGACAACCCTGGGACAAAGTGGCCGGGTAAACAGCTGGTTAATAATAGTAAGATCAAGGTGTTTTCATTCTAACAAATTTGTGAAATGTACAAACCGGTCTTGCAGGTTATCCTGTAGAGGAAGCAACAAGCAAGCTACCAACAAGCACATCATGTATTCAGATCGAGTCACAGCCACGGGCAGAAAGAGGTCTGTCAAGGAGCGGTTGGGGATCAGTGCCGACGATTCTCCCACTTATGCCGCCCACAACACTGCCAAACGGTATCAACTTTACCTATAAATGCTATTCGTTCGCTCAATCTTCCGTTAGGTTTTTTAAAATTTTGAGGGTTTAATTTGCTTGTTATGTATACCTCTACCTTTCTCGGTTGTAGCCCCTTTTTCTTTTCAACTTGGAGACTTTTTCATGTTTTCTTCTTCTAATGGGTCAAGTTCAGTTTGCGCATCGATTTAAAATTTAGGGTTTTCTTCGTTATGCGCCGCTTGCATCTTTTGCTCCGATAATCTACTAATAGCTCCGTTGTCCATTGCTTATTGTAGAATCCAACATAAAACTGAAATCGCTGTGGATAAGCAAGCAACTGCACACTATTAGACTTTTAGCTAGACTACTCATTTTATTAAAAAACATACAAATGGAGACATACCAAACAAATTTACACTTCCAACATTGAGTGGTGTGCAATTTGAAAATTATGCTAAGAAACCAAACCACAGACCCAGGCAACAATGCAATTTGTTGTATTTCATCTTAACAGTCATCCACAGAGAGATTTCATATTATTACAGATGGTTGTGGAATTTTAACAAAATCGATTTAGATATGCAACTCATTTGCTTGCAGGGACTGTGTAACGTTTCCCACAGAAAACTTCACAGTTTGTAAACATAAATTTTTTTGTCTTTGCATTGTGTAATATTTCCCACAGAAAACTCCACAATTTGTAAATATGATATGAGTGAGCCAGGGTTTAACCTAGAGCGGGATGTAAGCTTCTTAACACGAGATTAAATTGAGTTATATATGGAATTTTTTTTCATTATCTAAATTCAAGAAGATGAATGGCTTATTAGATAATATTTAATCTCTAAACCTAGGAGAAAAAATATTGCATGGTAGTGCTTTGGCCCAAACGGTTAAAGGCATACTTGGGGTGTTCAGATATAGTGTTGTGGGTGAAATTGCCTCACATTAAATGGTCAAGGGATGTGATTATTTATTTAGTGCCATCTCAAGAAACATGCCAAAAATAAAATTGGTCTTTTACAATGTTTAAGACACATATAGTTTCAAAAAATCCTCATGATCAAGGTAATGAACACAAGCCTATACAAACCTATCAGACAGTCCTCACTTAAGAAGAAAGGAGCAGAGAAGTTAAAACCCCGCTTCTATGGACCATACAGAATAATCAGGAAGGTGGGAGAGGTGGCATACGATCTAGAACTTCCACAGGGAAGCAAAATTCACAATGTGTTCCATGTATCTAATCTGAAGAAGACCCTTGGGCAACACATTGCTCCATTTACCGAATTGCCTCCTTTAGATGATGAAGGACTGCTGATACTGATTCCCGAATGGATCATACAGACTAGAGAAATGAAGCTTAGAAACAGAGTAATCAGAGAATACTTGGTTCAATGGAAAGAACTACCGCCAGAGGATGCCACCTGGGAAGGTGAACAGGTATTGCAGCATTCCAGTTTGAAGTTGCTTGAGGACAAGCAATCTCAAGCGGGGAGGACTGTAATGTCCTCTTCCGATTAGGCCTTGAGGCCCAAAACCGCTAACCTATGTGATTCCTGTGGGTTCGAGCGGTTACTGACAGCTAGGGAATCAGCTGAGGACTGATGTCATCCATAGAAGATCTAGGGCATCATCATTGGTCAAGAAGGGCCACCGGGGCCAAAGGCCACCTCCGTGCATGCCATCCAAGCATTATTTAATGATGCATGCACTTTTTAAGTCTCCATCCGCATGCATGCAAGTCAACTGCAAATTAGAAGATAAAGTGACCTAATTAGGTCAAAGATTAGGGTTTTCGCAGTTGAAAGTTATAAAAGAGGGATAAAGCGAAAGGAGACTTCACTTTTTGATGATAATTTTTTTGGGAGCTCTCGGATAGCAGCACAGCAGTTGGGGTTGGAGACGAAGTCTTCAGCTAGCGAGGTTTCGGCAGTGAAACATCTGCCCTAGTCTCATTCAGGGTAAGCCATACAGGTTCACCATTTGCTCTTACATTCGTTCATAGTTATCCAATATACAATATAGATTGTTGCAGGGACAAGTGTGCAGCCGTAAGAGGGGGGGTTTTCAGCCAGAAAGCCCTAATCAGTCGCTGGGTCTTCAGATCTCAGTTTTGCTCCGAAACTTAGGCACCATTCTCTTTATCAACATCATACTTTGGTACCTGGTGATTATCAGATCCGACTGTGCTCATCCGGAGCAGTTGTCAACGATTCCGGGATCAAGGGGGCGTGAGCAGCTGCCTCTCTGGAGCAGGTCGCTATCCTGCCTAGAGACCTCAGAAATCCCGCATGCACCAGGCATTCTCTCCGGCACGGGAAGGCTATCAGTCCTGCAAATCGGCAGCTTCATCGGACACCTCCCTCACTGAAAACATCACCCTTATCTGATTGGGGGCTCTTGCTGCTTGGGTTTCACCAGAAGCGGAAGATATCAGTCCATCTTTGATTCAGTTCTTGATGCTTGCATACTCTCTCAGGAGCAGTCCTGCCTGCTTATCAGTGGTAAGTGTTCATTCTATCTCACAAACCCTAACCCTAATTTTTGCTATAAAATAGGGATTTTCGCATGGCAGTTTGCATGCCCAGTTGTATCAAAATATTTGCATAGAAATAGAAAATATCAGGATTTGGGATATTACAGGTTGGATGGAATGAGAGTGGAGTCAGAGGGGTTCTTGCATGTAAAGGAAATTGAAATTTGAATAAATTGAAGAGGGTCTTGGACTCCTTGAATAGCCAAGATGAAGTGACCCTCATCCTCAACCTCCTGAAGGTGGCAAAGTTGGCATATCTTGTCTGACCAATCAATTTGGCGGTTGGTCTCTACCTAAAGCCTACGTGAGCCAACTCAAAATTGGCCCAAAGAAATGCAGAGAACATACATCCAATTGCAGATAGTGTACCATGGTCGAATAGTGAGTCTGTCTCTCATCTCTAGAAAATGCTCAGCATAGTAGGCCATCTTTGGGTGTAGCCTGCGTTGAGGGTTAACCTAGGTAGTTTGGATAAACTGCCTTGTAAATTTCATCCCTAATGATTTGGTTTAACTCCTACTATTATTGATAAATGAATGAATGATGATTACAATGTTCTCATGACGATATATCTTTATAGGCATTGTTTGGCCATGAGAGTGAACATTTGTGTCCTTTGACTCTTTATTAAATGCTAACCTTATTATTTATTATTAATTCCTACTTTTTATTATTATGTTTGTTACATTGCTACCTCCTTAAGGTGTGCTTTGTCCTCAAAGCATTTTACATTGGATTCTTTCATGCTAAGCATGTTTCTCTGGAATCATCACCTTTGTCCTTGTTTAATTGTAAGAGCTTGACTTGGTTTATAATTCGAGTATCGACATTATTTTCTGTAAGTTGTGTATCATACCCGGAAGTACTTTGATTTGGTCATGTAATGTAAAGCTTCACCACTTTTTGGGTGCAAATCTACATTGCCTCTATTGTTGCACGATTCTTTGGGCTTTGGATGCTTTGTTCCTTAGTTGTAATTCCCCACTCTTGATAGCACAATATTCAACACCATAGAATTTTTAATGTTGTAATTTATCTTTAATGGATATAAGTAGAACTGTAAGTTTGCCTTCTTTTTTCCTGTAGCCTTGATCTCATCAATCATCCTGTGATGAGGGGGAACATACTTTGTGGTTACTTCTAGTGGTTGTTTCTTTTGATTAATAAGTTCCCTTTGAGACACCTCATCTTCACTCCTATTTGGGATTGTGCATGAAATTGATGCTAATGATATTATCAATGGTTCTTCATTATTAATTGTTGATATTTCGCTTTTGTTGGGTTGACTTATTCTACCATGACCTTGTTCGTGAATCGAGGTCAATGAGTTGGGATTTTCGAGCATATTTTTGTAAGTTTCATGCTCTTTTGTTGACTCATCTTGTTTTTTAATTGGTGGGTCAACTTCTTCTCGAAGCTCATTAGGCTTTTTCGATGCCTTGGATTTTGAATCACATAGATGTTTCTTAGTCCATCTCTTATCACATCTGCGACAAATATTTCCCTTTTTAATCAATTCTAGTCATCGTCTTTGGGAATCTTGCCTTCGTTCGTGAAATTCATCTGCCATTATTTTATATGTATCTAGTAATCTATCGATTTTATTCCTTAATTCTTTTTGCGATTTCACAATGTTTTCTTGTGACTTTACGATGCTATCCATAATTAGTGAGGTGTTATTGGCTTCAACTTCATAACGACCCTTTGGGTGTGCTTCATCATAGTAACCCATTTGGTAGTGGTCTTCTTTCTTGTGGGACCCACTTTAATTTTTTTAATTTATATATGATGTGTATAAAGTTTTCAAGTTAATTTTTTTTATTAACTTTAGCCAAAGATCTGGATGTAATTTTCCTTAATAAAGCCGACTTTATAAAAGTGAGCTTAATTTAATTAAACTGAAATGCCAAGCTAAAATAACTAAATGAAGAGGTATGACTTTGTAAATCACTGTATGGATTAATCAATGTATGAAAGGGGCATGGTTTGGGTCATGCACGATTTAATGAGACGATTGCACGACACAATTGAAGGGTTGTACATAATTCGAGAATAAAAGGTGGTTGTACGGAATTGAAGGAAAAGGTGACTGTGTATGGATGAAGTAACATCGTACGAATGAGCTAATTGGACAACGTATGGATTAATTAATTGATGCAACATACAGATGAGTGGCATAATTGTACGGAATTCACTGCGATGTATGGATTTGATTTGACGTCAGTGTATATATGGAATGGCGGTATGGCAGAGGCAGTACAGAATTCTCGTGGACTGTGTTGTATGACAACCTTGCTATGTGCATAATTGATTGCAGTACAAATGGTGTATATTGAATTACTTTGGCTGGCTGTTGATGCTTTGATACCAATGTCGCGGAAGCACTGCCTAAATAGAAAACCTGCAATAGAGATTGAATTTATAAAAATATATTTGATAAATGAATGAATGATGATTACATTGTTCTCGCGACGGTATACCTTTATAGGCATTGACTGGCCATGAGAGTAAACAGGTGTGTCCTTTGACTCTTCATTAAATGCTAACCTTATTTATTTGTTATCAGTTCTTACTATTTATGATTTATGTATTATCATGTTTGTAACAATGGCCTTGGATGTTAGGAGAGAGTTAGATTGGATTTATGGCTCAAGGTGGCAATTTCGAGGAGTTCTTGCTTGAGAGTAGCGTTCACACTTTTTTCTTATGCTTGACAAATTTGTACTCTGCTCTTGGCTTTTTGATTCTTATATCTTTGATATTGTAGATTTGTTTTCTTTTTATCTTGTACTCCCACTTTCTATGGACACGGATGTACTGGGCATACCCATTGACCTATTTGTGGTCACTTGTTGGACGTCAATAAGATTTTCTTGTCTTATCTTACCTATAGGATTTGAAGTGTGGTTTTTAAGAGATAACCACCAACTCTATGATTTCCCTTTAGATACTGTTTTACTTCCCACCGACACCAAAACTAAATCTATAGAAGGCTTTATATTTTCTTTGACAATAGGCCCATTTTTTGCTCATGTAAAGATAAGACCCATTTTCATTATTTGTCAGGTATTTAGGTCAAATTAAAGGTTAGCTTCCAATCGATGCATTTTCCTCTCTAATTTCTGATATGATGGATATTTGAGATATTTTAAACTTAGTGTTTTGTTCTTTACAATCCTGTAAGTCCCAATTCAATCTGAGTTTTGTGTTGTCAGTTATGCAGATTTTACAGGAAGCTGTAAAAGTTTCTTTTGGACTGATAATTTTTAAAACTAAATATCATTTATGAGCACCTTGTTACAGTTTGAATTAGCACTTGGGCGGGAAAGTCCCAACCCACAAGTGCTATCAAGAACTTTGGAAGAGAGGACCATTGCCCCCTCAGTGCTAACATCTCTCACTTTGGGCCAGCTCTCAAGGTCAAGGGAGCCTTCCCTAGGGTTAAGTGTATGCAAGTGAATTGCAAACTTAATTCCCAAAAGAGTGCTTGAATGTGTGAGATTGTTAATGTTCTAAATAAAACAAACTCTTGAAAATAAATACTTGAAGGAAATGCAAGATATCGACTTGAACAATAAAAATTCCATGAACACCAATGATCATCAATTTTGGAAATGTAAATGAACTTGCAGAAAAGTAAACTCACATTCCAAATGTGGTTAATGAGTGGGTTCATTTATTGCCATGTAAACCATATCCCGAAACGGAAATAGATGTAAAACAAGTTGTCCAATGAATGTCTTAGCGCATGAATATTTAACCGAAGGTGAGTCTTTGCTTGAGAAGAATTTTAAAGCAAGCTACCTCTCAAGGATCTTAGATTAGTGTGGATTTGAGCCAAATAAATTATAACTTGTAACAAATGCTTCAATAAAATTTAGACAACATTAATGCATTGATCCATGATTAATTATCCAACCATATGAAGATCATCCCAAGATCGTGCCAGAGAAAAATATTGCAAGTAAATGAAATTGCACAAGTAGTTTCTAGAATTAATAAAATTCGTGAACTTCTTAATCAGAGTAGATGTGTTAGTAGAAGCAATGAACCATAATCCAAACATTGATCAAGAGAACTACTTAATAAAGATCTTGCTTTAAAGGGGAAGTGCTGTTATGTAAATGAGCAAGACAACTTTGAAAATAAACAGAATTTCTTTATGAAAGAATGAGTAGAAAGTTAACCATGAAATCTGAAAACTGAAGAGTGCTAGTAGCCCATAAAAATTCCAGAATTGCATGTAGTAAACAAGAGTTAATTTCCAAAATTCATATTCTATTTAAAATGGGCATTTTAACCATTAAAATCCATTTAAAGTATGATAAAATAACCCATATTTTCTATCTGATTATTCTAGCATAATACCCTAGCCAAAAATATGATTTTATGAGATATTTAGAGCTGATTTAATTTTTGTTTGAGTGCTGTTAGGAAATTAATGCAGAGCAGAATTAAATTTCTAGGAATCAAGCCAGAAATGGGTGAAAGGGAGTGTGTGTGGAAATACCTTGGCTTAGTAATTTTGGAAATTATGGCAAGAAACCCAGATTTCCACCTAAAAAAAGTAAGAAAAATAAAGTTTTGATGTGCTGCTGGTTGATAAGATGGAGTGACAAGTGCCTTTGATCCTTGGGCCAATGGGGCTTTAGAGATCGTTCTCCTTGGGCTTTGTTTGTAATTTGTTTAGAGTTGGAATACGGCAAATTTTCAAAAAGTCCGGATACGATACGGCGAGGAAACATCATATATATATGAAAACTTAAAACCACGAGACATGAAAATTTCAATTTTTAGATTACCATTCACGATTCATCATTTATATTTAGATCTAGATCATCATCATCATCACCATCATGATATTCATCATAAATATTTTTATATTATCGCAGATTTATCACATAGAAGTTAGAACTTTCAGTCTTAGGGCTGCTCTTAAATATTAGAATTTGCACCAGCAAATACTTCAAATCCGTTCACCACTAACTAGGCAAATCCAAGTAGATAAACATTGCAAAAAAATACAATCCACAAAATAGTAGCTGTGGGCTGTAGCACTAGCCTTAGAGCATGTTAATCTGTTATACAGAGAAATAAAATTACAAACAATTAAACTATTAAAATCAGAAAATTTCAAAATGAAATTTTATAAAATCATCTTAATTTTTGATGTGGTTCATGCCTGATGATCGGGCCGCTACTTCCACAGAAATAATCCAAGGGGGCCCACCCTAAGGGGCCGCACCTTGTTAGGCTATTTTTGTAGCCTATCCCAGGCACCAACCTGGGTGCCTGACCGCGAAGGATCCAGAGAGAATTGAACCCCCGACCTAGACCTTATCTGTCTTGGTCCTGGAAGATCCAACCGAGTTACCCCTTGGAGCTCGAACTTTTTTTAAAATGATCTACTAATCTAGATTCTAAATTTAAAATGCAAATGGAAACAAAGTAAAAAACTGTGCACCTACCACACTATCAGTGCAAGACTACAAGTATAAGTAGTTTGATTAAAATTGTTAATTTAATGATCATGTTAAGTTATCCTCTCTCCACTGGTCTGTATGCTGAAAATAGCACAAAATCAAGATTCAAGTGCTATTCTGGGTTAGAAAAAGCAGTGCCCATCATTATGCAGAAAAAGAAATACATCCTCCTCAAAAGGAAGGACCCTCTTTCTCTTAATTAACACTCTTTTCTCCACAGATCAAGGGAAAACTGATCTAAAAAATTAAAAATCAACACTCTTTCTCCACAGTTCAAGGGCAGACGTGTCTAAAAATCAGCAGTTAGGTTAAGGACCAAGGTACTTGAATTTATGCTTTCACTACTGAATTATAAAAGGTAAAACCTCTTGATCACCAGTGGAAATTATTCCAATAAAAAACCTTAAAAGTTAAATTATAAATATTAATCCCCAGGGCCCAATCTAATTCCAAGTGGCAGCAAGACTCGAGAGTTAGTAACTTAGTCTACTATTACTTGTTTCAAGTCTACGACTACAGTTCTGGGCCAAATTTTTGTAGGCATGAATGATGCTAACTGTGGAATCAGACAGGGAAGGGAGAGATTCTAAACCTTAAACTTTAAACTGTAAAGTGGAAACTGGAACCTTGAACTGAATTTGAATTTTGAACTGGAAAAATTGACCATTCCTGGTAACCTGGTACTGTGGAATACAGACTGTAAACTGGTGACTCGAAATGCCAATGGTAAATGCTCCAGCGACTTCAGAAAGGTGATGGCTAGTCTGCTAGACGAACCCGAACCTTGACTGCTGCTGATTCGCTGAACCACTGGACTGCTGAATGAACCACTGGATTGTTGAACGACTCGTTGTGAGGTAAATGTGCCATGGAGGGGATGCATTTTTAAGATGTTGGTTTAGCGGCAAGCCGTTGAAGTGGCCCTTTAGGGATTAGAACCCTAGAGACAAATTAAATATTAAAATTGATTTTTTTGTTTTGAAACGTGGTTATTTTTAAGCTGAAACATACCATGATTTCTCTGATATGGATCACTTCCAGCCTGATCCATATCCCTTTTTGCCCGATCTGTATCCATCCATCCTGATCCGTATCTCATTCCAGCTGAAACGTATCAGTTTAGGGCAGAACCGTATCAAGTTTTCTGGAATCATATCAACGCCATTTGAAAGCCGTATCCCATCTGTATCAGTACCTGAAATGGGGAACGATGTTTACAAAGGGTTACTAGGGCGTTTTTTGTAACTTAGGTTTTGAGACAAAATATTGCTTTATTCTCCAATCTACAACAACTTACAAATGAGAGGAAAGCCTCCTATATAGGCTAGCTATAAGCTCAACAACCCTCCAAATAAAATCCAATATTTTGGGATAAAACCCTAGATCTATCCTAGGGAGGCTAAAAAATCCTTTATACATGCTAAAAAATAATAAACAGTGGAGAGGTTAGGAGAACCAACCCCAAAACCCTAACCAATAGCCCAAGATGAGGGGGGCGCACCTCCTAGTCCAAGGTCAAATACATGGAAGTGATACAAAATATCTCCAAAACTAAGTTGCATGAAACGAGGAAATGGGGATGNTATATATATATATATATATATATATATATATATGAGCAAGGAAAAAATTATGATAAAACATAAACCATAAATTATTAATTACATTTAGCTGCAAGCAACATTGCCAATGATAAATGATACAAATAAAATTTAAATCATACATGTAACATCACATTTTACTCATGGACCCATGTCTATTATTTCATTCATGCAAGTAGTAACATCCAAAATTAGCCTTTAGTCTCCTCAAAAATAGAACAAGAAGCACGCTCAACAATAGAATGTAAAGTGGAAGAAGTATTTCCAATTCCACTTCTAGGTTCCTCAATATTTAGTTCAGCAAGAGAGAGGCCTAAGTCGGTAGATTTTGGCTCGACATCCCAATCTGCACAAGGCCCACTGACATATTCTGGGCCATGAGTGCTCAAGTCGCTTATGTGAGGAGAAAATGAAGTGATGTTCTCCTTCATAACTTTCTTCAACCTAATTAGAAGCATCTAGAATTAAATTTTATTTTAAAATTTAATGTAGTAACCCTTAATTACTGAAATCTATGGAAGGTAAGAGACTTTATTTGATGGGAAACGCGTCGTACAAGGATGGAAACGAGTTTCCGTCAAGTACCATATGCGTTTTCGAGTTTCAACGAGTTTCCGAGGGTGAAATGGGTGCTAGACCTGAAGTTTCCTGCAACTTAGATCCAAAAGGAGAAACACTCCACTAGATGTGGTCCAAATGATAACCAACTACTACATTACGCCCCAAATCCCTAGAGCGCTCCTAAGAAAATCCACACGTGGTCTAAAAGCGTCCTTCAAGGTTACTTCTAGGTTCAAGGGTCCAAGAGATGAATGGTAAATGCCTCCAAGAGCAGAGTGCTCAACAAGAAACTTAATGCTCCACCCAAGAGGGGAGTGGAAGAAATAGCCCAAAGTAGGGTCAAAGTTCAAACTTTAGAACACTCAACCCAAACTCAAGAAAAGTCATCCCTCAAGCCACATAAAGTGCTCCAACGTCTACAAGAAGCCTCTAGAGCATGTGCCAATGGTCCAAATGTGTGGTAACGCCTCCTACGTGCCAATGAACGAGGGTCTCCATCATCTAGGAAGGGAGCGGCCTTATCGTAAAGACCTTAGGTGTCACGTGTAAGTCTCCAAATGAGTGTGCAAAGGGGGACACTCGTCATAATGTACCTAGCCACATGGCACAGACATAATGTACCATAACAAGTGTCATATTATGACACTTAACCGACATATAGCCGCTAGCGTGCTAGTGCAAAAAGTGTTAACCGACAGTTAACTTAGGAAATGCATCCATTTATGAAGATAATACATGAAATAATTATGATCACACCCTTTAGGCTTTTAATAACTTAATGACTTATCTAATTCTTACCCATTAAAACATTAATCAAACTATGGTGCTACCAACATCAAACCCTCTTTCATGTGAAAATTCTAGGTCAAATTAAATTATCTAGATTCCTAACTTAGGTGAGGGTGGTGAAATAAATGTGTTACTTAGGGCAGAAAGAGGGTCTTTGCAAGTTAGCCATCATAGCAATTTGAGAGTAATAGGTCTACTGTTAGCTTTCGAGATTTAGGGCTATAGATTTTTCTTTCATGTGTTAGAAGATAATGCTTTCATGAGTCACACATTCTTGTGCCTCTTTTTTTGTGATCACTTTATTTTTTTGTTTTTAATTTCATTTTAGTCTTTTCATTTGCTTAGTCCCTTTACTTTAGATTTAGCTTTTGATAACCTGGGATAAGGGAACCTAGCTTTTGCACGGGGGAATATTTCCCATGTTCTTTTCAATTTAACATTAGCAGCTTCAACCTTAGAGTATTAGCTTTTTTAGCTTTATTTAGGCATTCATACATGGGAATTATGAGACCTTGAAGAATTACTAATTATTGATCACTTACAAAGGGGGAAATAAGGGGGATTGATGAAGTGGCTAACAGAATGAGAAATGGCTAGACAAGATGTCATGAAATGGATGAATCACCTACTTAGTTCACTAAGGTACAACTCAACTTTTGGAACGATACACTCCTCTATTGCAGAATTATGACAACACCATGGTAAGCCTATGTCACGAGTAACAATTTTAAGTGTTATGAGTAATTATCCAAGCATGAAAGCAACATCCCATGGTCAAATCAACATAAGAAAGAAACATCCCAATTGTCAATGAGGGTAAGAAATATCACAGCACTAGTGCATCTGGCATTATTTCCAACTAGGCACATCAAGGCAAAAGGTCCATCTGAACATGCTGAAAGGATCTCTAGGATCTCTGACCCATGATCTATGCGGAGGCCACAGATCTTATTTCAGGAATAATGCTTGTGATATGATCACAAGCCATAACTGATCAATATATCACTCCTGCTGATCAAGGGGTAGCACACCCTAAATGGTCTAAACTTTTGACACACCCTAAATGGTCTAAACTTTTGATTGAATATTCTCCTCTATTCTTTACTAAACTCACCCTTTGAATGACCTGGTTTGGATACTCCTATCGAAGGTTATGAACACGTGATCAATTGAAATGTCTTCTTTGAAATGAATCTGACTTCACTTAGGTTGGTTTTGCCAGACTAATGTTATGTGCAATTTATGGTCATCTACTGATTTTGGTAATTCTTTGGAGGCTGAATATGTGAATATTATATTTCCTAGAATTTTGTGCCAAAATTTTGATGTGCGACAACCTGAAATATCTTCTTACAGGTGCATTAGGTTGCACTGAATTTGGGTTGGCAAATCAAAAGTGGTGCACAATTTGTGGTCACCCATTATTTTTGGGAATTTTTCTGGACCAGAATAGAAGCCTAACCTGCATGTGATGCAACTCCTAGATTCTGTGACAAATTCTCTGAAAGCTTGATCTGTGAAAGTTTAAGATTTCCTCTTTCCAACAAATCCAGTTTCACTAATTTTGGATTTATCTAGAAAAAGATATGGCTGGATGAACAAAATTTACTCATATCTTTGGTGTGAGATCAACCCTTTCTCTGATGCTACTTATAAAGGTATAATAATGATGAGAGTTGAATAGCAACTTCTAATAAAGAGAAAAATATCTCTCAATAGCCTTAAAGGTAACAGTATTACATAATTATCCTCAAAATGTTGACTCTGTAGATTTAATAAAAAAAATGTAAAATTTTATATTTTTCATGGATTTTATACATTTTATAGAACAATTTGGTGACTTTTCAAGTAAAATAACTTCATAGTATAGAAGTGTGGACAAATATTGATTTTGAGCTGGTGAATATTTTTGTTTTCCTTTGGGCTAAGTTTGGAAAAAAATAGCCAATGGCTGACATTAGCCCCTGAAACTTTCTCTGGTTTTGGTGTCTTTAGCCCCAAGCCTTGTCACATACTTCCACAAAGGTGTTGTGCCTTTTTGTGTTTGCCCCTCATCACTCTCAATCTCCTCCTCCTCCTCCTCTCCATGGTATGTGCCACTCCCTATATCTTCTTCCTCATCATTGCCGCCACCAAATCTACTTTCCACCACCATCATGAAGAGAATAATTGGAACCAAAAACAAAAACCACATACCCATCATGCTTCTTGATTCAATATGAGAATCACTTCTTGCCTGCAATAGAATGATGGAGAAGAAGAAATGGGAAAGAGTAGGAAAAAAAACATACAAGATTTTAAAATTTTAGCATAGTGATTTTTTTTCTTTCAAAAACAAATAAAGATTGTTTTTTTAAAGCCTACCTCTTTAGCTCTTCAAGAATGGTTGAATGTCTCTCACAAATAAAAGCCTTCAATATCCCCTTCAATCTTCCTTCCAAGCTCTCACAAATAGAAGCCCTCAATATCCCCTTCAATCTCCCTTCCAAGATCCTACAGATGTGCTCTCAAACGACTAGCAAACCCTCTCAAAGCCCTAACAAGATAAATGAAAACAAGCAAATGAGGAATAAAGTGAGTCCAAATGGAGTCCAATAGTGTTTATAAAGGCTAATTGAACCCTAGCCAATCACTAAAAAACAACCTATTTTGGCAAATCTGAGAAAATTGGAAAAAAAAATGCCTATCCCACGAAATCCTTTTGGAGTGATTTAGGGAGCGTTTTTTTTTGGTTTAGGGTCGCTGAGAGAGCGATGAGGGATCGCTCTGGGAGTGTCCCTCCCTCATTGCTCCCTCAATGATCCCGTTAGTGGGCAGGGATCATTTTTCCCCCTAGGAATCACGATTCCCAAAAACAATCTTGAGAGGAATCACAATCCCGGGATCGATTCCTCTTGGAGCGCAAATTGGGAGCGATTCGCTGGGGGGCTAGCGATTCCCTGCAGCCTAGTTCAGTAGTAATGGTAATATTAAATTGGTATTTTTCTTATCTTTCATTTTCCATCATTTTACTTGAATTTTTAACATTACCATTAATTGTTTCAGGATGTTTGAGTGGTTCCAAACGCATCAGAGTTCATATGCAAAAAGTACAATTTTAGATCCCATTTAGAATTCAATAGACTTAACAGTTTTCAGGATTTCATGATTGTAACATTTCCACTGGATTCTATCATGTTAAGGGATTGGCATTTAATCAAGCACATCGACCTCTCTATGTACTTTGATGTTGGTGGTGCTGATTGTTGAACTCCTCTATCACGACCTCAATCAAAATGTACCCTTTGGTGAAACAAAATCACTTGTTTAAGGATGATTTTTTTTTCTAATTCTACCTTATTTTAATGCTTGGTTTAGGAAGTTTCATCAAAATTGTTGGGTGTTGAGTAATTTCCTTTGAGGACCAATTTCGAGATTCAAGGTAGAGGCAAGGGCTAAGAGCCTAGAGGAGGGGGGCACATGGTGCTATTGATGAATAGGATCCCGATATAGGATTAACAGTGCACTGTTGCATAATCGTATGTTGGACTTGAAAGCCTCAAATAATGCGATGCCCTCTGGAAGCATGAAGAAATATCGTACTTGGGTTACATTACAACATCTATGCTATGGATTCACACAATGTTGAAGTGTGTTGAATCATTATAGAATTAGACTGTATTTACACAGAGCAGCGTAAACTGTTTTTACACGAGATGAATTGTTATTGCTCGGATTTATAATTTTTATAAATTTTATGACCTCGATGGCCCCCGTCCCCCCTGAATTTCCCTAAAATTTAGGGGTGGTCTCCACATCTCCAATGCGCGTTTCTCTGCTCCCGAGCTCCTGCATCCTGGAAACATGGGGGAACATTGGGTTTAAGTATCTTTTTAATATCTTATCTATTGGTAGTATAGTTCTTCATTCGAGTTCATTTTTCTGCCTATCTGTGCTCAGTCTAGTATGATTTATTGCTAATTCTTCCCTTTGGATATGAGCACAATTTCTACAAGAGTTTTGAAATGTTATTTAGCTTCCTTCTCGTTACATATAGCTGAAGAGTTGTGAAGCTGCTTAGCTCTCTAGTGCAATTAAGATTAACTCCATTGGAAAAGTTGCAGCGTATGGTCTCAAAAATCAGGTGTAATCCAGCAGGCTTTGATTTCAAATATTTATTTTGATTCTCTCTCTCTCTCTCCACTGTGAAATATCATTGCTTAAGAGTTCACTAAATGGCTACAAAATTTGAATCATCTACTTGCATGCCCAGTATCTAGGACATGCATGACTACACAGGGAATCTTGAGGCCACATCTATTAGTTGATGCAGAAAATTAAACATAAAGTTGTAAGATTCTAGAGAACTATGTAGCAGGACTCTCATGCTTATCCTCATCAATAGAATCAATGGAGCAACTTATATACCACCTTTTGGTCTCCCAATAAGATGCTAAAACCATGGAGCTTTTCTTGTTCTTCTGTAGCAGTCTGGTAAAACTTCTCAAGGAAGCAAAGGCAGTAGCAGAATTGCTTCCATTAACATCTGAGTCTGATTTCTAAGCTGAAATAGAAAAGTAAGCACAGTGATGTACAATTTAATAAAATTAATGTAGCATTAGAATTCTCCTAGTTGTCCTCACCAGTGGATTTACAGAGCTATTTGTCTACAATATAGTCTGGAAGAACATAAAGCCATAGGGAATAAAAATGGTTTCCTTATGTATTCCATAAAGCCATGGGGAACATAAAGCACTTTTGTAAATAGATGTCCTTATGTATTCCATAATCCTTGCCAATAAAAATGGTTATGAGTGATCCTTTTGTATCTTAAAAATACCACAATCTATATTTCTAATCTTTTGTACTTGTTATTTGAAGATAAAAAGTTTTTTTTTCTCCATATCCAGTTGGCAAGTCGTGCTAATTAGCTGAGAGTAATATACTGTCTTGACTTGGATCATGAAAACAAAGTCTGAGCTATCCTAGAGGGAATTTCATAACATGTAACAGATTCTGTTCGAGGTATCAAGAAGGCAATACTAAACTTTATTTCCTTCTCACCTCTACTATTTTATAGCCATGTTCAGTTTCCCCTTCAAACTTTGCTGCCCTTTCACTCCTTGTTGAAACATTGCAGTTGTCTGCAGACACGGAGCTAGAAGTATAAGTTGCACTTTTTGACATTTTGTGTTAATATTCTGCATTGGGTTCTGTTTACAGTGGTGTTTCTTATTTGTAGAAATAATAAAGCGGTCAGGTTCTTTATGTCCATAGAACTTGAAATTTCTTGTGTCTAGTGGCCAATAGTGCCTTTTTGATAAATTGGTAATACGTTTCCATGTATTTTTTGGTCACTAAACCTGAACATTCAGCTGTCCATTAATCAAGCTGTGGTGTAAAAGTGGAGGCACTTTTTCATATTATAGTTTCTTTGGCAAGTTCTCAAATATTATTGTCATCTGCACTGAATGCTCAATGCAGTGTACATGATGTGGCTTACATTTAATATTTATATGCTTCTTAGCTTCGATCTGTCTATATTTGTATATATGCATGTGATAGTTGAATATAAAGTCTCTAATTATATACCATTGCATCCATCTGCAGCCAGCGCTCAAGTGATGAAAAATGGAAACATGATCTATATGATGACGAGGAGGAGGGAGAATTACCTCGAGTTTCAAGTATTCTCTTCCTCCTTTTTCTGATTTCCAATGACGAGAGCAAACCAGTTTTAAATATCTGATTATTTTTATTTTTTGAATGTCACATATTTTGAGGTGTTCGCTTTTTTCCCAATAATGTCACATATTTTGAGGTGTTTGTTGTTTCTGCCTCAAATATATTTGAAGATGGGCAGACTGCTATGCAAGATCTGCGAGTGAAACTTCAACGAAAGAACTCGTATAGGAGTTCTCCAAGTGGCAATGATAGTCAGGGTGGAGTCAGAGATCTACGAGAAAAGTTGTCAGGGCCTACACAATCTCGACCTGCAAACACCGAAGCTGGTAGGCGGACTGTATCAGTTATGAAAGGCAGCTCTGCTTCCAAGCCTGTTCCAGCTAGCAAGCCAATGGTACAGCCTGTGCCTGCTCCAAGCAAGACAGTTCAGAAACAAGCACCTCCGGTAATACTCTTCTGATTTTTGCTCCGAGCTTTCCATGCTTTTAGCAACCTGGTTTTTGTCTGTGTTTTGGATAATAGATTCTTATATATTGGGATACAGTTTGTCTCTGGTCTGTTGGGTAGTTGTCAAACAATACAGTTCCTTCTCTGTTGGTTCATTTTGTTAATCTCACAGATGGAATACATTTTATGATATGTTAAGTCTTTTCCTTTCCAAATTAGATTGGAGTTGATGTAGGTCTTCCATAAGGCATTGCACTTTATGACAAATGATTGAAATCCACATCTAACATCTTTATTGTTATGTAGTACAGGATGCAGCATAAATGGTTTGTAACATTGACTGTGTCTGATAATAGATTCTTATATTTTGTGATGTAGCTTGTCACTGGTTCGTTGGGTAGGTTTTAAACCATATAGTTTCTTGTGCATTGGATCATTTAGATAATATGTTACTGTGTCTTGTCCATTGGTTCATTTAGATAATCTGTTACTGTTTGCTTATAGTGTTCCTTCCATGTTGGATCATCTGTAAGATATCTTACTGCTGGAATACTGTTATGAAACAAAATTATCGACAGCTTCTTACAAAAAAAGATGGGGCCGCAACTGCAGTCTCCACAACTAAGAAATATGACACACCCCCCATGGCTTGTGTGTCCGTATCCTGCATGTTGGACATGTTATGATGTGACACACCACCCAGGGTCTACGTGCTGAATTTTTCTCTTATAGCAGTAGAAATACAATTTTCAGATCTTGATAATTATTCCTAATGATTTCAAACATTCATTTCATCTGACTGTTTTCATTGAATAATTACACACTGAAAATTTCAACTTCAAATTTGCAGAAGAAACACAATATCATAGAAGGACAGCCATACACAATAGACACAAAGATTTTTACCCTGGGAAACCCAATCTTGGGAGAAAACCCAGCAATTTTTCTAGAGAAGAAATCAGTCCAAAGCATAGTTTTAAAAATCGGAATCTGACTCGGAATCGGTCGAGGGTCAACTCCGAATCGGAATCGGAATCGGTAATGAATCGGTCATAAATCGGCCGATTTGAATTTAATGAATCGGTTTGTTAAACAATACATAAAATATTTAAATTTTAAAGGAAAAAACAACATTTTCAAGATTATAATCCATGATTCCAAGGCATTGAAGACAAAATATCCAAAATTTGCTCATGTATATACCATATAAGAGTCAATATATCAAAATGGCACAAAGTGTACTGTAGTCTGGACTCTGTGCAATACATATCTAGGATATTGGAACTAGAACAAAATACATAATCCATGAGGCCTATATAGTAAAGGCTATATGGCGTGTAGAGTCCAAAAAACATGCTACATAGTCAACTACATAATAGTGACTAGTACAGTAGTAATGACTACATAGTCAACTGTCACAATCATAGTATCATACATCATCAAACTCAGCACCAACTGCACCACTGCTAGAACTAGAAGAACTAGAAGGACTAGCAAAGGCATCATGATCTGGCTCAGTCTCGGGCTCCTCGGGATCAAAGTCATCTGCTAATGTAGTAGTAGTACTGGCTGAATGCCGACGTTGTCTACGACTATTAAGTACGAGGTCGTGGTCAACTATTGCCCGCCATGCCTGCTATCTCAGGATCTACACCTGTATGAAATCATGGCATTGGCAATAGAGGACCTGCATCCAACGGAACCTCCAACAAGTCCTCCAACTCAGCATCCAGGTCAACACCAAACTCTGGCTCTTGGGTCTCCACTATCCAATCTGAGGTTGGATCTATATCATCCAACACAATGGGATACGTATTAGGTCTTTTGTTCATCAATTGGTTGCGTCTGAGTTAGAGGTTGTATTGCACGAAGACTAGATCATTTAACCATTTTTGCTCTAAACGGTTTCTCTTCTTTGTGTGAATCTGCTCAAACAAAGACCAATTGCGCTCTCACCCAAAAGAGTTGCAGGTTTGACTCAAGAACCGAATTGCAAACTTTTGCAATAGTTTAGTATGGTTACCAAATGCCTTCCACCATTGTGCTGCAAATGTGAAGAGTCAAGACAGTTAATTCGACAAATTAGATTGTGAATTTGGCTAAGAATTACAGTTTTTACTATTTACAATTTAAAGTTTATAGTTTAAAAACATAAGTTAATCAAACAATGGAAATGTTTACCTGGTTGGTCCACCTCTCTTGAAATCTTAGCCACATTTTTGCCAAAGGTACGTGTGGCGGCGCTAAAAGAGTTGATTTGTCGATGCATCTCCAATTGGTCTGCCTCATTTGTGATCATGCGCTCAAGGCAAGAATACAATCCATCTACTACCTCCCCAGTCGGATCTTGATCAATATGATCTCTATAATGATACCTTGGGTTCAGAAATTACCTAGCTGCATGAATAAAGCGATGGAGTTGATTGTTCCATCTCTTATCAATGATCTCCCAAATAGGCCCATACTTGGCCACTCTGTCTTTGTATGCTGCCTTTATCTGCTCCTTTGCTTGATCCATAGCATCATAAATGTAGCCCATGGCCAATTTTTCCCCATCAACCAACTGCAAAACCTTAACAAGTGGCTCAGTAATTGCCACAACCTCTGCTGCTTTTTTCCAAAATGAAGAGCTTTTAATTCTTTTTCTTGGTGTTTTTTCCATCTTGTTTGCGGGCCCATGGGGATGAATTCCATTTATCACTTGAAAACATTTTCTCCAAGTTCTGTGCTTGGGAAATGAGAGATTGCAATGTGAGGAAGTGAGTTGCAAATCTAGGAATTGCAGGCCTAACTAGCTCCTTGCCCTATGTGTGTCTCCTCATCAAGCTCAATACCCAACCGTGGTTGTAGATGTATTTGGTGATGCTTTTGGCATGTTCTATAGTGTCCTTGATCCAATCCTTTTTGCATATGTCCTTAAGCATGAGGTCTATGCAATGTGCCGCACATGTAGTTTAGAATATGTATTTATGTTTTTCCTCTAACATCTTACCAACAACAACATAGTTAGAGGCATTATCTGTGATGATTTGCACAATATTAGCTACCTCCACCTCCTCAACAACCCCATCCAAAAGATGAAATAACAGATTTGCATCTTTCACCTGATTAGATGCATCACGTGACCTTAAAAACATGGTTCCTCGTGGGCAAGAGACAATAAAGTTTATGAGGGTACGACCCTTCTGATCGGTCCATCCATCTGACATGATAGTGCTTCTTGTTTTGACCAATGACTGTTGAATTCCTTCAGGTATTCATCTATGGACACTATCTTTTTGCAAAAGAGATCGCTTCAAGTCATGCATACTAGGGCCTTTGAAGCCCTTGCCAGCAGCTATAACAACATCCCACATAGGTTGGTAATATGAAGAGCGGGCAGCATTGAAGGGGAGATCAACATCATACCACCATCTAGCTATGTACTCATAGGCAACTTCTTTGTATTGCTTCTTCCAGTGGTCATCTAAGGTGGGCTGAACTTGTGTTGGAGGCAACTAAGAAACATTGGCACTAGCAGAGGATGTAAAATAGCTTTGAATGCTACCCTTCTTTTTTTCCCTTATCTTGTGTAGTCCCAGAGGGTGCAACATACTGAAAATGATCCCTAAGATTGGTAGAAGGGATAGATGAAGAGCCTTCATTTGAACCAAGAGCATAGGTCCCACCCATCATTTCAACAAGCCTTCTCTTCTTTCCTACTTTTCCCTCTATCTCTCTTTGCCTAGCCTTACCCTCTTCAAACTTCTTAAATTGTTCTTGCATATCAACTCTAATCTGTCCAATAACATTTAGTGGAGCTTCACATGCCTTCACTTCGCCTTTGATGGCAGCCGAGTGTTGTTTAAGCCTGAAAATTCTCCCACCCTTAATCAACTTCTTGCAATGCTTGCAATACATCTTCCCTTCAACAACATCTGCATGGGCTCATGCAAGATCTTTTGCTTTTGGGGCCATTGCTGATTGCATAGGTGTCACTCCATAGTCCACTGTCCACTACTCATTCCACAAGCTTGAATTGGATAGTAGTGTCAGTCTACCAAATCAATGATTCAAAATTTCAATACCACTCTCCTTGATAGGCTGAAACAACAATGAGCAAGCTATATGTTGTTAAATGTTAGTTACTTAGTGAATCAATTTCAAATTCAGACATAAATAAAAAGTCACTGTCTTTAAAAGTTTAAGTTTTAACCCAACAATCAACACTGACAATTTTATCATTATGAGGGCAAATTTCATGAGATAATAATGAAAATAGGAAGTTTGAACCTTGAATAAGGACCAAATTAGCCACTTGTGTGTGGAAAATGATGACACTTGCAAGTTGCCATTTACTAAGCATGGATGATGGGAGGATTCAGGAAAAAAAAGT
This sequence comes from Pseudotsuga menziesii, assembly GCA_001517045.1. Taxonomy (NCBI): domain Eukaryota; kingdom Viridiplantae; phylum Streptophyta; class Pinopsida; order Pinales; family Pinaceae; genus Pseudotsuga; species Pseudotsuga menziesii. Next base: position 114,190 of record LPNX010545610.1, on the reverse strand, counting down.
GGAGAGCTGTGCACTTTAGTCTTTTGCCTTTGGTAAACTGTAATAAGCAAATTTTTATAATAAAGTTATAAACTGTGTTACAAAGTCAAAATTACAGACTTGTCAGTTGTCACTTACCTCTGATATTTGAAATTTTGACCATTAAAATGAGTGGAATTGGAAACTGTCCACACTCCACAGTGCACACAGACCATTCCTGAGTGCCAATCTTCCACGAATCCACACAGAGGGGCCCACTCCCATCGTCCACGCTGCCAAATCGTGTCTGCACGGGGCAAACTTCTATCTGCAAGCCGCCGCTAGCTCTCTAAAGTTCAAACTGCTAATTCCAAGTTTAGAACAATACAGAGGGGGTCGGGAGTAGTCATTGTAGTGTGGGTTGGGTTGGGTTGGGTGGTTAACGGGTTAGGTTAGGAACCATGGTTAAATTTTAAAAACGAATTAAATTTCTTTAAAAATGTTGTTTTTTAACATTAGCAAGTTAGCATAGGTCCCACCCAAAACCGTCCGGTTTGAGTCGTGAATCGGTTGAGCAGACCGGTTCGGTATCGAACTGATTTATCAGCCGGTCTGAATGGATTTGCTAATGCATTGGTGAATCGGCTGATTCCGATTTCGGTTCCACCGATTTTTCAAACTATTATCCAAAGTTATAAGTACATCACCATGAAGAGAAATCCTAGCAATAGAAAAATGTGCCCTTCTTTACAAGAAACTGTAGACAAGATAGCGAACCTCTAGAGATGATAAGAACCCCCCCAAAATTGCACCTTGGACCTTTTGATAGGCACTCCTTAGAAAGCGTGTACTAGTGTAGTAGAGAAGATGTGATGTGTGATGATAATGAAAATGAAATGTGTGAACACTTTATTTATACACATCAAGTGACCTTTAATTCACTTATGGGGCTGACTAGTCCTTTTTGGTCTTCAACATTCATTTTACCTTTAGGGCCGACTTGTCTTCTTGTCTTTAATATTTCTTGGGCTTCTTTAATGCTATCTGGGAGTTCTTCAACAATTCATTTGTCTTGTTTTTTTCTTCACTAGAAAAGTTTTCCATGATGTTATTGTTCTCCTCACATGCACATCTATCCACGAATAAAGTTCTACTATTGAATAACCCACTAAGAGGTCCCAGACACATCTTAGTATGTGAATTCAACTTTAGACTAGACTTGTATATTCCACAATGAAAGCCCCTATCAAATAAACAAGTCAAACACTCTAATATAGAATAGATCACTCCTTCGCGGAGCACCACCTCACAGAGTATGCAATGTGACCTCGAGCCTTATTCACACTTTAGCCAAATCACATGACTAAGCAAGGCTGTGCAAGCACCTTGAGCCTTATTCACACCTAGCCGAATCACATGGCTAAGCAAGGCTATGCTTGGGCCATTCATCACTAGCCAAATCACATGGCCATTTCCCATGAATGAATATATCATTCTCCTTGGTCAAATCACATGAGCAATCTGGTAGAATGTCTGCCCGATGTTGCACCCTGGAGAAACATCAACACTACGTGTCCATATCTTGCTTATTCGACATGTGACAGACTAGAACATACATTTGACATGTCCTAAAATAGGACATGTCAAACGTGTGTATGACACGTGCCCTAGCAATGTCCTGATGTGTTAGACACCAAATTGCGAGGAATATGGGAATTTGCACATGTTGAAGAAAGATTATGCTTGAGAAGTCTAGAGCAGAGACAATGGTATATGTGCGCTTCAACCTCGGTTTTGTTTATAGAACGAGGACCAGAGATCAGAGATCAGAGAGGGCTCATCCACCAGAGATCAGACTTGAGGATCAGAATATATGGAATCTGGATTCTCAGATAAGTTTGTTGTTGGACTATCTATTCTTCCTATTGTAAACTGTTCAAAAATAATAAAACTTCTATATCTCTCTCACTGGTTTTCCCTTCGGTGTTTTTCCAGGGTCTTCTGACCGAAAACAAGTGTCATTGTGTGTGATTGCTATTGTGTATGAAGTTGTAGAGATCTCATGTGCTGCTTATTATGATCTTGATTATATGCTTATATGTGATTTGGGATTGAGTTTTTATTATCAGTATATATTTGGGATTTGTGATTTCCAAAGTGAGTAGTGATCTTGGAAATTCTACAGAATGCAGCTTATTCTGTAAATAAGTCACCTAACACAAGGACACAAGACACAAATGACACAAAAATACGAGTGTTCGACACTGACACAGTGACCCTCGGAATCAGGACACGGAGGACACGTTTTATATATATATATACTTAAAAAATTATATATATTAAAAATATAGACATATAGATCCAATTTTTTTAAGAAACTAGAACATTTACAAATATTCAATAGAAATTACTAATTAGAAATCAATACACATTACACATTCTGTCATTCACAAATCACAATGAGACACAAAGATGATAGCTCAAGATGTCAAAATCGTATTTCTCATTAAGCAATCCAAATCAAATGTATTACATAGTTGTCAGAATGCCAATGGCAACTAGTAGTAAATAGTAAATACAAAAAGGGGTAGATCATAGATGAGATCTAGATGGAAGAATCTCATCTGTCAATAGTCTTCCTCCATGCCTGAATCAAGAAAATTCATCACTGCCTTGAACCTCTTTTTCCTCCTCCTCATCTCTGTCCATTTTGACGATCTGCCATTTGCTGGTGTGTAGGATGTCAACACGTGTTTTTTTGTGTCCCGATTCCAGGACATGAAATAACAAGTGTTGGACACGTGTTGACATCGTGTTCGTGTTCGACACGACCCCAAGGGACATGAGGGGCGTTTTGGACATGTTCGGTGACTTAGGAATTCATGCATCTGTTTCTGTTTATAGACAGAATCCTATTTTAATCATTATTTCATCAATCTAACATATTTCACCATTATGACCTTTGTAAAAATTAAAACATAGATGTTTGGTGATTCTTGTGCCATCTTTTTGCATCTTAAATGATAAACAGTCCAAAAAACAAAGGCATTTCTTGTGTTGATTCTTCTTCTAATGCTTATATTCTTTGATTGTAAGGCTGTCTGATCCTTGACATTTCAATGATGTCGAAGTTCATCTCTATTTATGGTTTGGATCTTCTGTTCCATTCAATTTAATATTAAATGGTGGGATCAGAATCATTTGACTTGGTAGCTCTTACTGTTCTTCTTGCTTCAATTACCTGAGCAAGACTTCGAAATTTTTTATCAGTGTAGTTGTGTGATTTTGTTGCTATGACATGCCCCTTGTCATTCTCAGTCATCTTTACCCCACTGATAAATTTTTTGAATCATCATTAGTTAATGATTACCATTAGTTAAAATTACCATTAGTTAAAATTACCTCACATTTCATCTTGTTTCTTTTTATACCTCGCAATGCGTTACTGTATTTATAGATGCTAAGATTATTTGTATATAAATTGATTAATTCTTTTCATTTTCAGGTTGAAGAAAGGTCGGTAGCCAGTCTGTTGCAATCGTTAGGGTTGGGAAAATACCTGATCACCTTTCAGGCAGAAGAAGTATGTCCAGCTGTTCCAATACATCTGGCTTCTATTACTGTTCATTATTTGAAATTTGAAATTTGTAAGGTTTATTCAGGCACTATTTTGTCAATCGTCGAAAGCAAGCCTAAACTATGCTGCTCAGTGGGGATAAGCATGTTTTTCTTGGGTAGAAACAAAAATTTCCCTACAGATATTTGATCTTTTAATATTTTAAAAAGAATCTGCCCATGTATCCTTTCCTTGTAAATTGCTAGAAATAGCTATACAATTTCTTAGATATGTCTTTCAATTTAGATTATCTCCTGGCAATTGAAAAATGGTATATGCTAGATAGTAGAAATAGCTATCCAATTTTTTGGATACATCTTTCAATTTAGATCATCTCCTGGAAACTGAAAATTGTTATACATCTCTAATTTCTATTTTAATTTAGATCATCTCCTGGAAACTGAAAATTGTTATACATCTCTAATTTCTATTTTATATGCTCTTTCAATTACAGGTAGACATGACTGCTTTGAGGCATATGGGTGACGACGATCTCAAGGCATTGGGCATACCTATGGTAATGTTAATCATTCCCTTCATAAATGAATGCAGGAAGGCAAAATTTATCATCCAGACATGTTCTTGTAAAATGCATTGTAATGGTTTTCTTTTGAAATTTGGAGGGACCAAACTAGGAATCCATATTAGCATATTTACATCGTTTACATAATTTTGATTTAATACATTCCTAGTGAAAACTGGGGGTATTACAGAGATGTACGGTTGAGACTAGTCTAAATCACTAATGTATAAAAATATACTTTATTAGACTCAGTAGCTAAATATAAGATTTTCACTTTATTCCTAAAGTTAATTACAAAATAGAATTAACTTGAACAACTTTTGACACATTTCACGTTAAACTTGTGTGGAAGTTCCTATTTGAGTTACTTTCTTCAAGTGAAGAAAGAATTTTGCACCAATCCAAGTTTGTTTCTGAATTCTTCAAAATTCCCTTTTGCTAAGGACTTTGTCAGAATATCAACAACTCACTAATTTGTGGGTACATACTAGAGATTTATAGCTCCCTTATGAATCTTGTCTTGAATGAAGTGATATTTCATTTCGATGGTATTTGACTTATCATGAAAAACTAGACTTTTAGAGAGTTTGATACAACTTTGATTATCACAGTAAATCATCATGGGATCCAATTCCTGATCAAATAACCCTGCAAACAACTTGCAAAGCCAGATGGCTTTACAACTAGCATTGTACTCTGCCTCAGTTGTATTGAGTGCCGCAAAAGTATGCTTCTTGTGGAACCAGGAAATCATTGTTGATCCCAAGCTAAAGCAACACCTTGAGGTGCTCTTCTTGTTTGATGCACTGCTTGCCCAATCTGAGTCTGTATAACCATACAACTTCACCTCACCATCTCCAAGGTATCTTAGACCATACTCCATTGTGCCCTTCAAGTATTTGAGCACATGTTTTGCTACTACCCAATGCTCCCCCCTTGACTCCATTAGGCATCGACTCATGGTTTTCACTGCAAATCATATATTTGGCCTTAGTGTTGACCAAATACATGAAGGAACCTATCAGCTGCTTGTACAACATGTGATCCACCATATATGAATCTGAAGTTGTTAGGTTCTTCAGATTAGTGATCATAGGCATGGCCATAGGTTTGTGGCCTTCCATTCGAAACCTCTCGAGGATCTCGATTGCATACTTACCTTGTCTACGGAACATATCCCATGGTCTCTACCAAACCTCCAACCCCAAGAAGTAATGCATCATGCCAATCTTGAACTCAACTACCATATCTTCCTTGCAACCTGTAATGAGCTTCTTTGTACTTGTAAGAAATAGGTCATCAATGCACAACATCAAAACAATAAGATCAATCTCAACAAATATAAAATATAAGTTGGGATCCACTTCACTTTTGGTGAAGTGTAAACTTTGCAAGTATCCATCGATCTTAAAATACCTTGCTCTTGGTGCTCACTAGAGTCTATACAAAGTTGTTTTCAACTTGTAGACATGGGACTCCCTCCCATTGATCTCAAGTCCCTTAGGTTTCGCAATATATACTTTTTCCTCAATTATCCAATTGAAAAAAATAGTCTTTACATTCATCTGATGTATCCTCCATCCCATAATGGAAACTAAAGACATCATTGCTCTAATGGAAAAGTGTACTTGGCAATTGGAGCAAAAATTTACTTGTAGTCTACTCCCTCTTTCTGGGAGAACCCTTTCGCCACAAACCTCACTTTGTACTTCTCTAAGCTGCCATCTGTCACATGCTTGATCTTGTAGAGCCACTTGGAAGTCACCATTGATTTCCTTACCGGTCTTGGCACTATGTTCCATTTGTCATAATGGGGGTGTACTCCACCATGGCATCCTTCCAAACCTGTTGGTCTGTTGCCTCTTGAAATTTAGAAGGCTCGGAATCTATGATGTTGCTCATCAACACCCTGGAGTTTGAAAACTTCTTTTTTAGGTTTGCTCTCTCTGAATGTGCTCCAAGGAGCCTTAACATGCCTCCAAGGATCCCTCAATGTCTAAGTGAAACATTGATGTCTCTTGACAACATTGGTAGGAGTTGGTGGCTCCTCCTTTGTGTCTAAAGGTTGTTTCCTTGAACTGGAAGACATTGGTGACCTTGGCTCAACCTTTGAAGCTTCCTACTTTTCATTTGTTGTCACTGGAATAGGTTCATGAGATTTCTTAGATGCAAATTTTCCTCAAAATTTACATCCATGCTAACCACTGTCTTTCTCTGCTCCGAGATAAAGATTATGTAGGCCTTTGAAGTCTCACTGTAACTAACAAACAAACCCTTCTTGCTATAAGGATCCAACTTGGTCCTCTTATTTACTAATATATGGATATAAACTGGATAGCCAAAAATACAAAAAATCACTCATCTTTGGGTTCACACCAGTGACTACATCCTTTGGTGTCTTGTCCACCAAAATCTTGTGAGGTCACTTGCTATGGATGCAGATTGTAGTGTTGCATGCTTCTATCCATAGGAACATAAACAAATTCTGGTCATGAATCATGGACTTAGTAGTGCCTACGATGGATTGGTTCTTTTGCTTTGCAACCCCGTTCCCTTGTGGGTTGCATGGAACAATCATCTCCCTCTTCATTCTTGTATCTTTGCAAAACCCTCAAATTCCTGGAGGTATAATCAACCCCATAGTTTATCTCAAAAGTTTGATCTTCTTCCTTGTGTAGATTTTGACTAGAGCCTTGAACTCTTGAAACCGGCTAAAGATCTCATCCCTTAGTCTTTAGGAAGTAGATCTAAATTAACTTTAGTGAAACACTAGTTAAAGTGAAAGTGGGATTAGGGTTTTCGCTTTACCTAAAGTTATAAAAGAGAAGTCAATTGGTGGAGAGAACACACTTGTATTCCGACAGAGACAGGATATAGACATGGAGAGAAAGTCAGATAGAGGATTTAGCTGGGAAGACGGAGGAGTGAACAGTAGGATCATCGAGCTTTGTACAGTTGGGCCGTACACTCACACAAGAGGGTGTTGAGGTTTAGCTGGGATTTTCCCAATTATTCTGCTGTGTAGCTGCATTCGCCAGGTTTGGGTGAATTTGCAGTGATTGTAACGTTCCATATTTTCTCATAATAAAATCTATATTTGACTGCTGCATCGGTTTTCCCATCTTGGGTTTTTCCGAGGGTTTCCATACCCAAAACAATTCTGTCATTATTGTGATGTGATGTGATTTATTTCTCAGTTTTATATTCCGTTGCATACTGCAAAAGATATTCATGTGTGGTTATCAATAGAGATCTTGCATGCACTGTTAGCCCTAGTTTGAATATTAAAGGAAAATTTACATGGTATCAGAGCTTTGGTGAGCTAAAGTTGAGAGATTTGCAACAGCAGTGATAGATCAGGGGCAGATTTATTGAAGACACAAACTTAGATTGGATATCTAGGGTTTGACAGGTAAAACTTCACAATGGCCATGCAATTGAGAGTTGAGGATAGACTCCAGGGTGCTCAGAACTTTCCTACATGGAAAGAAATGATCACAAGGATCCTGGACGTCAGTGATGCAAAGGAGCACATTGACTCCACGAAGGTTGCACCCACAGATCCGACAGATTTAGCAGCTTGGAAGAAGATTGATTCTAGAGCCATGCTGATTATCATGGATGGAGTGAAGGACCATGTAGTCCCTCACCTTTATGGTAAGAAGATTGCATTAAAGATGTAGAAGGCTTTGGAGAGTCTCTACCAAAGCAAGAACGAGAACCGAAAGATGGTGTTGCAAGAGAGGATGCGCAGCACCAAGATGGCCAAGGGAGAAGGAGTGGTGCCTTATCTCATGAGGCTCACACAAATCAGGGATGAGCTTGGAGTTGTTGGCTCTAAGATTGCTGATGAGGAGCTAGTTCGGGTAGCCCTCAATGGATTCTCTAAGCCATGGGACACCTTTGTCAAGGTTGTGGTGGCTAGGGAGAATCTCCCTGATTGGTAGAGACTGTGGGATGACTTTGTGCAAGAGGAGACCCGCATGGGTCAAAGATCAGGCTCATCTAACAATGCTCCACATATTGTGGATGAGGAGGCTTTAGCCCTCACAAGGCAGAGCAAGGGTAAGGCAAAGAGGAAGAAGGATGGTAAGAAGAACCTTGACGTGTCAAAGGTCAAATGTTTTACCTGCCACAAGCAGGGACACTTTGCCTCCCAGTGCCCAGACAAGAAGAAGAAGAGTAACACTCAGATGGCTGGATTTGTAGAGGTGGATAGGTTAAACAAGAACTTCGATGAGGAGTTCTACTTAATAGCTTGCATGGCAAGCACCACAGGGAGCAACATATGGTACATCGACAGTGGAGCATCTAGTCACATAACTGGACATAAGAGATTCTTCAAAGACTTGCAGGAGGGTGGAACAGGGATCCACGTTGAGTTGGGTGATGATGCGTGGTATTAGGTGCAAGGAGTTGGCACTGTTTCATTTCAAAGGGAATCTGGCAAACCCCTCAGCTTTGCTGATGTGTTGTATGTTCCAGGACTGACCAAGAACCTTATATCAGTCTCTACTTTGGAGGACAAGGGATATCAGGTGAAGTTCCGTGACCATAGAGTATATATTAGAACCAAGGGGTCAGATAGGAGCTTGGATCGGGTGATTGGCAGGAGCAGGAGAGTGTTCAGACTACACTTTGAGCCTGCAAAGGCTCTAGTCAGCAGCAACATCAGCAGTCGGGGTGAGTTGTGGCATAGGAGGGTGGCACACTTACACCATGGAGCACTGAAACATTTGAGACAAGCAGTCATTGGAGTTCCTCAGGTACATGAGGAAAAGCATAACCACTGCAAGGGTTGTGCTTTGGGGAAGAACATTAGGAAGCTTTTCCCACAGAGTGAGCACAAGTCTAAGGAGCCCTTGGACTTGGTGCACTCTGATGTATGCGGACCTATGAGTGTCCATTCGTTCAGTGGTTACAGTTACCGTGTAACCTTCATTGATGACTATTCTAGGAAGACCTGGATTTATTTCCCGAAGGCTAAGTTAGAGGACTTTGAGAGGTTCCGAGAGTTCAAGACTCTTGCGTAGAACCAACAGGAAAGAAGATTCGGGTGTTGAGAACAGACAACAAGGCTGAGTACACTTCCAATGAGTTCATGGAGTATTGTTCGGTTGAGGGGATCAAGAAGGAGCACACTGTATCCCATACCTCACAGCAGAATGGAGTTGCAAAGCGGAAGAACAAGACTATGGTTGGAGCATCCAAGGCCATGCTATTTGATCAGGGATTACCACTATTCCTCTGGGTCGAGGCATACAGGATTGTAGTATACATTCAAAATAGGTGTCCCCACACAGCGTTGGGGAGGAAGACACCAGAGGAGGTCTTCACAGGCACCATGCCATATGTGAGTCACATTTGCATATTCGGCAGTGTTTGCTATTGTCATGTTCATGTTGACAATAGGAAGAAGCTGGATCCTTCTGGAGAGAAGGGGTTACTTGTTGGTTCCAGCAAGATTTCGAAGGCATATGGAGTTTACATTCTTGCTCACAGGAGGATCATTGTGAGCAGGGATGTCCAGTTTAATGAGGACAAGGCCTTGCGGAGATCTTTGGATTTAGCAACAGAGCAACAACCAACACAGGAATCGGGGGTCAAGTTGGAGGACCCAAATGTACAGGTATAGGTACAGACACAGAGCACAGGTTCTGGTGGTCAGAGGGAGTAAGGTGGACAGGATCCTACAGTCATTGACTTGGAGGATCAGTTGCAACAGGAGACGGATATCTAGCAGCCGCAGCAGGTTGACACTAGGCCAAGGCCTAAGTGGTTTAGGTCCACAGTACACGATTCCAGGCAGGTTGATCCTCCACATAGATCTTTCAGATGAAGTGTACCACCAGAGAGGCTTAGTTATATGGCACTGATGACAGAGTTGATTAACTTAGAACCTTCCAACTTCGGGGAGGTTGCACAACATGATGTGTGATAGGAGGCTATGGTTGAGGAGTATTGACTCCATTATGAAAAACCAGGTATGGGAGGTTGTGTCGAGGCCACAAAGGAAAAAGGTGGTGGGATCCAGATTGATCTACAAGGTGAAGCATGTAGTAGACGAAAGCGTGGAGAAGTACAAGGCGCGCTTCGTGGCAAAGGGGTTTTCACAGAAGGAGGGTATTGATTATGAGGAGACCTTCACCCCTGTTGCCAAGTATTCTTCCATTCGAACCATTATCTCACTAGCAGCTGAGATGGGTTGGCATGTCCATCAGATGGACGTCAAGTGTGCCTTCCTCAACGGAGTGATAGAGGAGGAGGTGTATATTGAGCAGCCAAAGGGGTTTGATGTGGAGAACAGGGAGACACATGTATGCAGACTGCATCGAGCTCTTTACGGGCTCAAGCATGCACCTCGAGCATGGTACTCGAGGATTGACAGTTATCTACGGGAGATGGGATTTCAGCGGAGTAAGGCTAACAACTGCCTGTACTTCTTGACAGGTGATGTGCCTCTCATATTGGTCCTGTATGTGGATGAACTCTTTTTGACAGGAGATGAGAGGCTGATTGGAGACTGCAAGCCCAACCTTGCAGTGGAGTTTGAGATGAAAGACCTAGGGCTGATGCATTACTTTCTGGGCTTGGAGGTTTGGCAGAGAGATGGATGCTTCTTCATTGGATAGGGGAAGTATGCAGTAGAGATCTTGAAAAGATTCAAGATGGAGGACTATAAGCCTATGGCCATACCTCTAGTTTCCAACTAGAGGAAGATTGATGCATCAGGATCAAACGGATTTGATCCTACCTTGTATCGTCCGCTTATCGGATCGCTTATGTATCTGGTCAACACTCGACCAGACATTAGCTTTGCAGTCAACTCTTTGAGTCAGTTCATGGTGGACCCTCGGAGAGTGCATTGGACGATTGCGAAACACATACTTCGCTACATTAAAGGTACAGTGGAGTATGGATTGGTTTATGAGCGCAGGGGGAGTGTATAGTTAGCAGGTTTCACAGATGTTGACTGGGCAGGATGTGTAGAGGATCGAAAGAGTACTTTAGGTTGCTGTTTTAGCATTGGATTAGGGGTTGTCTCTTGGTTTAGCAGGAAGCAAAAGTCAGTTGCATTGAGCTCAGCAGAGGCCGAGTACATGGCAGCCAGCACAACTGCTTGTGAGGGTATGTGGCTGAGGAAGTTACTTGCAGGGTTGTTCGAGTGTGAGCTAGAGGCTACATTAGTTCACTGTGATAATCAGAGTGGCATCAGGCTATCTAAGAATCCAGTGTTCCATGACCAAAGCAAACACATAAACATCAGGTACCACTTCTTGAGAGATTGTGTTCAGAGGGGAACCATTCGGTTGGAGTACATACAGACAGATGAGTAGGTGGCGGACATTTCACCAAGGCACTTTGTAGACAGAGTTTTGTGAAGTTCAGGGATAAGTTGAGGTTGCTACCAAATCCCTTCCTTGTTTAGAGAGAGTGTTAAACTAGTAGCAACAAGGAAGGTCTTCCTGCATGCATGTGTTCTTGCATGCAAAAGACTGAAATTAGGAAACCAGTTGTATTTACTTTACTTTTCCTAAGTTCACATTGGAAAATAATTTAAAGTGATCTAAATTAACTTTAGTGAAACATTAGTTAAAGTAAAAATCAAATTAGGTTTTTGCTTTACCTAAAGTCATAAAAGAGAGATCAATTGGTGGAGAGAACACACACTTGTATTCCAACAGAGATAGGATACACAGAGGGAGAGAAATTCAGACAAAGGATTTAGCTGGGAAGATGGAGGAGCAAGCAGCAGGATCACTGAGCTTCGTAAAGCTGGGTCGTACATTCACACATGAAGGTGTTGAGGTTTAGGTGGGATTTGCCCAATGATTCTGTCGTGTAGCTGCATTCGCCAGCTTTGGGTGAATTTGCAGTGATTGTAACGTTCCATATTTTCTCATAATAAAATCTTTATCTGACTGCTGCACCGGTTTTTCCATGTTGGGTTTTTCCGGGGGTTTCCATACCCAAAATAATTGTCATTATTGTGATGTGATGTTGTGATTTATTTCTCAGTTTTATATTCTGCTGCATATTGTAAAAGATATTCATGTATGGTTATCAGTAGAGATCTTGCATGCACTGTTAGCCCTAGTTTGAATATTAAAGGAAAATTTATAGGAAACATAGTACATGCTTCCTAAGATTGATGCTACTAACATCGGTCCACATACATTTGAATGCACTAGATCTAGAATGCCCTTAGACTTATGCTCGTCGCTTGGGAAAGTAGCATTGGCATGCCTACCAAGTGTGCACCCTTTGCATTCTTCCTATTTCTCATGCTTGTTGCTTGGGAAAGTAGCCTTGGCATGCTTTCCAAGCGTGCATCCTTGCATACTCCCTGTTCCTCAATGTTGAACTCTGGAAGACTTGTGACTATCTCCTTTAGAATAGGCAACGCGCTATGAGGCCAGTGCCCCATTCTCTTGTTCTATAACTTGCACAAGTTGTTTGTGTTATGAACGAGGGTTCAAATAGGTTCGCCTTGTAACCTATATAAGTTGCCTTCCCTAACCTTGAACACTTGAGTTGATTTTGGGTTAGACTCCTTTGGTCTAATTTTTTAGTGCACAAACACCTTGGACAAATGCTTCCCATTGAGACGAGGACCCATTTAAGGCCCAATTCACTAGCGCTTTGTCTTCAATCTTCTCCTCAACTGCTGCAAGTTGTTAAGAATTTGGATGACCTTCATCAAGTAACTGGTGATTGTGTCAAACATGGTCATCTCTACCAATCTGAGCCTATTATGCAATATCATCTTTTGTTGATGTTCTCACTTTGGTAAAGGCTAATAAGAGCATTGAACATGTCCTTCTTGTCTCCTTCTCGGAGATATGAGGAATCAAATGATCATTTATAGCATCCATGATTATCCGCTTGGTTTTCACTTCTTTATTTTTGCTAACTGCCAAATCCTATGGATTTGTTGACTTAGTGATGACATACTTGATGATATCTTAGAGATCATTCCTTCTAATAGAAGAGTTACCTTGACTTTCCATGATAGGAAATTTGAGGCACCTTCCAATTTGTCCTCGAACTTGAGGCTAGATATTGCCATCTTTGAGCTCTAACACACAAACTCCCAAATATGATAAGTACTACCTCTGAATGCCTCTAACTGCTGGTCCTAGTTCACGGTAGTTGGTTTTGGTAGTTGTTTTCGACAATTGATCTACTGTTGTAGACTATTTAGCAATGTTCTATGGAGTTTCCGAGACGGGGGAGTGCAGTAGCGGGGAAATGGAAAAGGGGGGTGTGTGTAAGCCACCCCAAATTTTAGGGAATTTTTGGGGAAACGGGGGACTTCGAAGTCATAAAATTAATTTAAAATATAAAAATGATAAATCTTAACAATAACTATAGTCTATTACCATGTAAAATGTAAAACTAAAATTTTTACTTTTTTAGGTGTGTAAGCCACCCCAAATTTTAGGGAATTTTTGGGGAAACAGGGGAATGTCGAAGTCATAAAAATCAATTTAAAATATAAAAATGATAAATCTTAACAATAACTATTACCATGTAAAATGTAAAATGTAAAACTAAAAACTAAAATAATCATTATAGAATTCATCAAATTTCAAATTGTAAATGATATTGAAGTATGTTATTACAGACTATTACCATGTAATAAATAATTATTTAATACTAAAAACAAAATATCATCATTATCATTTTGCAATGTGTATCTAAATTCAGATTTCTCATTTATAAAAGACAGTACAACATATTATGAAGTTTGAAATAGTCAAATAGATATTGAACCATTAACAACTTAACATAGAGAAGTTAGAACAGTAAAATAGACTAAAGTGAAAAGTCTGATAGTAGATTAAAATTTCTCAAAAAATACTAAATAGTAAATTGTCAAGGATTGTCGCCAATATCTAGTATCTAATATCTAGAGTCAAAACTACAAACTGAAACATTGAGAAGTAGCTAAAATGGATCAACATCATGATCAAATAAGCTGCAATCATCAAGGAGTGTTTAATTTAATTTATCTTTTTTTTTAAACTTTTTAATTTAATTTTATCAATTAAATCTAATTCAATTTAATTTATCATTTAGTTTAATTTATTCTTATGTAATTAATTTTATTGAAAATAAAAAATATAAAAATTGGGGGGCTTCTAGGTGTTCCCCGGGGTGGTGGGAGGGGGGGTTCTAGGCGTTCCCCCACGAAGGGGGATGTGGGGGGGACGCCTAGAAGCCCCCCTAGGGGGGAAACACGTTCCGCCCTGGGGAAACTTGGGGAAACGAATTTCCCCAAGTTTCCCCCAAAAGGGGGACGCGGGGAAACGTTTCCCCAGGGGTTTCCCCATTCTGGAAGCGAGGGGCCTTGACATTGTACTTTTGTGGAAGTTCCTGTCTGAGCTATGTTCTTCAACATTTTCTCGGCTTCTGTGTTTAACTTTAATATCTAATGTACACCAATTACTATGACATATTCCTTAAGTTCCTGGCATAATTCTACTGCTGTAGATTGATCACAGTGCTATTTGAATTTCCTTCAAGCTTAGTTAATGAATTAATGAATTTTTAATTTTTAAATTAATATTTGCATAATTTTTTCTGTAATGCTTTTCACACACCTTTTGTTGCAATAACCTTTACTTGTCCAAAGTATGCTTAAATCTGCAAAGATGGAAAAACCAGCATAATGTGCTGTACCTGTGACCTAATGCCAAGTTAGAGGGGTGATACCCCTGCGTACAAGTACCACTGGCTTAACAAAAAACATGAGTGGCAACAGGAAACCGAGTTGTAATACACAAGTGCCAAAAGCATAACAGGCAAACACAAATTCTAATTACAATTTTTTTATATTTCTTCACCATCAAGCATAGCCTTTCTTTACTGTTGTCGTTTTGATTATGTTAAAATTTCGGCCATTGAGTTTCTAGGCCAGTGTTACTTTAGGCTATTTGCAATGTTTCACATAATCATGGCATTTCCTTTCTGTGTAGGGTCCGAGGAAAAAGATCTTGCTTGCACTGGATTCACAATCTAAACGGTGACTAAAAAAGCTACAACATCAAGTTGTGAAATCTATCCCTACTGCCCAAACCTGTTTGTAAAAATGGTCCGGTTTGGGCTACACATGGAGATTTATTTGTAATTGTTTTCCTCCATAATGCAGGAACTTACACTGTATATGCAGATTCACAACTCTGTCGATTACAATTTATGCAAGGTTGTAAGTTTGTTATTGTTTGGGAGCACATTTTCTGCTTGAGTAAATTCAAACACGGATTCAAATAACAATTTTTGGGGTCAGATTTGACTTGTAGAGCAAACTTGTCAAGCTTGCATCTGAAGATTCTCACAGGCCAATACATACGATGTAAATTAATTTCTTACCAAAAGGAAAGCACGTTCCCTGTGGGCTACAACCTAGAGGCAGTGTAGTCTGGCTGCTGCTTTACCTGATAGTTTGTGGTCGATATTGCATTTTATTAAAGTGATTTTTTTTCTGCCGTCATTAAATATCTATAATTTCTTGTGTTTACTGATGATATAATTATACAAAGTATTAATACTGTTTTTCAGTTTGCTTACCCATAGTAAATTTTGGCTGATAACGTTGATGCAACTTGGAATTTCCTCAATTTGCCATTCCATAATAGTGTGTATGTAACCAACCTGAAAATTTGCTGGTTCACTTAAAAATATATAAACAGCTATTGCAGATCATCAATGCAATTTACTGATACAGTCTATCAGAGTAGAGGAGATATGGTATGCAAATAATAGATGCCAAAGGTTTCCAATGTCATTGGAGAAACCAGCAAGTGCAAGCAAAGTTTTAATCGGCCTCATTTAAAACCACGACGCAAATTAGCTTCACATTAATCTTCTACATTATTGACCTCAAGGCAGCCTTTCGACCCTCTAGATCTCGACTAAGAATTTGATAAACTTAAAACCTTACAGGCCTGGTCATACACATGTTAATAGTGTGCAAGGTGGGAGTGTAAAATGTAATATCGAGACCTCAGAAACCACACAATATCGCATATATAATTTATTTATTATTTTCCAATTGATTTTATCATTAATAAATGGATCAGCTATGCTAAAGATTAGTATTAATTCCACTACTTTCAATATTTGCTAGATTGATCTCAATTATTACCCCTATTGATTTTATTATCTTCATTACATATAAACTTCATTATTATTATTATCTTTTCTTAAAACACTACCCATTTTCATTTGGTTTTCGTCTAAATTTCTAGGGTATTCTATTTCTATTTCACTAGATATGTAATATTATTGTAAAAAACATTAACATGTAATGTTCACGAGAATTTGTGAGCAATGTGCAGAGTGCAAATATATGCAGGCAAACAAAAAAGTAAAAGAGGAAGGTCTATTTTAAAGTATATGTTAGAAGTCGATAAATGTAATATGCTAAGTTATCAAGTGAACTATACATAATTATTAAAATGAAATAATAGAATTGAATTATATTAAAAGTNTTTTGGTGGTTATATATATATATATATATATATATGTATATATATATATATATATACATATATATCCTGTTTCCTGTCCTTAAGAATACCAAGGACAGGCTTTTTTTATCTGAAAAAAAAATGTATATATATATATATATATGTATATCCATAAAAAATTCATAATTTTAGTTTCATATCAAACAAAAATACATTCCTCATGCACACAGGTGTCCTTTGTTTTCAATCCACAAAATAATACTGGTTACGGCCATAATATTCCGCTTTGGCCTATGGTCTGTACTGTATAAACTGATGAGCTCAATGGATGAGTAATGTAAAAGTTATAGACATCTGTATCATCTTTCCGAAAGAGGCCTATTCTATACCAGCTGCACTAAAAAATCCTTCAAATGGAAGGTGGATGCCTGTGAGCTACCCTCAGTAACACAGGTAAGAGTCACCATTCCCTGTGTGCCTCGCAACACTTTGCCGTGGTTGTAAAGATATCAAACATGCCTGATCATATAAATCCATGAGTATCTCAGGTAAACGCAGATTTCAAATATGTTGGATATTTTTTCTCAATGTTTAATGAAAGCAATGATTATGGCAGTGGAATAACTTGTTTATATGGGATACTAGTTGCATTAGATAGATGCCTGTAAGAGTATTTGCTCAAAAAAATGAAAATAACAAATGAACAAGTTGGTTGGAACAAAAAGTAATGAAAGAAATTGTAGAATTCAAAGCTCATTATGGCTTGATATTCATGTATTTATTTGCTCATTATGGCTTGATGTTCATGTATTTATTTGGGGCACAATTTACAGCGAGATGAGATCCCTTAAATATAACTCTTGAGAAATATGAAGGGAAAATGATCGTAGTTTTTGTTTGTTTGTTAAATTTATGTATCTATGTTATTTTCTTTTGACAAGTCATGATAAATGCATTAACAAAGTAGGCAATAGAGAATAATCTTAATACAAAAATATGGACAACCAAAAAGGATTAATAGACGAGGCCTTTTCTATATATTTTTGGTAAATAAACAAAAATGATTAACAGACTAGGCCTTTTCTATATATTTTTGGTAAATAAACAAGGATTCTAGAAGTTAATTACTGCTTGTCCTTGACAATTTTATTTATTTATTTATAAAAATGACTCAATGTTGGTTATCTTTTCCCCATTTTTTCTCCATACTATTAGTGTTATTTTAAAGAACTCGTACCAGCATGTCTTAATCACTGAGGTAATGATTCTATAAACCTCTTATTGTGAGAGTGATTTGAGCTGCATTTGACTCCTTTAAAGTAACATTATATATTTGGTCTTCTACCTCTTGGTCCCTGCTATAGGTTATTGGTGGCCTCAATGTGCTTTCCCTTGCCATTGTTGCGGCTTAGTGTCATCAAGTCAGCATGATGCACTTCCCTTTTGTGGATTTTCTTTGATTGTCTTAGAATTTAAGAACTCCTACCAGCATGTCTTAAATCACCGAGTTAAAGATTCTAAAAACCTCTTATTGTGAGTGTGATTTGTGCTGCATTTGACTCCTTTAAAGTAACATGATGTTTTTAGTCTTCTACCTCTTGGTCCCTGCTACAGGTTATTGGTGGCTTCAACGTGTTCTCCCTTGCCTTTGTTGCGGCTTAGTGTCATCAAGTCAGCATGATGCACTAAGTGAATGCATTGCATTGTAATTTTGTACAACTTTACCTTCAAATTGCATGGTATAAAGTGAATGCTTAAAAAGGTTCTAAGCTTGATTTAAGTGGGATTAACTCTAATTAAAAAGTGAAAGTGGGTTTTATAAAAGGTGAAAGGAGGAGGCTGTAGTTTTATTCCTATTCATTCAAAATGAAAGCTACAATGATATAAAGAAAACTACCAAATGATACAACACCACCACTAATTTACTCATTATGCATATCTAAGTGAGTGGTTCAAAAGGGTTTTTAATCTTTAATAGTGTGGATTAACAGCAAATGGTAAAGATGTTTAGAGTTCTATTATTACCCTCTCTGAAAAAGCTACTACAACTATACTAAAGAATATAACAACAATAATTAAATTACCAAATCAACCTTAATTTGGGCATGAATTTTGTTAGGAGGTCAAGAAGCCTCTTTTGTAATTGAATATAACAAAAGCATAAATAAATAATTCTGAATATAACAAAAGCATAAATAAATAATTCTCATTTTTTGAGTAATAAAGTTGTTTTTACCTACTCTTGGGGTTCATGATATCCGTGATAGTCTATAATAGAGATTTGTTATCTCGTTGCAAGGCATCAAAGGTTCAAATTATAGGAGAGGTGGATAAAATATAGCAAGGAAGCCATTAGAAACTAAAGATATTATTGGGAACACCACTCTTTTTGTAGAAACAAATAATTATTCTTCTCTTTTTCTCCTTTCTCATTCTCCTTGCATGCACAAGAGTTAGATTGTGATAATTGTGTGAGCCTAGATGCCATATTGACTTATAAAAGATACTTACTTCCCTCTTGATATCCATTGCATACCATTTTTGAAGAGATTTAATGAATATTTCTATAGCAAGAAAGGCTAATCTATCCCCCAATGGTATTCTACCTTAGGTTTTAAGGAATGGTGGAGGATGGAGGTGAAATAACCCACCAATGCCATTTCCTTTCTTCATGGGAACATTTGTGATGTGATGGGTTGTAAGAGAAACCTAGGGCATAACTAAATCTACTGAAACCCCTGGTTTTATTTAGGTTATCTATAAGAATGGAGAGTTTTTTTGTGTGTAAAACATGTTCTAGATATGTTTCACTGATGAAATAAAGGATCCCAACCATTGATCTTACATTTATTGTGCTTGTTTTATTCATGGGAATCCATTTAAACTTGTTGGATTTGTTTTGAACTCTTCACAAGTCTGCTATCTAGATTTTGTAGCCACGTGAAAGGGTTTGTAAACAACCCCCATTGATTGAAAATCCCCCTTTTCTTAAGTTTTTAACATGAACAATTAGATTATGGTCCTTGTGGTTTATGAGATCATTCATATGGATAAAATCTATTGAATCCCTATGTTGTATGGATTCCAAGTCACTCTCATAGCTATAACTCAAAGCCCCTTTTAAGTTTTTTTTAGCCTAAAATGATGTTATCCTTCTGAAACTAGGCTTATGAACTTTGAGATGACATCTAATTCAATGAGGATATCCACCCTTTGACCCAAAATCTAGATTGAAGATCTAAAGTAGCATAACAAGTTCTCCTACACATTATTCTCCAACACTTGTCCATGTTGAGCATGAACAACCTCTGGGACGACATAAGAAATTGCATCATTGATGGGGACATATTTGGGAATATAATGAAAAATGTTGGTGACTTCATTATTCATCTTTTCGTTGGGTTTTAGTGTAGTGAAATATGATACCGGACATCTTGCATTTACGGTTAAACATTTATCTTGTTGAAGATCTATTGATAACTCCTTAGGCACTAAATATTTATAGCCATTGACGTTAATCACCTACTTCTTGTGCTGATAGAGTAGTAGTTATTGAGGAAAAAATATATCACCCTAAGACTCTACATTGGTTCAAACTTGAAATGGAAAATGCTACGAACCTAGATACACACGTCTCTACTATGTCTATCTTCTAGGTGACATTTTTATTGAACATATAATATTTAATATTTCTCTAGGGTGCTACATCTCCCTTTGTTGGACCAATCCCCTTATGCTTTAAGGCTTTCAATGTTGAAAATCATGATTCATTATTTCCATTACCTGTTATTATGTCAAAAAATAAGCTTATATTTGTCACTCCTTGGGTGGAAACATGATATTGTCCTTCAATCTTTACCAATACCCTTCACCCCTTTCCTGATGGATATCTAAAATTACTTCCCAAATTTAGCTATGATGGTCCAAGTATAGGTGATAAACATATCCCATCATTGCAATATTTCACTAACATTCTTATCATCAGGCGCAAGGACATTTTTATGCATATTTCATGCATTCTTTGGAAGGGGATGCTAGATCTCGGTTCAAATTTGTTAGCCAACACCATCTCTACTAGGGATAAATTACATGATATCTTCTTACATTATTGGGGAGAGAGAAAGGATCCTTTTCAACTATCAATGGACTCTATTTCCTTGAAAAAGGATGGCTTTAAGTGTAACAAAATTCACTGGATTGTTTCATAAATGTTATCTTAGAGTTCCTAAGTATGTAAGGACTTTAGAAATGGTCACAATGTTGATTGATGTTGCTGCCCATGATTCTTATTTTTCACTATTTCCTCAAAACATGCATTCTTTGAACTTGGATGTTATGTTTGATGATGCTTTAGAACTTGGAATCAATATGGTGGCCTTTTGGATGTTGGTTTATTCTCACTCCCATTGTCTCTAGAAAATTGGATGTTGGAATGAATGCAATACTACATTATCTACTTCTAATCTTGTGGATCATTGTTTACAAGAAATCCTTTCGACCCTACAAGTATTTGAAGAGAATGAAAAATAAACCCCTAATTTTCCTTAAAAAATGTAAAATCAATTGTTAGAGCAATTATTTTTTCCCATTGGGGATATGAAATAGTAATTTAATCATAATGGGTAGTCAATTCATGATGAAATAGGAGTCTTATTTTGAAGATCATCTTGAGCCTGAGAGTCTTCTTGGGCTAGCATGACATGATAATTTTGTTGATCAAACTCTTGTGAGGAATAGTAATAGCCATTTGGGTTTCATTTATAATCAATTAGAGGTGGTTATATATACTCTCTTTGTTGAGGTGGAACACATTTATGATGAAAGTTCCCAACATATAGAATCAACATTTGTAATTCCTTTTAGGACATGTTTTAGTTTATTTTGATATGGCTACTTGTTAATGCGAAGAGAAATGTGAAGGATCTTAAAGTAGAAAGTATGATGTTCAAAAGTGTTTTTACCATTCTCCACTCTTGTCTACTTGTGTACGTAATTAGAAGCAAGAGGATGTTAACGAGGAAGGCAATAATTTCTAGTGCATGGGTTATGAAACTTATGGGTTATTAAATGCAACTCTTTGTTCATGTAAATGAAAGTGCTGTCAATAATGACCTTTTCTAGCCCACATTAGATTGTGATGTTGACTTAGAAGATGAATCTAAAAAAGATAATGATTCTTAGCACAAATAATATGAGTAGAGTAAATCACTTTATGAATATTTTCTTGTAAATGATTAATGATGATGTATGTTCAAATTATTTCAACCTTCAATTAATCATGTTTTTAACATGGACAAGGAGGTTATTCAACCATATATTGAAAATGAAAAAAAATTGGTAGATGTCCTTGCATATGATGGTAAAAATATTGCTATGCTTTTTGTTGAGGATGATCACGAAGGAGAATGAAATATTCACCCCGGGCATTTGTATTTTGTAGGAAACAATTACAAAGAGGAAATCATATACTCATGTAAGATTAAATATTGGCATGGCATGTTGTTTTCATATTTTCTAGAATATGAGAACTTTGAGTTTTATGAAAATCATGATCATGAATACGAAAGAGGTGCACAGATGGTTGTCTATCTTGGTAGTGAAAGAAAAATGGAGATTTGTTATCCAAGACAAAATCTAGTTCTATCTTTGCATTTGAGTTTCGTTTCATGTGATCTAAATATTTCGTTCCTTACCTTGATCCTATTGCAACACGGATGAAGATACTTTCCAAAAACAGGGCAACATATACAATCTTGGAAAAGGGTAATCCATTCATTTCATTTCTTTAATAACACTACACATCATGTTTTTTATGCTTTCTAATGTTTTTCTAATTCTATTTGTGCTTCAAGTAGTCTTTTAACTTTTAAGGGATGTTTTATAGGCATTAGGGATGGTTGCCTTGTCATTTTACCTATCAATTCTTGATGTATTTTCCTTCCTCCTTATCCATATTCATGCATAATTCTCATACTATTATCATATTTCTTGCATGGTTACATTGGTGGTGCCATGCCACCTACTATAAGCACTTTGAAATCTAGGTTTTCTCACTTTCTAAGTCAATTTTGAGTGTTTTTATTTTAGATTTTTGATGCAGGAGCATAGGCTCATAAAGATGAAGTCATCCACGACTTCATCAAAATCAATTGAGTTCTAAAGAGAATTAGTCACACATATAATTTGTTTTATGTAAAAGTTGAATAAAAGTGGACAAGGATATTCGATCCTTCGACATGTAATAGTTAGAGTGAATTTGGTTGAATTAGTTGAGACAAATTAGCAGTCTGTTAGTGATTCACAGGGGTTAGTAGAGTCGAATAAGGACTTAGTTCCTTCTTTATAGGATCTATGAAACATAACTGAAGTTGTGTTTATATAGTTTCAATTATTAGGTTAGGTAGCTTTTGGTTAGCATATAGAGCTAGGATAGCTCGAAGAAGCTTGAAGACTAGATCAAAGGGGAAGGAGCTCAGAATTCAAGTCCTGGAGCATATACAAAGACTGAGAATCTTTGATTGTATTGATCTATTGAGGAAATTCAATCTCGAGGAGGCTTTTTGATATTTTGAATTTGATTTTCCTGTGTATAAATTGTGAAGCCTGCAATCATATCGGTTGAAATTATTACCCTGTATAAGAATCCATAACTTATAGGTATAATTTACGCATAGAATTAAGGAATGATCGATTGTTTTAAGTATATAATGAGAAATTGTGTCACACACCCATACCCCATTATCATGCGGAATTAAAAATTTCATCGAGAACCTTTACTGTTCATCGAAACACAGGGCATGGTCGCAACTACTTCTCGACATTTCCAACACTGCCATGCTCCCTCCCATCTTCCATTGGTTAGTTTGACGATCTGCAAGGAAAGATCTATGAGGAGACCAGCTGGCAGAGAGAACGCGACGAAAATCAACAATCACAAATGGTCTCGCATATGGAATCAAATCAACGACTCAGATTCCACCCACAAAAATCAACGGTGCGGAAAGCCAGAGTTGCAGGATCAGAAAATTACGAGAGTTGCAATCTCACGTCCCACATCTTGCATCCTGCATCCCGCATCGGAAACAAATCAATGGCGGATAATCATCCCGCAAGGAGCGACGATGTGGAAACTTGAATTGCGGGATTGGGAATTGTGGGAATCACGATACTGCGATCCAACATCTTGCATCAGAAAGGTGCGTTGGGGAACGAAAACTGCAGAAAGCCGTAATTCACAAAAGGACATCTCTGCATCCCGCATCCCGCATCCCGATTGTAGAATAAATCGTTGCAGAAGAAGGTTTCTGCTCAAATTTTGACCTGCTAATCGAAGTCTTTGAATAGACTTGGCCATCTAGACCAACATCAATCCGACATTCTAACCCTGCAATTTAGTTTAACAATGCATTGAAGGAAACATACATAGATGCCTATAATCACAGTTATTCAAAGGAACAATTCATCGATTCAACACATCCAACATGTTCATCATATTCCATCAAGCAATCACAATGCAAGTAATACAATTGGAGAGATTAACATAGACAAGAACACTTATCTTGAGAAGAACTTGTGCCGCAACGAGCTATGTCGCTGCAACATTCCACCCAACCATAGGCGAGTGCGCTCATGAATCTCTCAGCAACACTACCACCCCTGAGCTGGGCATGATTTCCTCAAGGAATAAGGGAACACTAGTAGACTCATACATAGCTCAGGGTGCAACAAAACTCAGCCAATCCAACACAGTTGGGTTTATCAGGATGCAAGGGAAAGAAAACCAACAGATGGGTTTCACATGACCCTCAACCAAGCCATCTCATAGTTGGATTTCATAGACTGTTCATAGTCAAGCCAACATTCACCTTAAGGACCGATCAAGCCAACATATGGGTTTATCAGACTGTCCAGCTAAAGGTTACTCAGAAGGTCAAACTCAACAAGACATAACCAAGCCAACATATGGGTTTACTAGGCTACCAGCCAAGCCATCTTTCCAGTTGGGTTTATCAGGCTTCTAAGGCAATGGGAAGGAAGAACTACTAAGCTAGTGAGCTCATCTACAGAGCTAAGAACAACTTCACAAGAACTATCTGGCCCGACTTCCCCACAACCTACACACTCAACACAAGGACGTGTCCCCTTCTCTGCTCCACAGTCCCTTAGGATACACCTTCCCTTCTAGTGCTCTTCAGGATGTGCATAGCAGGTTTAACAGACACTCTTATCTTATTGTGAGGTTCCACACTAGGTTTATCAAGCACATTCTATGTCTCTCCCATTCCTAAGTATTGTACGTAGTTCAGACCCAAACCAGGGTGCATAACACAACAACCACAGGGAGACTCAACAACACCGACTTTACTCTGGAACACGAGTAACAGGGTATCATAAACTCTGTAGTTCAAGATAACGCTGCAACACATCAATCATAGTCTCGCTAAGGGAAAACACTTACAGAATGTGAAGGATACAGACACAGGAAGAGATCAGTTACCGTAGAGCTTCCCCGCGAATGGGGAATGAAGATGGTCAATGAGCAAGACATCCCGCAGCTCCCAAATCGTGAGAGTAAAAACCGAAAACGTAATGCGTGAGTCCAATTGGCTTACAGTTATGGTGTTTTCTTGTCCATGCAAGCAAAACACGACATTTGAAACTGGGTGCTCTGCCCAATTCAAATTTTCCCATACTCTTCCCCTTCCAAGCAATAACTACCTCAACCACATTCTGGTAGAAATAAATGGTTGGGAAGAAAAGACAAGAGAAAGGGTAGTTGACAATTTTAATGGGTTCTCCCCATGGCACATGGCTTTTCCCCAAACTGGTTCAAGGTCAACATTCCCACCCACCTTATCCTTAGGAAAATCATGCCCCTATCTCATTATTTGTTGCATTGACATAGATGGCTGTGGGTTTTTCATTAATTTGCATATTTACATGATGTTTACAAACGTGCTTTCCTTAGCACATAAACTATAGGCATCAACCATGATCGCATATATACCAAACATTAATCAATGACAGGGCCTTGGCCTTGAGCTCCTTGTCATGATTTCATATAATATATACATCATATACATAAATGCAACGAGGTCAAAACCGGGTGTTACATTCCCCTCCCCCTTCAATAGCATTGTCCTCAGTGCTTTACAAAATTGAACAAAATTCTACACTGGTACCTCCCTCAGTGCTCTGCATATTCAAACAAAATTGGATGTGCCAATCGCATGGCATCCTCCAGCTCCCATGTAGTCTCTTCAGGACCGTAGTGCTCCCATTGCACCTTTACCTATCCTATGGCTCGGTTCCACAATATGGTGACCTTCATGTCAAGGATGCACATTGGCTCGATTCGGAACTCTTCCTCGGGTTCCGCCTGAATCACATCCCAATTTATCACATGGTTAGGGTCATGTATATATTTCTTAAGCAAAGAAACATGAAAAACATTATGAGCCCTAGTGCTAGCAGGCAATGCAAGTCTATATGCAACTGGCCCTATTCTTTTAATCACTTCAAACGACCCACAATATCTAGGTGAAAACTTGGCACAACTTCCAAGTTTCAAGGAACTCTTCTTTTCCCTCACTCTAAGGTAAACATGATCCCTAACACTGAAATCTTTGTTCACCCTATGCTTATCAACATAGCTTTTCTGTCTGTTCTGGGCTGCTTTCAGATTCTGCCTGATCTTTACAACCTCCTGCTCCATCTCCTTGAGAAATTTGGACCAATCACAACTCTGTTGACGGGATTATCCCATGTTACAGGTGTCCTACACCTCCTGCCATACAAAGCTTCATATGGACTCATCCCCAAGGATGCTTGCTGTCCATTATTATATGCAAACTCTATCAAGTGTAAATAGTCTTCCCACTTGGTTGGTTTGTCCATCACATACATGCGAAGCATGTCTTCAAGAACTTAGTTAACTCTCTCTGTCTGTCCATCAGTATGACGATGGTAGGCGGTGCTGAAGTTTAGCTTTGTACCCAAATCTGCAAACAATCCCTTCCAAAAATTAGAAGTGAACTTGACTTCTCTATCAGAGACTATTGCCTTTGGCAATCCATGCAATTTGAAAATATCCTTCATGAATATCTTTGCAATGTCATCAGTCTTATGCGTAGACTTAACCGGTATAAAATGGGATGCCTTTGTCAATTTGTCCACCACAACCATGATGGAACATGTTGTCTCCAAGTCATTGGCAATCCTGTATTAAAATCCATGGAAATAACTTCCCATTTCCATTCTGGTACTGGCAAAGGTTGCAACAAACCTGCTGGGTGTTGATGCTCAACCTTCACCTACTGACATTTCATACACCTGGAAATGTATTCAGCCATGTCATTTTTTATCCCTGGCCAAAAGTACTGCTTTCTGGTTGTAGCAATTGTCTTCTGATATCTTGGGTGACCAGAATATGGAGCTTGATGGATCTTGTCCATAACAACTCTTCTCAAATCTGCTACATTTGGAATGTAAATTTTGTTCTTACAAGTAAGAAGTCCATCTTCCAATTTATATCCCTCATACTTCTTCGCAAGGCTTTGCTATTGCAACTTGTCCTTGACCTGCACATACAATTCATCTTCAGCAACATGATTAACAATCTGCTGCCTCAAATCCGATTGGAAAACACTAACGGATGCCACATGCATTTCCTGCACTTTCTTGCTGAGCGCATCAACTACCTTATTCTCTTTCCCCTTTATGTGCTTGATCTCAAAATTAAACTCACATAAAAACTCCAGCCATCTAGCTTTCCTAGCATTCAGAGTAGGCTGATCAAACAAATACTTCAGACCACAATGGTCTGTCCTTAGCTCAAATCTTCTGCCCATTAAGTAATTCCTCCACATCTTGAGAGCATGTACTATGGCTGCAAGTTCCAGATCATGAGTAGCATAGTTATTCTCATTTTCCTTCAACTTTCTTGACTCATAACATATCACATGGTTGTCTTGCATAAGGAATCCTCCAAGCCCTTGATCGCATGCATCAATACACACCACAAAATCTTTCTCTGGGTCTGCAACTTTCAAAACTGGTGCACTTGTGAGAAGATTCTTCAATTGCTGGAATCTTTCTTCATACCTCACCGTCCATTCAAACTTTATTCCCTTATTTTGCAAAGAAGTAATGGCATGTGCAACCTTGGAGAACCCTTCAATGAACCTCCTGTAGTATCTTGCAAGTCCCATAAAAGATCTTACATCTGTCACATTCCTTGGAGTAGGCCAATTCATTATGGCTTCAATCTTGTCTGGGTCCACAGATATACCCTCTTCAGAGATAATGTGACCCAAGTACCGAATTCTATCTTTATAGAAGTCACACTTACTCAACTTTGCATACAACCAATGCTCCCTAAGCAATTGTAATGTCAACCTCAAATGCTCTTCATGCTCTTCCTCATTCTTAGAATAAACAAGAATGTCATTAAGGAAAACAAGAACAAACTTGTCCAAATACCTGTTGAATACACTGTTCATAAGGCACATAAATGTAGCTGGTGCATTTGTGAGACCAAATGGTATCACTACAAACTCATAATTTCCATACCTTGTTCTGAAGGTTGTCTTATGAAGGTCTTCATCCTTGATTCTCACCTGATGGTAACCCGACCTCAAGTCAATATTGGAAAACACCCTTGCTCCTCTCATTTAATCAAGAGGTCATCAATTCTAGGCAAATGATACTTGTTCTTCACTGTAACCTTGTTCACCTGTCTGTAATCAATACAAAATTTGAGTGGACCATCTTTCTTATTGACAAACATAACTGGTGCTCCCCAAGGAGACACACTCAGCCTGATATACTTTTTCTCCAACAATTCTTGCAGCTGCATCTTCAACTCTAACATTTCCTGCGTACTCATTCTGTAGGGTGTCTTGGACACTGGTGTTGGTTCTGGCACAACTTCAATCATGAAATCAATGTCTCTCTTTGGAGGAAGCCATAGAATCTCATTAAGAAAAACATCCTTGAATTCCTGCAATACCTGAAAGTCCTCCAACCTAGGAGTTTCATTCTCCGCTGCCTTCACAATATGACCTGCATACAATTGGAAACCCTTCCTACAAAATTTCTTCAACTGCATTGCTGAAATCTGCCTCACAAAAATTACCTTTGGGATATCTCTTACAACTCTCGGGTTTCCTTCTTCATCCATGCATTCAAAATTCTTATGGTAACAGTCAAGATTTACCCTGTGAGCTTGTAACCAATCCATTCCAAAGAGAACATCATAGGAACCAAGGGGTAGAACATTCAGATCTACACAAGTAACCCATCCATTCAACACCAATGGACATTTCTCTACCACTTAACTAACCTTTCTCTTAGTTCCTGTGGCTAGCAGAAATAACCACGATTTTCTATGCCTCACTTTCTTGACAGCACAAACCTCCACTACTCTAGGAGTAATGTAAATGTGGGTAGAACCAGGGTCAATCAAAATAGAAACAGATTTCTCAACAATCCTACCTGCAACTTCAACCACAGTTGACTGGTGGTCTGCCTAGTGGTCCTCTAGCGCTGCGTAAATCCTAGGGACGACCCTCGCTACTTGACCCATTGTTTTTTCCTCTCGAATGTTGTAAGATGGTCTTGCAATCTGATTCTTGAGTGGACAATTACGACACATGTGGGGTCCTCCACATATCCAACATTGGAGCGGTTCTCTGATCTGCTGTGGATCTCTTGGATTTTCTCCCACCATTCTAGCTGACTGCTTCTCAGCTTGGGATGGTTGCTTCTGTTGATTCCCGAAGTTAGAAGGTTTAAAACCTTTCTTCCTTTAGTCAGACTTCTCATTCTTCTTGTCCTTCCATGTCTTTTGATAGTCAGGTTTGCCTTTGCTTTTCCCATAGAAATACTTAGCTTTCCTTATTGCTTCTTCCAGATTTCTAGGCTCATAAAACTCAATTTTGTCTTTGTAAGACTGAGGAAATCCACTCAGGAAACACTGGATTTTCACTTTCTCATCTTTGATGTACATGACATATCTCAACAACTCCAAGAACTTGTTTGTGTACTCTTCCATGGTCCGCTGTCCCAATCTCAACTCATGAAATTCTTTGATCTTGTCATCATAATAACTGTCAGAGAGGTATTTCTGCTTGAAATACTTCTGGAACTGTTTCCACACAATTTTCCTTTCACTGATCCCCTTTACCTGTCTGAGGTGCTCCCACCAAATGGATGCTCTTCGAGTCAAATTGAAGATGGCTACTCTAGACTTCGTATTTCCTGAATAATCCTGGACTTGGAAATACTTCCTCATCCCAAGAATTCAAGCCTCAACTTCTTGACTGTTCTTTATCTCGCCATTGAAGATAGGAGGCCTTGCCTTCTTAAACTCATCCCATGAGCTGTTCCTATAACACCTCTTTCTCCTTTCCTTTTGAGATGAAGAGCTAGAATCCTCAATGGATCCTTCCAAGCCAGGAGATTTACTAGAAGACCATCTTCTTCTGGTACTGCTCTTACTACCTTCTGGTTTTGCTGTACGTTGCCTCGAGCTCATCCACCGTTGGATGTCTGTCATACTTTACAACATGGCAACATTTAGCTGATGCTGCTCTTTCTGAGCTTTAATAAGGCTTCTCATGGTGGCTGTAATGTCCGGCCGTGTCTCTTGAAATCTCCTCCCATTATATTTTATATAATCATTTCCAACTCGGATGTTTTCCCCCATAATGTCTTGCGCATGCTCGTAGGATTCTCGTGCATCATATCTATCATAGGTTCTCATGGAGGAGCCAACAACCCGCTTTTCCAAAAGCACTATGACTCTGCAAAATGTGTTATCAAACATCGTTTGTTAAATACACAATAATTCAAAATTACAACCATTTCCTTACTGTCACCCGGCCTATCTAGGCCTGATGCTGTAACCAACAGCTCTGTAAACTGTTCAACCTAGTCCTTTTAGTCTCGACGCTGCAACCCGCGGTGCTGATACTGCGCTGTAGCGTTGAAACCATTCTGTAGATACCACTATGCAGCGTAGTACAATGCTAGTATCCGGGGATACTCTTATCTCTTTCTGGCCCATCCAAGCCCAATGCTGCAACCTGCAGCTCTGATACCACTGTAGTGTACTACAAGTTGGTATCAGAGGGTACTCTTAGCTGATTTCCGACCCATCTAGGCCCAATGTTGCAACCAGTAGCTCTGATACCACTTTGTAGTGTACTACAAGTGGGCATCGGAGGGTACTCTTAACTGATTT
The DNA here is from genome assembly GCA_001517045.1 of Pseudotsuga menziesii. Classification (NCBI taxonomy): domain Eukaryota; kingdom Viridiplantae; phylum Streptophyta; class Pinopsida; order Pinales; family Pinaceae; genus Pseudotsuga; species Pseudotsuga menziesii. Next base: position 83,372 of record LPNX010545610.1, on the reverse strand, counting down.
CCGACCCATCCAGTCCCAATGCTGCAACCAACAGCTCTGATACCACTCTGTTACGTACCCATACCCCATTCTCATGCGGAATTAAAAATTTCATCGAGAACCTTTACTGTTTATCGAAATACAGAACATGGCTGCAACCACCTCTCGACATTCCCAACACTGTCATGCTTCCTCCTGTCTTCCATTGGTTAGTTCGATGATTTGCAAGGAAATATCTCCGAGGAGATCGAACGACGGAGAGAAAACATGATGGAAATCAACAATCACAAACGGTCTCGCATTTGGAATCAAATCAACGGCTCAGATTCCACCCGCAAAAATCAACGGTGCGGAAAGCCCGAGTTGCGGGATCGTAAAGTTACGAGAGTTGCAATCTCATGTCCCACACCCCGCATCGAAAACAGATCAACAACGGAGAATCATCTTGCAAGGATCGACAACGCGGAAACTTGAATTGTGGGAATCGCGATACCGTGATCCCGCATAGGAAAGGTGCGTTGCGGAATGAAAAATGCGGAAAGTTGTAATTCACAAAAGGACGTCTTTGCATCCTGCATCTCGCAATTGCAGAAAGGGAATTTCAGAAAGGAAATTGCGGAGGTCCAAATATGCCTAAAGATGTCTCCCGCATCCCGCATCGCAATTGCGGAATAAACCATTGCAGAAGAAGGTTTCTGCTCGAATTTGAACTTGCTAATCGAAGTCTTTGAACCAACTTGGACATCCAGATCAACATCAATCCAACATTCTAACCCTGCAATTTAGTTTAACAATGCATTGAAGGAAACATACATAGATGCCTATAATCGCAGTTATTCAAAGGAAGAATTCATCGATTCAACACATCCAACATGTTCATCATATTCCACCAAGTAATACGATTGTGGAGATTAGCATAGATAAGAACACTTATCTTGAGAAGACCTTGTGCCGCAACAAGCTATGTCGCTGCAATGTTCCACCCAACCATAAGCGAGTGCACTCATCAATCTCTCAACAACACTACCACCCCCGAGTTGGGCATGATTTCCTCAAGGAATAATAGAACACTAGCAGACTCATACATAGCTTAGGGTGTAACAAAACTCAGCTGACTGCGGAATAAACCATTGCGGAAGAAGGTTTATGCTCGAATTTTGACCTGCTAATCGAATTCGTTGAACAAACTTGGCCATCCAGACCAACATCAATCCGACATTCTAACCCTGCAATTTAGTTTAACAATGCATTGAAGGAAACATACATAGATGCCTATAATCCCAGTTATTCAAAGGAACAATTCATTGATTCAACACATCCAACATGTTCATCATATTCCACCAAGTAATCACAATGCAAGTAATATAATTGCAGAGATTAACATAGACAAGAACACTTAGCTTGAGAAGAACTTGTCCCACAACAAGCTATGTCGCTGCAACATTCCACCCAACCATAGGAAAGTGTGCTCATTAATCTCTCAGCAACACTTCCACCCCCGAGCCGGGAATGATTTCCTCAAGGAATAAGGGAACACTAGTAGACTCATACATAGCTCAGTTCACAACAAAACTCATCCAAGCCAGCACAGTTGGGTTTATAAGGCTGCAAGGGAAAACAAACCAATACATGGGTTTCACAGGCCACTCAACTGAGCCATTTCATAGATTGTTCACAGTCAAGCCAACATTCACCTTAAGGACCGGTCAATCCAACATATGGGTTTATCAGACTGTACACAGTCAAGCCATCTCATTGCTGGGTTTATCAGGATACCTAGCCAAGCCAATAGTCACAGCTGGGTTTATCAGACTATCCAACCAAAGTTTACTCACAAGGTCAAACTCAACAAGACACAACCAAGCCAACAGATGGGTTTATCAGGCTACCAGCCAAGCCATCTTTCTAGTTGGGTTTATCAGGATTCTAAGGCAATGGGCAGGAAAAACTGCTAAGGCAGTGAGCTCATCTATGGAGATAAGAACACCTTCACAAGAACTATATGGCCTGGCTTCCCCACTGTTTACACACCCAACACAAGGAAGTGTCCCCTTCTTTTCTCTACAGTCCCTTAGGATACACCTTCCCTTCCAATGCTCTTCAGGATGTGCATAGCAAGTTCACTAGCCACTCTTATCTTATTGTGAGGTTCCACACCAGGTTTATCAAGCACATTCTACATCTCTCCTATTCCTAAGTCTCGTACATAGTTCAGACCCAAACCAGGGTGCACAACACAACAACCATAGGGAGACTTAGCAACATCGACTTTACTCTGGAACATGAGTAACAGGGTCTCATACACTATGTAGTTCAAGATAATGTTGCAACACAAGAATCACAGTCTTGCCAAGGGAAAGCACTTACAAAACGCGAAGGATACACACACAGGAAGAGCTCAGTTACTGTAGATCTTCCCCATGAATGGGGAATGACGATGGTCAATGAGCAAGACGTCCTGCAACTCCCAAATCATGAGAGTAAAAACCAAAAACGTAATGTACGAGTCCAACTGGCTTACGGTTCTGGTGTTTTCTTGTCCATGCAAGTAAAAAACGGCATTCGAAATTGGGTGCTTTGCCCAATTCAAATTTTCCCATACTCTTCCCCTTCCAAGCAATAACTACCTCAACCACATTCTGGCATAAATAAATGGTTGGGAAGAAAAGACAAGAGAAAGGATAGTTGACAGTTTTAATGGGTTCTCCCCATGACACATGGATTTTCCCCAAACTGGTTCAAGGTCAACATTCCCACCCACCTTATCCTTAGGAAAATCATGCCCCCATCTCATTAGTCGTTGCATTGACATATCTGGCTGTGGGTTTTTCATTAATTTGCATATTTACATGATGTTTACAAACGTGCTTGCCTTAACACATAAACCATAGGAATCAACCATGATCGCCTATATACCAAACATTAATCAATTACAGGGCCTTGGCCTTGAGCTCCTTGTCATGATTTCATATAATATTTACATCATATACATAAATGCAACGGTGTCAAAACTGGGGTGTTACAAATTGCAGGTAGAATCTTTGTGTTATGCACCGAGCTTGAATGAAGGTTTACCTACAGAGCATTTGTTTTCCCTAAAGTCTGCTACCTAGACTACGGGGTCAGCAGTGTTAAGGCACCTAAATAAATAAACGACTGTTTTTAGGTTTCTTAGGATAAAAATGGAAAACCAGAAAAAATGAAGAAAATATACAGTGAAACTATAATCTGAAAACATCAGAAGATACAAGTATAAGAATAAGATTCTGCAGGATGAAAGATAGTATTACTTTAAGTTCAGGCAATAGGATTCAAAACACACAAATACAAATGATAAACAAACAATTTATCATTGCAGCATATGTATATAGTATAGACAGTTGAAATAACATTTCAAATATCATATAAGCATAAACATTCACTTACAAACATAGCAGCTACACTGAAAACATGAATATAACCAACAATGAAAATAAGGGTTCAAATAGAACCAGAGAAACATCCACACAAAATCAGTTCAAAACCTAGCTCCAAATAGATATATTAAGTCTTTCATAAAGCAAAGAAATGCTTACACAAATAATGTATATGCAGGACTGTACAAGATTCAAGCATCCCCCACTCCCATGTGTGTAAAATCTTACAATATATAGGGAAAATGGTTTCTAAGTGAACTGTTTCTAGATCCACTTTCTTTGGATCTAAATCTACTAAAAATATAAAGAGTATCAACTGACTATGACATGTGTCTTATTCATTTAAAACAAAAATCCCTTCAAATCTTTCTCCCTGCCTCTACCCAAAGTTGCTATCCCATCTTCTTTAATAATGTAAAATTAAAACATTTTACCCACCTCTAGCCTCTATTTCAGGGCTTCTTTGATTTCGTCTCCTCCATTTTCCTCCTATATGTCTGAAATCCATAATGTGAGGTTGTCGCGAAGCAGTTGTATGATTAGAGTGCTATCCTTGTAAGATTCTTCACCTAATGTATCAAAATCTACGATTTCCTCATCAAAGGCCTGCCAGTGTTCCTGAAATTTCTTCCTTTGGAGTCTCATCTCCTCTCTCAATTTCAAATAGCCTCTTGAATTGCTTGAAATACACCATGCATTCTTGGCGGCAACAATCCAGATTGCTCAACACTGAGAATCACGACTTCTGCAATCTTCCATATAAAATCTATTTTGAAATTACTTCCAAGGTATGGATCACTAATAACATGGATGTCCCCTTTGTGGATCAAGGATCTTTCCCAATATTTCTGATTTCTGTCACGGACTGCTAATACTCACGGACATCGCAACACACTTATGATGAATCAAATTCAGTAGCTCAGCCTACCTCAAAAAATTGTTGGAGCTTGGACCAATAATGAAATTCAAAAACTTCATCAGAGGGATTGGTAACATCCGATACATAATTCCTGAGAGGATCAGTTCGTCCTACACCCACCTCTATAATTTGCTATACACATGACAACGCGTGAACTAGATGCAGTTATCTTCAAGCAAGTGAATAGCAAGTGTCTTCACCTCCAGTATTCCAAAGAAAGTTTGCATAACTACCAGCGTGGAAAGGGTTTGCAGGATCTGCTGCATATTTACCCACGACCTTGCCATCGGAAGGATCAAGTTTCATAGCTCGTTGAAAATAATCTTTACCTTTGTTATGATCATGAGCTACAAGATGCAAAAATTGCGTATAGTTTGAGAGTAGAAGAGGGTTGTCAAGATTTGCGTTGATGGCTTATTGATAGTGTAAATTTATTCGAGCATAGCAGACATAATTATCAATCTTCATTTCCTTAGCTCTCGCCTCAACCTCCCGTTCTTCGGAAATTGAAACAACAAATCGTTGTTCCTCTATTTCCTGGTGTGTAGCATGAGCCATATACAAAGAGTCCTTTGTTTCAATCAACTCCAGAGTGAGCTCATCTACCATTTTCTCCATTTCTTCAGATGCATATAAAGCCTCCTTAGTTTTTTATTTATCGCAATGTCCCTGGCCTTCATCAAATGCAAGTATTTTTCTTTCATCACAATCCTTGGGATCATATCCCATGGCTTCAAAGCTTGCATAACTGATTTGAGGGTCATGTCTGCCGCAGAGTTAAATTTATCTTTGTAAAACAGAGAAGCCCACTTAGGGCAAGGTTTTGCCCATTTCTCTGGGAATATTTGGAATTGACTGCCCAGTACGATCCAAAGCCAACTATCGACTTTTCAATAGGAACCAAATTCAAAATCTGATCTTTTCATGAGTATGCTTGCACATATACACCAAATTTTGGTGAGCTGGCAACATACATACATTTTGAATAAAGGACATGCGCTGCCAACATATATTAAAACATAACGAATGTTTAGATTATCTTATATTTTTCATAAATTATGAACAGACTTCACAATAATCTATAGGAGCCTAGGTTAAGAAACTGAATATTGTAAATGCAAAAAATGAAATTCAGAACAATCCAAACTTCTTAGGAAAGAGGAAAAAATAAAAACCAAGGATTAAAAGGTTTAAGGTGAATACAGGAAAACTAGTTGACAAACCTAGGACAAACAACATCATTGGTTGCTGTGCGTTGTAAAGGTAGATCGACGACGCATGATGTTTGGTTAACTAGTTTATAAGCTCGACGGAGGATACCAAAGAGTGAATGGATTGACGCTTGTAAAGGTACATTGCAGTCAAAGGTACATCAAGGTTAAGAACCCCTTGGCGGTGCGATAAGACTGTGATCGAGGTGAATTGTTCATATGCAATGAAATAAGGTTATGGTAAATCACTTTTCTCGTGAGAGCGATAGGCCTGGTTTGTGAAGCTCTGTTCATGTGTAAAGAGCAAAGGAAGTAAGCACTTTTTGTTTAAGTGCGATGGGGACTGTGCAATAAGAAGGCATATCATATCGAAGGGTTATATGATATGGTGCCAAAACACTATTGGCACTATTACTTTTGCCATAATGCGACGGGAATTGAGACCTAAGTGCTAGGTCTTATGAGATGGGGTTAAAAGGTTAAGCGCTGTTGTTTAGAGCACTTGTGTAGCGAGCGCTAATGGAGTTAGTGCCAAGAAATAGCAAAGATTTCCAAGATTGGAGAAAGAGCCAAATTAGTCACAATTTACTAGTTTTAGCTCTGTGTTTTTTTATTTTGTCTAATTAAAATAGGCAGAATGGTATTTTAACAAATATTTGCATATAATGTAATATGCAGGGATGTGTATTTTCTTACATACAATTGAAAATATCCTCTTATGTTGGCCTTAGAGAGGCCAAGGTCATTAGTTTTGGTATCGGAGCAGGAAATGGATTCTGCGTGAAGGTACGAGAGTGTGGTCACAATAGTCCTTGTTTCTGAAAGATTGTGAATTTTTAGTTTATGAGGTTGGAATAGTTTTTCTGTATGAAAGGAAAGTCTTTTTTTACTCCTGTATTACTAACAAATTCAGAGCAAGTCATTAGTGACAGGAAAATTGTATTTAGTAGTGAATTGTTCTGCCATGAGATGGAGGTCGGAGTTGGAAGAGGTCGGGAACGGCGAGGAAGGCCCATTGCCAATGCAGAATTGAGGGGGGAGATAAGAACTCCGAGAGCAAGGATGTAAGCCTTAGAAACTGGCAGAAATCATGAGCACACTGGAGACACACGTGATGGAGAGATACATGAAGAGGAGGAGGAGATAGCTGCTGAAACTCTTGAGGTAAGAATGTTGAGGTATATTTTTGGTGCAGGTTCTAGTTCAATATATGATGTGCCATTCTATGATGGAATCTTGGATCTAGAGGAGTTAATTGATTGGATAAATGATATGAACAAACACTTCGACTATGCTGAAGTGAAGGAGGACATGCAAGTTATATTTGTTGTCACAAGGTTAAGAGGACATGCATCCTTGTGGTGGGATGGTGTGCAAAAGGAGAGGATCTTGAAGAACAAATCCAAGATCAATATCTGGAACTAAATGACAGCTAAATTGAGAGGTAAATTTATTCATAAGGACTATAAGTTGATTTTGTTTAGGCAAATGAAAAATCTTAAGCAAAATTCAATGACAGTTAGGGAGTATACTAAGGAATTTTATAAGGTAAATATCAGATCTGGACATGTGGAAGACACACCTGAGAGGGTATCTAGGTATGTTAATTATCTAATATTTGATATAAAAGATGAATTGAGTTTGTGGTCATTGAGATATGTTGAGGAAGCATATTAGATTAATTTGAAGGCCGAGGAGAAGCTGATGAGAAAGAAGAGTCATAAAGCAAAGGTGAGAGGCTCTGGAGGAAGGGAACAACAATAGAAAGATGAAGCTAGCAGTTCAAAATAGCAAGCACAACTTGAAAAAATTAATGATAATAGAGGTGGAAGAAATACTTTAAGAGGAAGAGGTAGAGGAAGAGGTGGACAAGTGAGATGTTACACATGTGGGAATCTTGGCCATATGTCATGGGATTGTCCTGAGAATATTACAAGACAGAGAGAAGCACAAATAGTGCAAGGTGAACCTAAAGCTCCAAAATAATTAGAGGTGACTAAGAATTACCCCGAAGAAGGTGAAGCCTTGTTGTTGAGGAAGGTAATTGATGAGTCAGTTCAAAGAAGGATCCTATTCAAAACAGTTTGCAAGGCCAAAGGTAAGTGTTGCAAATTGATAATTGATAGTGGTAGTACTAATAATTTGGTGTCTAGAGAAATGGTGTACAAGATGAATTTAAAGAGAACAATACATCCAAAACGATACAGAGTTGCATGGCTGCAGAAAGGTCAACAAGTTCTTGTGAGTGAACAATTCTAAGTAAAGTTTCAGATTGGGAATTATCAGGATGAGGTAAGATGTGACATCATAGAAATGGATGCTTGTCATGTTTTATTAGGTAGGCCTAGTAAGTTTGATAGAGAAACAGTGCATGAGGGCAAGATGAATGTCTATTCTTTTGAAATGAATGGGAAGAGACATAGTATTCATCCATTCAAAGGTAAGAAATAGTAAGTCAGTAGTCAATTGCTGATGATGACTGACAAGAGGATTGCGAATGATTGTAAAGCTGAAGATGAGGTAAAAGTAATTTCACAAGTAAATGATTTTAAAATTGAAATGACTAACAAGGTGTGCACTGATTGGCTCAAGGAAAGAACAAACCAACAAGAAATGTCAAATGCAAGCATGGCATTGATGGAGGAAGCACAATGTGAAGTCATACAGGGTGGTGAGAGGTATATTACCAATAAAATTACTAAGGATGATGATGTGACAAAAACATGCAAAGGATAGAAGAGTCAAGAAATTTGATCAAAGAATTCTTACATGGCAGACATTTTCATGCTAATAATTTTTCTGTTTTCCTTTGTAACAGGGAGGCTGATTTGTTTATATGCAGACAAAGATGAGTCTTCTGATAAGTTGTCTACAGGTTTGATGAAGGAGAAAATTAAGTTTTCAGTGAATTCTGAAAATGTATTTGAGAAACCAAAAGAACTATTGCAGACAAAATGCTGGAAGACATGGTTGAAGGGACTGTTCAAGATGAGAACACTGCCTAGATTTACAATTTGGGTAACTGCTGTAATACTACAGAAAAACAGCAGGGAGAGAGCTCATGGACAAGAGCCCATGAAGAGTTTCAAGATGGGGAGTCTGATGCAGGAGCATAGGCTCATAAAGATGAAGTCATTCATGACTTCATCAAAATCAATTGAGTTCTAAAGAGACTTAGAGTCTCACACATATAATTTTTTATTTTATTTTATGTAGAAGTTGAATAAAAGTGGACAAGGATATTCGATCCTTCCACAGGTAATAGTTAGAGTGAATTTGGTTGAATTAGTTGAGAGAAATTAGCAGTTTGTTAGTGAGTCATAGGGGTTAGTAGAGTTGAATAAGGACTTAGTTCCTTCTTTATAGGATCTATGAAACAAAACTGAAGTTGTATTTATACAGTTTCAATTATTAGGTTAGGTAGATTTTGGATAGCTCATAGTGCTGGGATAGATCGAAGAAGCTTGAATACTAAATCAAAGGGGAAGGAGCTCAGGATTCAATTCCTGGAGCATATACGAAGACTAAGAATCTTTGATTTTATTGATCTATTGAGGAAATTCAAGATTGAGGAGGATTTTTGATATTTTGAAGTTGATTTTTTGACTAAGAATCTTTGATTTTATTGATCTATTGAGGAAATTCAAGATTGAGGAGGATTTTTGATATTTTGAAGTTGATTTTTTGTGTATAAACTGTGAAGCTTGCATTCATATCGGTTGAATTATTACTTTGTACAGGAATCCATAACTTACAGGTATAATTTGCGCATAGAATTAAGGAATGATCGATTGTTTTAAGTATATAATGAGAAATTGTAGGTAGAATCTTTGTGTGATGCACCGATATTGAATGCAGGTTTACCTATAGAGCATCATTGGTTGTTGTGCATCATAAAGGCATATCGACGACATAGTATGATTGGTTAACTAGTTTATACGCTCGACGGAGGAGACCAAAGAGTGAATGGATCGATGGTTGTAAAGGTACATCGCATTCAGAGGTACATCAAGGTTAAGAATCCATTGGCGGTGCGATAAGAATGTGATTGAGATGAATTGGTCATATGCAACGAAATAAGGTTATGGTAAATCACTTTTCCTGTGCGAGCGATCTGTGTGGTTTGTGAAGCTCTGTTCATGTGTAAAGAGAAAAGGAAGCAAGTGATTTTTATTTAAGTGCAATGGGGACTATGCAATAAGAAGGCAGATCATATGGAAGGGTTATATGATATAGTGCCAAAACACTATTGGTTTTAGCGCACTATTACTTTTAGCATAATGCGATGGGAATTGAGACCTAAGTGTTAGGTCTTATGAGGCAGGGTTAAAAGGTTAAGAGCTATTGTTTAGAGCGCTTGTGTAGAGAGAACTAATGGAGTTAGTGCTAAGAAATAGCGGATATTTCCAAGATTGGGGAAAGAGCCAAATTAGTCACAGTTTACTAGCTTTAGCTCTGTGTTTTTTTATTTTGGCTAATTAAAATAGGTAGAATGGAATTTTAACAAATATTTGCATAGAATGTAATATGCAAGGATGTGTATTTGCTTACATACACTTGAAAATGTCCTCTTATGTTGTCCTTAGAGAGGCCACGGTCATCAATTTTCCAACATCTAGTTATCGTATCCCTTCATGTTTTCTAGCAAGATCCTGCACTATCTTATAAAGTAGAAGTTAAAAACAAGAGAAAAAAATTTCCAAAGATCGATTGTCTTGAATTCAAACAAATTGATTAAGGTAAAAGGTATGGTAACCCTAGAGTCTAGACATTGGAACCACACAAGAGGATCTATCCCATACTCATATTCATTGTTGTCACCTCAAAAGGCTCAGTGATGTACCTTGACATCGATTATCATTATAGTTTCTCCCATGTTCAATTTCATAAAATTTATTCACATGGTGTAGATTTATACATTTCGGTGGATTTGGATTGAATACCTTGGGTTTGTAGAATTTTTTCCCTTTTGTTCTTCCCTGAGTTGCACAACCTGTGCCACTCAGCTATATGACATTGGTATTTTATGGGAGGCTTAGATTCTCATTACATCTATCATTAGACATTCTCAATATATGTACTGAGAGATATATCCACTTTGTATATGTTCATGGCTATGATCTATATATGACATGGATCCACCATGCATCTTTGTCATAGCCATGATTTTTCTTTTTATGCATGGATCCATAGTACACTTGATTTGGTGTCCATGCTTGTTTTTGACCTAAGCAACAGTATGCTCGCCTTAGGGAAGAGAATAATATGATACTTTGGTTTTTGTTTGCAAGTACATTTTTTGATCCATTTTCTTGGTGCACTCGACATAATATCACTCATCAGAGTTATGTTCCCTTTTTATAATGTATCTCATCCATCAGTTACTCTTTTGACCTCTTACATTAGGAGGAATTTGTTATAGCATTATCATGTTCACAACTTTGAAACATGCCATACAACTTTTGTACCATCAAAATCACTCAAGATTATTCTTAAAAATAAAAATTTGCTTGGTCCTTATGAGTTTCGCTTAATAAACTCATGGGGACCCACATGTTTCCCTTAAGAAACTCATGACACCCCATGTATTTCCTTAAAGGAACACACATGCCATTCCCAAAATTACAAAAAATAATAAAAAGTGCATTAATTACATGCTTCTCAGAAGGTTTTTCATGGTTAACACATATGGATACAGTTATGGCCTATACCAATTTCCTAAACAACTTTCTACAAGTATAATGTAAGGAATTAATTTGGAGGAGAGGCACCACATCAATATTGTACCCTCATGTTGGAGGGATCAAACAGTGAATTCTCGTGGTTTTTATATTCCCATTCCCATTAAAACTCATATTTCTAATTGTTTTCATTTTTAAGCTTCACGAGTTGGGATCTCATTTTCCCACAATTATCCCTTCCTTTCGAGATTGAGAAGTAATGATGAATTGGCGGTACTTTAGTGGTCCAAGTAGGAGCAATCCAGAACCCAGTGTTGCAACAAAAATTCAGGTTTGTAACTACTTTAGTTGTCAATTCTTATAATAACATGAAGATCTCTCTTCTCCACTCCAAAAAATCTTTGTGTTAAATTTTCTGTGCAGTGATTAGTAGATTTATTGGAGCAACTAATTTTCCTGAAGAGTTAGTTATTTTAGTTAGCTACAAATTTTGCATGGTTGATTATTTAAATGAACAATTAAATGGATTTGAGAAGGGTTTATCATTAATATGTATGTAGGTTTTACATGGCATTTACCTATAGAAATGATTAAATATTGGATTATTTGATATTGACAAGAAAGCTAACTAACTAGACAAAGGTACTTCTCAACCATCTTCTTTGAATTATTTCTTAATAATTAATTGAAATAAGAAAATAATGTNGGGGGGGGGGGGGGGGGGGGGGGGGGGGGGGGGGGGGGTAGATGCTCGCGGGGTGCCTCAAAGATTAAGAAAATCCATAGTCAACTTGCATTAAAGAAGAAAAATACCAGAAAAAGGAAAGGATGTTAAGGAGAGGATGGATGCAAACATCGACTAATAAATAAAGAAAATATACACTGAACAAAAAATCAATGATAGGAACAAAAATAAGAATGGAAGGATATAAACTATTAGTTGACTTTTATAAATTAGAAAGAGAAAAAATAGAAAGAAGGAGAGAATAATTATAGGTGCCATAGAACTGCATTGACTAAAAATACAAAAAGAAGAAACATAGCGATGGGTTGATAGTATACTATCCTTACCTAGGTTTCCCTATGAAGATTGGACAAGTGTGAAAGATGAGGTAACTACAATGGTTTGAAAATCTATTAATCAAGAGGAGTTTTAACTAAGTGATCACTTCACTGAGGGCATAGTCTGATGCATCCGTCTCAATTTCAAAGGGCTGATGCAAATCCGGTAACACAAGTACTGGTGCAATACAAAGCTTGTTTTTTATTTGTTCAAAATCTTGTTGTTGTGTCGGTGTCCATTTGAAGACAGTTTTCCCATTTCCTTTCGTCAACTGATTCAGTGGCCATGAGATGTGACTGAAGCCAAGTATGAATCGTCGATAGAAATTCACCAAACCAAGAAAACGTCTTAGTTCTTGAATGTTTTGAGGAATGGGCCAATCTTTGAGGATCTGTACTTTTTCTGGGTCAACATGAATGCCTGCAGAGTCAATTACATACCCCAAATACTTGATGCTGGTCATCGAAAATGAGTATTTGTCCATGTTCAGATATAGCCGATGTTGCTGGAGAGTGTCAAAAACTTGCTGAAGTTGTTTGACATGTTCTTCCCATGATGAACTGAAAATCAATATATCGTCGAGATAGACAACATCACATTTACTGATGAAAGGTCATAGAAGGTCATCCATATATCTCATGAAGGTTGTAGGTGCATTGGTTAAGCCGAAAGGCACGACTAACCATTCAAACAATCCTTCCTTGGTTTTGAAAGCCGTTTTCCATACATCGGTGAACTCGATTGGAATCTGGTGGTATCCCAACTTGGGGTCGAGTTTCGTAAAGAAATTAGTGCCTTTCAGGTTGTCGATGAGTTCATCAATTTGTGGAAGAGGGTATCTATTCTTCATCGAAATTTTGTTGAGAGCCTAACAGTCGATGCACATGCACCAAGTACCGTCTTTCTTTGGAACTAAGATGACTGGACTTCCATAAGGAGAGGAGTTGGGGCAGATATGACCCTTGTCGATCAAATCCTGGATTTGTCTACAAATCTCTTCATTTTCGAGAATCTATCTTTTGTAAACATATGCGCTAGATAATGAAGAACTAGGAACAAGTTCAATGGAGTGTTTTACCTAATAGTGCAGAGGTACTACATCTGGTGCTTGAAATATGTTTTGGTATTCTTCAAGAATGTTGTCGATCTGTTGTTGTCGGCAGCTCCGTTGTTTGGTGAGTCGACTCGTTGCTGCAGTCTTCCTGGAATGTTGAGGCTTGATCACGATCAATGCAAAATTTTGAGCATGATTGATCAACTTCTTTGTTTTCTTAGTAGATATCATAGCAATCGTTGATGTGGGTTGTCGCTCTAGTATGCCATACCATTGGTTTCGGATTTTGACAATCACCTTCTGAGGCCATGACTGATATGTACCGTGTCGATCCCATAGGTAGGGTTTACTGAATAGGGTGTCGATTACGAAAAATGATGCCACGCCACATAGTACTTCATCTTCAAAAGGATTAATGAAGTAGGCGAGTTAGCATTGTCGTGTGATCCTTAGTTCCTTCCCATCCTTCATCCAACTGATATTGTAAGGCTGAGGATGTAGAGTGGTTACAAGACCTAATTTATTCACAATATCTTCAGAATCAAAGTTCTTCTGGCTACCATTATCTACAATCAGATGTAATGGATTGCTCTGAACCCATATCCGTGTATGGAATAGGCACTCTCGTTCCTCCTCATTGACGATGGTCGAGGCTGTCGGAGTGATCGAGGTCAAATCTAGGAGGGTTGATGCGTCTGGATCAGATTCTACCAGGGTTCTGTCGGACAAATCAGATGTCGAAAATTTTGCCAAAAATGTCTTCCGAGATTTGCATTCTGACGTATCATGCCAGGATGAACTGTGATAATCACACCATTTCTCGGTAGAGTTCTGTTTGCTGTGATCCCTCTTGTATTTCTGAAATTTCTTCTTTTTATGCCCAGGCTTTGGCGAAGTCTACTAAGAAGGATTCTTAAACTTGTCGGAGTCGACTGGCGATTTCTTGTCGGATGTTCAACCTGTTGGCTTGTTCGTGAAACATATATTTCCTTTTTGTTTATCTTCAAGATTGTCGGCCTATTTAGATGTATCCGCAAGCGTGCCGACAATCAGAAACTCCATCTCTTACTGAATGTACGGGGAAAATCGCTGGCGTACTTCAAGAAAAGAAATTTCTCTTCTTCTTGGATGCCAAGTCTACCCATGAGTCTCTAGAACTCATCGGTGTAACTCTGTACAGACTGATATTTCCACTGCCTTAGCTGCTGCCACTTCTTATACTATTGTTCAAGATACTTGGGTGGGTAGAACTCCTTTCGAACATATTGGACAAATTTTTCTTATGTGTCGATGGGGTCTTCTTCCTTTTCCATATTTGTCGATAGATTATCCCACTAGCAGTGTACGTAGGTTGACATATTCAAGGATGCAATGGTGATCTTTTCCGCTTCTAAGAGTTGATTTACCGTGTGGTATGATTCTAATTGTCGATGGATTCTACGTCAATATTGCCTTCAAGGTTCGGTATGTCTAGATTCATTTGCACTTTGAAGGGGATGATTTTATCAGAGTGAGATCAAGTTGAGGATTCCCCGGAGTTCGCAGTGTTTTTTAGGAGAATCTCGTTGAAATGGGCGAACATTTCGGTTCGATGGCGAGCTAGTGCTTTTTCTATGAGTTGATGTGTCTCGTCAGTTGCATGTCTATTGTCTGCTTCTTCGTCCATCTTTTTTGAAGTTGAAGGAAGTGTATGCTTGTTTTGCTGAGTTTGAGAGCATGTTTGAACAAGCATAAGTTAAATAACTTCAATGGAAGTGCTTATATAACTTAAGCTCTGAACTAAATCTTGCTCTGATACCAATGATCCAGGTCGTGCCCAGGTGCACATTGGGGACAAAAGTCGACTAAATGAGTCGAGTTATGTTATGGTGGAAGCATATAAAAAGGAACAACAAAGCAGGAAACACACTAGGTCGACAAGAAATATACACACAGACAATATGCAAGAATTCGAACCAATTTATTACTTCTGCTCCATGAAAGATGGAGGAATCAGATGATGATAAAAAAAGATTGCTATATTACATTAATGTACATGCTTATATAGGATGCTGAGACACTTGGGTGACTACCTATTATGTATAATTACAAGAAGTCATAACGGTTCAGAATTTCAACCACCGTAGAGCATGTTGATATGATGTATGTCGAGGCAGACTTGTCGGTTGAACATGCCAAGGCGAACTTGTCGGCTGGAGGTGAACCTGTCAGATGCTGGTTGGATCAAGATCCAAAATGTTGCATGAGTTGAGAGAAAAAATGTCCAAGTAAACACCAAGGTCGGTCCAATTTTTTGTGGGTAGTGATAACTTCTCCCTTCCCATGCATTTTCAAAGTAAATACAAAACTTGTTACAACCGCACTTTGTATGGCGCTTGGCCATCTTCTCTTCATGTTCTCAATGTTGGAATTGAATTCTCCCTTTCTGGTAATAATTTTATGATTTCCAAGTATAAATATAAATGTTTCAAATCTTGGGTTGATTATCCTTTCACATGTACTCATTCCTCTCAAACAGTTAGTAGCACTTCTGCCATTTTGCAGTTCTATTTATTGTCAATTCGATTAATTAAATATTGTTAAATACCAACATAGCATTTCCATGTATAGTATGTGCATGAATGGTTATGATTTTGGATTTTTTAATAGGAAGAACCTATTGCATGTCGATGGTTGTCCACGCACGCATGGGAACATCGCAAGGTTCATAAAGAGTTATACGAATTCCAACATATTCAACGATCATAAAGCATATAGAGGATACATGGCCTGATAAATTTAAGGATGAAATATGGAGCCTTTTATTGAGCATAGCCATGGATGGAATCAACCCATATTCCCTCTAAAACACCAACTATTAGGTTTGTCCTATAGTAGTGATCAAGAAAAATATCTCTCCATGGTTGTATGTGAAGAATGGACATATTATGTTGGGTCTTATAGTCCCTCGTACAAGAAAGTGAAGAACATGAATGTTTTCCTACAACCATTGATCGATGAATTGAAGGAATTATTGGAAATGATACAGGTATATGATGTATCAAGACCTATCCCAACATAGAGGAGTTTTATCTTGTATGGAATATGTGCGTACACCACACATGTTTATATGGGATTAGGAGTTTGCTCTGGTAAACATGTTATTTGATTTGTTTATATTTGTAACAATATTTTTTGGCATCTTTCAATTCGGTGCAAATGTATTGATATTCAACACTAATGTGATTTTATACCATAACACTGCAAGTCTTGTAACAAAAGGGTATCATGGATGTAAATGTTGTGGACCTTCTATGAAGGCTAGGTGGTCTAATAGGCTACGAAAGCCAAGGTGTGACTGTTCAAGGGTATTCCTCCCAGAAGACCACACTTATAGAATATAAGCATTTTCTTTCAATGGTAAACCAGAGAGAACACAAAGGTCTAAAATAATGACATTGGTTCACTGGATTAGGGAATATCACAGAGAGAAAGAGAAGGAAATTGCAGAAATGTTCAATTCAAATGGTGAACCTAGGTTCAATGATCCTGAATTCTTCAACACCTATGTTGAGAAAATGTCCATTGGGATGAAAAGGAAAACAATATTTTATGAGCTCCCATATTGGGAGAATCTTAATATTATCCACTTACTAGATCGCATGCATCTGTTTAAAAATGTTTCATCTTCTTTGCGAAGGCACATATCATCAAAACAAAGTGACACGTTGGATTTTAGGAGAGACCTTATTTCTTCAAATACTAAAAATAAGCATTGTCCAAGACAATAAAATAGAGAGGCTGACCCCTCTTGGTTATTTAAAGAAGGCGATGTCCCATGGGTTTTGAATAAATATGATATTGTGGGTTTTGAATAAATATGATATTTCTTTGGAAAATGAAGTTATATCGGGTGTGAAGGTGCCTTCTTTATATGGGTCTACTCTACAACATTGCTTTACTATAAATGAAGATTTGTCAAGTTTGAAATCACATGACCATAGGAACCTTCTAAGGGTACATATGCCAATTTTTTTTTTACCCCACAAGTTAAATTGAAATTAAATTTGCATGTGTTCACTTTGTAGTGTCATTATCCTTTGCTCTTGTGTGGG
Organism: Pseudotsuga menziesii; assembly: GCA_001517045.1. Lineage (NCBI taxonomy): Eukaryota > Viridiplantae > Streptophyta > Pinopsida > Pinales > Pinaceae > Pseudotsuga > Pseudotsuga menziesii. Next base: position 65,955 of record LPNX010545610.1, on the reverse strand, counting down.
TGTGTAAACTATGAATTTATTGAGGACCTCTGGAATGCCATATCTAAACTATATGCATTTGTATGAAGGATCACATCAAAGGAGATTCACATGGCTATCATTCCACGCTAGTGTCAAGAGATAGGTGAGATTGTTCATATGTTTGAGTAGGAATTGTTGACAAGTTTCATGGACTGGTAGGTGTTGACTCATAAACTCACCCTTAATTATAGCATGCAAAGTTTTGCAAGGCATATTAAATTTCTATTACTATAATATATGATTAGTAGGTGGGAGCCCCTAGAAAGAGAAGAGAAATATGTTTGTTTTCAAATATTCATGAACTGAAAGCATATGGATGATTATTAATCCACTGAGAAATGAGTACAATGGCCTACATAAATTTTCAATAATGACTACATCTTATTTGACAGTATGATTATGAGCCATATTTTTTTCTTATGTTTAGGATGCTATCATAAAAAAAATTATGATATTTTCATTTCATGGTTATGAAGTGCATTTTTTTCTTGTTTCTTCCATGGCTAAAATTCCGCATCATATGTGAATACTTGCGTACTAAGGTTTGAGAACTTACAACAATGTTTATGTAAAAGAATGTTGGGCTTACACTATTTTCGAATGGTTTTTTCGACATACAAAGCATAGTAGCATAATTAGGTCGTATTGGCTTTTTGTGTACGGAAATTTTGAATAAATTCGAATTCGTCGAATATTCGATGTATGTGTAATACGAATACCGGTTAATTTTGAAAATTAATTTAAAAAAACCAAATTTTAATTATTAAAACACTATAAAATAAATACCTTTCAATTTCATACTTAGTAATTCAATTTAATAGGAATAAAAATATGCTAAATATGCAATTATAATAGCAACACTAAGCAGCACGCGTCCGTCAAGCTCTGAGCGAGTGATCGAACCCTAGCCTCTCTCGTCGAGGGCTTCCGCTGCTGGTCGGTGGCCCTTCATGGATCCGCCTGATCCAGCGTCCGTCGAGGACAGGTTTCAGACCATTGTGGCCTCTCTTCCTCCCATTCAGGTAGTTGCGACCCATTCCTCCAAATTTGTCAAAAGAACTGATGTCCCGGAAGTGAAACTCTGCTCTGCCACTTCGAAGAGAAAAGCAGTCACCCTCTCTGAGAAAGGTCTAATAGGTCTGTTCACCGGCCTCTGGCCATCCCCGTGCTTAGTGGAGGTTTGGCTGAATAAAATCTGGAGAACCCTGATCCAGGGGGAAGTCCAACAGATCTTTTGTGGAAAAGGATACTTTGCATTCATATTTGAAAAGAAGGAGGACCACGATCTAATATTCAGGAATGGGCCTTACTTCATGGGCCAAAGAGGCATGTACCTGAACAAGTGGGATATGTCATTCAATCCAGAAAAAGATATGCCAAAAGCAGTTCCTGTCTGGGTTAAGCTCCCCCATCTTCCTCTTCATTGCTGGAATGATGAGGACTTTCGAGCAATAGGAAATACCCCAGGGAAATACGTAGACAAGTCTGAACCGAAAGCCCCAATGTTCTCCTGCGCTCGAATCTGCGTTGAAGTTGATCTTGAGCAAGGCCTGTCGGAGTCTATCATGCTCTCCATTGATGGATGGAATCATCTACAAACAGTAGACTACGAGCAAATCCCGTTTAAATGCAAATACTGCCATGAATATGGCCACTTTGCAAAATCATGTCCGAAAAAACCTGAGAAACCCATCTCGAACAGCCCACCAAGCGAGGGATGGAACGTAGCAAGCGGGAAGAGGACAACCAAGCCCTCAAAGCAGCAGATCCCCACGCCAAAGAGCCCCCCAAGAAACAAGTTTGAGGCCTTGGAAGTTGAGACACAAGAAGAAGGAAATCAAGAAGAAAACCCTGAATTGGTGCAACAACAAGATAATGAACCCCCGGCTTTAGTCCCGCAGCACCAGGAAAAGGAAGATCAGGAAGAGGGTACTGGGCACTCTAAGGAAAGGAAAGATATAGCGACAAAATCTGAAGGATCTATTACACGATCAAGGGAAAAAACAAGCTCGTAAGAATTAACAGACACTTCCATAGAAGAGCAAGAACCGCTTTCTAGAAAAGGAAGAAAATCTAACAAAGGCATCAGAGAGCAGGAGGCAGCAAGGGAAAAGGTAGTAGGAAAGCAGTCTAATCTAGACTTCTTAGTAAAAACTTCGCAAGCAAACAAATATCTACTCAGTGCGGAAGAGGAGAGAAAGGAGAAAGACAAGGCCCTCAAACAACTCAGGAAATAATGAAAGTAGTCTCCTGGAATTGCAGAGGCTTGGGAGGTACGCAGAAGCTAGAAGTTATCAAAAAATTTAAATCAATGGAAATTGCCTCAATCCTACTCATCTAGGAGATAAAAAAATCAGCTGAAGACAGCGTTGCAACCATCAAAAGTATCTGGCCAAAAGGGACAGGCCTAGCCACTAATGCAAGTGGAGCTTCTGGAGGACTCCTATGCTGGTGGAATTTAGATAAGTTTGAATTGATATCTGCTATAGAAAACAGAAATTGGCTTCTTATAAAACTTGAAAACAAAGAAAGTGAAGAACAATTTTGGATTGGGAATGTATATGGCCCAACCATGAACTCGCAGGAGGACAACTTTTGGACTTCGCTAGAGGAGCAATGCGAAGATAAAAAGATTTTACCCTGTTACATTGCAGGGGATTTCAATGCTACTATATCAGCTGACAAGCGTAGAGGCGGAACCAAGGTGAGGGATCCATTTGGGGAAAGGCTGGAAGATCTCATCTCTCAGTGGGGCCTCACATATATCAAACCTAAAAATGGCACCTACACATGGAGCAATAAAAGAATGGGACTTGGACATATCGCAGCCTGACTGGACCACTTTTTGGTCAGTACCCATCTTCTTAACTCTCATTCGGAAGCCAAAATCTTGTGCTCCACTGTGTCGGATCATAAACCTATATGTCTCTTCTTTCCGCCGGTGGAAAAATTGGGGCCCCTTCCATTCAGATTCAACCGGATATGGTTGGAATCGGAAAAAGCTAAGGACATTATTTCTAGTGCTTGGCGTTGTTTCATTCCAGGATCCCCAACATTCTCCTGGGAACATAAGTTAAAAAGGGTGAAAGCAGCTCTCAAATCGTGGGTAAAAAATCAATTCCAAGAACCAGCAAAACCAAAGGAAATCATCTTAAAGGATATGGAGCTTCTTCAAGCAGAAATGGATGTAAGTACGATCACCAAGGAGCACCTCGTTAAGGAAATTGAACTGGAAACAAAACTGCAGAAAATTCTCAGACAAGAAGAGGAGGGATGGAGGCTACACTCGCGCATCTTGTGGCTCAAAGGGGGAGATCAAAATACGAAGTTTTTCCAAAACCAATGCAGGGACAAGCAATGATGGAATACTATAAGAGAACTCAAAACTGAAGATGGTACAGTCATACAGGGGCAAGCGGCTATCAACACAGAGGTAAGGAATTTATTTGAACATTTGTATAATGATGAGGAGCAAGTCTCTCAATGCCTCATGGAAGAAATGGTCTCTGACATTCCCTCCCTTATCAGCCATGAAGAAAGACTCAGGCTTGAATCCCCCATTTCAGAAGAAGAAGTAAAAAAAGCTATTTGGATCCTTCACCCGGACAAGGCTCCAGGACCAAATGGATTCCCTATTTGTTTCTATAGAACCTTCTGGCCCCTTATTAAGAGGGATATGATGCGCCTTATCTCTTGGATGGAAAAAGGTAATATGGGGGGAGCTACCAACTCCACCTTCCTGGCCCTGATCCCTAAAGAGTCTAATCCCACTTCCATTAAAAAATTCCAACCCATCTCTTTATGTAACACGTCCTATAAAATCTTCTCGAAAGTGCTGTCTTTGAGACTCAAGCAAATCATTCCATCCCTTATCTCTCCAAATCAAGGTGGATTCATATCAGGCAGGAAAATCAGTGATAACATTCTTTTGGTACAGGAAGCGATCCATTCCAGTACCAAAAGGGGTGATCCCGGGATGGCCATTAAACTGGATCTGGCCAATGCTTTTGATAGACTGAGACACTCCTTTATCATTATGGTTCTGGAAAGATTTGGGTTTCCCTCTGTTTTCATCAACCAAATTAAAGCCTGCATAACTTCTCCTTGGGTAGCACCCCTCATTAATGGCAGACCCTCAGAGTTTTTCAAAGCCTCCCACTGGGTAAGGCAAGGATGCCCGCTATCCCCTTTTCTTTATATTTTGGTCGCTGACTCCCTTAGCAAAAGACTGCTTAGACTCCAATCGTAAGGATCTCTACTGGGCCTTTCCTTCAGGAACGGAGTATCTCCCATCAATCATGCTTTGTTTGCAGATGATACTATCTTTCTTGGAATAGCTTCTACTCAAATTGCCAGGAACTTCCTCAGCCCCCCCAAACTTTTTCTCCAATCCTCAGGAAGTTCAACAAAATTGAACAAATGCCAAATATATGGTTGGAATTGCCCTATAACAACTCTCCGCAGCATATCACAAATCCTCCAAATCAAAGCCAATCCTAATTGGATTCATTTCACCTATTTGGGCATCTCCGTGGTTAAAAAATCCTTGACTTCTTCAATGTGGAACCCGGTCATACAAAAAATTAAAGCCAAGACTCAATCCTTGGGATTGAAATGGCTAAATTTAGCAGGGAAGATAGTGCTAATTCAGTCCATCCTCTCCTCCTATCCCATTTATACTAGTTCAATGGTTCTTGATCACAAGAATGTCATTAACAACATTTGTAAGGAAATTAGAAAATTCTTATGGCAGGGAGGGAAAGTTCAGACTAAGAAGTTCCATTTGGTAAAGTGGGACATGATCAAACATGCCAAAATCCATGGCGGCCTAGGCATTAGAGATCCGGAGTACATGAGCAAAGCTATGGGAGCCAAAATGATATGGAGACCGGTTACAGGAAGAAAGAGATGGTGGAAGGAAGTCATCAGGAAAAAGTATATTAGAAGGCCCGGGTCAAGACTGTTGGACAGCGCATGGACAGGTAAAGGAACTACTCTCTGGAAGCTATGCAAAGCGTCCCTTAACACAATCATTGAAGACTGCTACTGGATTCCAGGGAACGGGAAAATAATTAATGTCTGGAGAAGCAACATTTTAGGACAGCCCCCACGCTCCTTGCTTCCAGGATTGGCCCCTCTATCTGGATGGGCGAGTGAACAGTAGATTAACACTCTTTACGATCTCTCTCGATGGGGAACGAAGGGACAATGGATAGGATGGAAGGAGCTATCTCCTCCAGCTCACCTGGCCAACGCTGCTGTCTCCTTCCTCTCATCTCTTCATGGCCTGTCCCCAACGCGAGTCACAGCTAAGGATCGCTTTGGATGGGGAAAATCAGGGCAGTACAGTGTTAAAGAGGGATATAAGAAAATAACCATGGAACCGAATATGGCGGAAAGACTATGGAAGAAGGTGTGGCATCCTGATAGTATCCCTAAAGTTAATAGTTTCACCTGGATTCTCTTGCATAACAAGCTCTTAACAGCTGAAAACTTAAGGAAAAGAGGTATTCTTGGCCCCTCTCGATGTGCCCTATGCAACTCAGCTGAAGAGACTTCCAGCCATATTTTTCTTCAATGCAAAGTCTCCCTCTTAGTATGGAGGATCGTTCTCCCCCCGGACTTTGGTCGAGATCTCTCAGGTACTGAAGTTCAGCTTTTCAAAGACTGGTCTAATCATTTTCCCGACTCCTTAAGCAAGAAACCAATCCTGAGCCGTCTCTGGGCCTCTATCGCAAAGAGCCTTTGTTGGCAACTTTGGCTAGCTAGGAATCGGGCCATCTTCAGGGAACAAAAAGCTGTCCCGGCCCGTATAGCTGCTAAAACTATAGGAATGATAGTTGAAAAGTTTGCCTCAAATAACATTAGCTTCCCCTCGCAAGAGTCCATCCCTGAACCTTATTCTTCTTGGTGCAAAAACTTCCTAAAAGAGAGGAGCTCCCTTCAGTCCAAAAGCATCACTTGCAGAGCAGGCCAACCTTGCCGGACCCTTCCATGGGAGATACGTCTACCCAGTAATGAATTTAAGTCCTGGCTCAAGGAGAAAAACTCATTTGCTTTCTTCTTTGACGGCGCTTCGAAAGGTAATCCAGGGGTGGCAGGCATGGGGGGGATACTTTTGGATCCCGGAGGATATGTAGAACAAACCTTCGCGTGGGGGCTAGGTAACAGAACTAACAATGAAGCTGAGTGGCTGGCTCTTCTCCAGGGCCTTCACCTTCTAAACACTAAGAAGCTTCGAAAGGTTTTGATATTCGGAGATTCCAGGCATGTCATCTACAAATTGATCAACGGATACCCTTCTGGAGCAGTCAAATGTCGCCGCCTGTTTGAAAAAGCTAAGCTTCTCATGTCTAAATCCTATGAGGCTTTCCACATCCTTCGGCACAATAATAATGCAGCGGACAGTCTGGCTAATGTGGGCGCCACTGTCTCACAAGGTCATTACAGTTAGGACGGTAATCATCCTATCCTCAAATTCATTCCTTAAATGTGGTGTTGGAAACCCCCTCTCTGACCTCTCTTTATGTGGATTACCGCAATGAATTTCTTAACCCTCCTTCATTCTTTTAGAAGCCATAATGCCCCCCTTCCTTCTCCTACTTTTCTCTTCTTCTCTCCCCCTTCCTTAACTTTTTTCCCTTATCCCTCCTTCCTCCTAAGACCCCTTCTCTTTTCCTTTCCCCCACCCCTTACCCTTATCCCTCCCTTCTCCTATCTACCTCTCTCCACACATCACTTCCACACATCTGGCCTCCACACCTCCCAGCCTCTCGACGGCTTCAAGCATTTACTAAGCTGTCCCGCCAGCTCTCCTCCCTCTGCTGCGTGGATTTTTTTCTGCCTTCTCTATCTCTCGATCCCTGCAGACATTAAGACCATCCGACCCTTGGTTAATTGCTATCCTTCTTCGCACGTTTGTTATCACCTCGTCCATTTCTCTATGCCGTCCCCTTGCAGTGACATGCTTATTTACTCTGCTCCGGACCTTGGCTCTGGTTCTCCTGAAGCTGTGCGAATTCTCCTGAATGTAGTAGCAGGTGTTCAAGGAGGGAGGCTGCTGGGCATCCCGTTGAAAGCTTTCCCTCTCACTCGTTCCTTTGTGAAGGAGAGGCTAGCTCTCGCAGCCTTCTCCAATTGCCAATGTAGTTTTCCCTCTGCGTCTTGGTCTTCAGGCCTCGGCTCTTGTACAAATCTTACGCATTCTGGCAGTTTGAGATGAAGTTCGGTCTTGGGTTGTCTCTGCACTGGGTGGCAGGAAGGTGCGATGGGTACTTTGGTATGTACAGAAAGGCATGGGGGTTCTGTGTTGCAGCAGGAGCTCACCGTGCTCTTTCGTTTTCTTAGTGTTCTCCCGGTTGAGAATCAGGACTGTGCCCTTGCTGCTCGCTCCTTGAACAGTCAGTTTGCTTGCATTGAGATCTCTGCTGAAGCTGGAAGAATGTCTCAGGCTGGTGAAAGCGCAGGAATAATGGATATCAAGAAGAACCTGCGGCGTCTTTATGAAATGACAGCAATTGGAGTCATGGACAACAAAGAAATAGCGCGGGAAATCAAAAGCGTGGGAGAAACGGTGAGCTACACCTCTTTGCAGATCAGTAACCATGACGCTCGGATTGATGATAATGAAAGTAACCTTCGAGAGATGATGGGCAAAGTTGACAGAATTCATGAATATCTTGAGCGTCTGATTACCATGAACCAGGGAAGCAGGGTGAATGGAGCAACTGCAGAAGCTGAGCACCCAATGGAGGAAGAGTCTGTAGCGCAGCCCAGGAATTTTAGAGGCAACCCTTAATCTGTTTTCTTTCCTTATGGTTAAATGTTCTACTGTCTTTTGTTATGTAATCAGTTTATAAGGGTATATACTACTCGAGACATTAGCTATTTTGGAAAAACTCTGTGTTTAGTTTTTTGGAAAACTCCCAGGATAAGCCTTCTGTGCAGCAATTTTGATCTCCAGGAATACTTTGTCTTGCCACTGCTGTAATGAATGGCTGTGCACAACTTATTTTATAAAACCCTTTTTTAGTTTTTGTTAAAAAAAAATAGCAACACTAGATTTATTGGTAACCAAAACCATGTGCCCAAAACCACTTACATCTTGGCCCATTAGAGAGTCAAAATTAACCCTAACACAATTTTAACATTAATTAATTAATTTGAATGTAAATAATGGTAAATATTATTTAATTTATTTTTAAAATAATTGATAACTATATAGGCATTATCTTTTTGTGTTTTTAAAGAGTAATTTTGATTTTAAAAAATCTGTTTAAAAAAAATTAAGTTTAAAACTTAATGGTTGATATTCAATATCTCATTAAAAATATTGTATATGTTTAACTATATATAAATGTTATATATATATATATTTAATTAAAAATATAATATATATCATTGTATATTTAATTAAAAATATTATATATAAGAAGTCACTTCCGTATTTTATTAGTATTGGATTTTTCATTAAGTATTTTTTTTCCGTATTTAATCATATTCGTATCCGTATTTATACTCTAATTATGCTACTATGATACAAAATCCACGATATTTCAACATAACATATGAAATGCAACTTTTATATCATAAGGAATGTATTGTTTTGAGTTAGTATGATACAAAGTGACAGGGTAAATGTTATGAGCACCAAGGATTTAAACACACATTACATATTGTATATGTGGGTGTGTGTTTGAGTAGGTTAATTGTTTATTTCATTCTGGAATGAGTTGATTAGGCACTATAATCGACAAATTCAGATCGATTTTCTAATAAATGATCCCATCAGTCCTAACTTCTAAGCTGTCGTTAAAAATGAATTTTTGGTCACTATTAAATTGGATCGACATGGCATACAACCCCATCACTCATTTGGCATTTAACGATTACTTGCCATAAAGTGGAAGCTGACAAGGATACACTTGGCAACATGTAACTCCCTTGCATTGAATTCGAAAAGATGTGGGATTTAACGCCTCAGTCTAGCATTCATCACCGGAGTAAGCTAGCTGTGGAGCAATCCTCCCTCATTGGACGGAAGAGGAGCAAAGTTAGCGTTGACTTTGCTCCTCCTCCGTCCGATGGAGGAAGTTTTGCTCCACAGCTAGCTCACTCCTTCATCACCTTGGTTTTTGGTGTTTCATTTTGCATCTCAAAATGTAAATGGTTTTCAGAAATCTAATGGCAGTCTGGTTGTAATATCTCTTAGGCAGTTTGTGTAACTGATTGCACCTATTTTTCGAAGATTATTTGAATCACTCATGAAGGTAGGTATGTGATATATCAGTTTGTTAGTGGCTCTGTGTTGATGAGTTCTCTTACCTTATGTCCTTTAAATGATGAAAATGATGAAGAATTTTCCTATTTGTATACTCCTTACATGTGGCGATGAAAGTTTGGTTTATGGTTTATGATGTTGAGTAGTTTTGAATTGTTTTCTTTTGTAAATCATATAGTTCTTAGAAGCCATGAGATTCATACCTGCACATCATTATCTGTTGTACATGGCTCCGCTAATCTCACTTTTAAAATTACCCTATATGAATTATGAAGCCCCATCGAATATGTTTGTGGCAATATTGGTTTCAAATCAAGTTCTTATTCTCATCATTTTAAAATGACATGCATTGTTTGTACTATATTCAGCATGTGTCCACATTTGGTCATGCAAAGAGGCAGCCGATGACGGCTCTGTTTCAGGTATCCTAAAATTCTTGAGGATATGTATAGTCTGGTCGTTGTTAAATTTTTACTCGCATCTTTTTAAACTTTGGGGTGACGGCTGTAAAAGGATAACCCTCTCAATCATTTAAGAAAAGCATATGGTTATGTTTTATGGATTGATATTAACGAGTTTCAAACCCATAATCTCAAAAGCAATGTGTATGGTTATGAGTCTGAGCCTAATCTTTTTTTGTTCCATATATATATTACAAGAGATTACATGCAGAGTCTATTTCATGTTAGTCACGATTTTATGCTTACTTAATGGGTAAGACTGTCACATGAAGTTTCTTTCTGAAGTGAACTTCTCATGCAAGAATTGTGTCTGGTATTTTCTTTGAAAAACTCAATTCATATGACACTTTGTAGGATTCAATATATATATGATTGTCATATGGTAAATTAGTTTCAACAAATTATGGCCTTGAGCACAGTTAGACGGTGTCTGGATAGTTGAATAATTTGTCTAACTCCATTTACTTCTTATTCAGGGGTTGAAGTCTGAAAATTTTATGGATTAGAGAAGCATCATTTGCATATGATAATGCTTTCAAAATGATGAATGTTATGGCTGGGATGCAATGAAAGTTGAAATCTATATGCACAAGTTATTGTTTTCTAAAAGATTATGTGTATGTATTGGGATTATAGGGAATTCATTTCGAATATAAGATCAAGGTCATGCCTTGGAAAGTAAAATAGACTGATTTATGAAGCTTCACATTTAATGAAATTGTTTGCTAAGCTAAATTAAGATTCTTTGCCATTTTTTTAAAGTTAAACTGAAATAAATAAATGGATAAAAGAGGGTTAGTCTACAATTGTATGCAACTTTTGTCGTAGTTGAAATATTTCACTGTTTGGGGGTCAATTTTGAAATTGTAACAATTGTTTATTTCAAGTATTAAAGGCATTTTCAAAGAGACTATGGTTGGCATATTTTATGAGAAGTGATTGAAATCAATAGCACGATGATATAGCTGGAGTTGTTCTCCAGACATTAAAAGAGATGACAAAAACATTTGAATTATGTCTATTTTACGAACATGTATCAGTCATTCCAATCATTTGGTTTCATTTTACGTACAAATCCCCTCATCTTTTGCAATGCTATTGTTTCTCTCGTGTCCAAAAGTGCATCGGTTTTGAAGAGAAAAGTAGTTTACAGTTTGGAAAATGATGAAGCAGAGCATGTTTTGTTGCCCCTTTCCCCTCTCCCTGAAAAATAGTTGCATGCATGAGTGTTGATTAATACAGATCCATTCTTAAAATATTCTAATGCAAAATTTATTTGATAATTCTTTTGTTGTTCTATGTATATATTAATCCAGTCTTCATTACTATTTATATGAGCTTTTTCAATTGTGGTAGTAATAGATCTAATAGAGGAAACATAGGTAATTGGAATAGAGGGAAACAAGTCAGATTGGAATAGGGGCAAAAACAAAAGGGACAAAGTAATTTGCAACCTCTTGATGGTAATTCTTAGGAGTTCAACCAACACCTACAAACTAGTATCAATTTGATTGGTCAAGGTAATTTGCAACCTGCAATTTCCTCAAAATCTTCATCCCATTCAGTCACTTCTCATCCTCATTCACTCCAAGTTAATAATGAAGAAAAAGGAATTTCCTTTGGTGATACACATCCTGAAGCGTCAATAGAGAGAAACAAAGGATCTGCTAAGGAAAATATATAGGTGCACAATACAATATCATCAAAGGGAAGTGAGCAGGGGGACAGCTTCTCATAAGAAGTATGGTTTTTAAGTTTGTGACATTATCACACTTTATCCTCATTTTGACTAGTGAACATATTTACAACTATACTTTTGGGACAACAATAAATGTTTTTACTTTTGACAGGCTTATGATATTTTGGGAGGCACAAGTCTTATTTTTAACATGTTTATTTTTAAAGGTCATGTTGCATAAGATTCAAGGTGATGACAAGATGACATGGTATTTTATTTAATTTATGGAGAAACAAGGGGAATATGGAAATAAAAAATAAAAGTCACGAAGCGGTAGCCTACCCATTAGTTATTACATTATTATTTACCTTTATCACATTTTAATAAATCTGTCCTACTTAATTAAAGCTATTGTTTAGTCTTCTAAGTAAAAGGCAATTTAACTGCTTGAACTACCTTAACTGCTTGAACTACCTCATTTAAAAAATAGAAGGGAAGAAAATAAAGGACATGGGCATGAGAGAATAGGGAGGAAATTATGATAAAGGATTGCTCTTGTTCTGAAGTGATATTTCAATACTCTTCCATTCGTATGAATTACATCAGGGATGAATCCTCTTGTTGACAGCAGGATTTTACTAAACGTGGAAAGAACAAGGACCCGTATACATCAATTGTTTACATGCTTTTAAAGGCCATTTGTTTGTCTTGATAGTATGTTGATTTTAATTTGTTTTCTGAATTAGTTTTCAGTGATGATTAGAATTGTTTTGCATAGCCAAGACATTGATACAGTTGTGGCTTGATTGATCCAACTTATATTTTGGTATTGTTCTTTACTTTGAAGACACTAGTAGTATTTGTGTGATCTAATATCCCACCCTAGGCTTGTAAGCTCAATTTAAGGCCTTACCCTTGCATGGGTTTCTAAAGAAAGGCTTCAGCTATAATTTGAAAGTGAAAATTAATAAAACTACCTGATGATTTTGGTCTCACTTCGGGATTGGATTCTACTTGGTATCGGTTGATAATGTTATTTTAGATTTACAATTTACAATTTTCTCTTGTATAAAATTGTCTATATTCATTTACAAAACTTCTTTTAATTTTCCTTCAATTAAAAAAACTTTAACCCAAAACTAGAATTAGTTCCATGTACTACCTGCTTGATGACTAATTGATACTTTTGACTTGGCTATAAACATTAGGTGATAATCCCAACTATATTTCCTTCCTTATCCTAGAAAGATTTGGAAATGTTGGTATAAGTACCTTTCATTTCTTTTCATCAACAACAAATTCATCTTCTAATCCACCTAGTTGATGAGGTTGAATTAGTCAGGGTGGTATCATGTTGTTGGATGTTCTTCTTAGAAAGGTACATGGAAAAATTGAAGGGATTCATTCCACAAAGGGAAAAACTTGAGGGTTCTATGGTAGAGGGGTACATAGCATACGATTTGTTATATTATGCCAATGGGTACATTAAGAAAATTTGCCACACACAAAGCACAATTATTTGGTATGACGAGTGTGATGAGGACAAAAGGGAAGGGGAGCTACTACAAATGAATGAAAAAAATGTGCATGATAAAGAGTAAGTCACTTATATTTTGTCACATTTCTACATAGTAACTATTCATAATGAATGTCATAATCTATATTTGATCTCATACGTACTATATGTTGATTTGATTTCATGAATACAATAATGAAGTTAGAAATTGATGACATCAATAAATTCATTCTTTACAACGTGGAGGCAACACAAATGTGGGTCGCATTGTATGAATATAAGAGGAAATGGGACATTGATAGGAAAGAATTCAAATAGTTGAATGATAGAAGCATGCCTTATCTTGATCATTTAAATGAAAATATGCCAATGATCTATCCCAATAGTTGCGTTGTCGACCAAGTCAGAGAGAAATATGGTGCATCTAGTCGTTACCCACCTGCTAAAGATGATGCACTAAACATAGGGATGGAGTGCACCAACTCAGTAATAATATCTTTTTGTAAATTTTTAACTTTATAATGCACATTTCAATTACAACATCTATAATTTATATATTAATGGTCGAGTTATTAGACATATGACATCGCCATTTGTTTGCTTTTTTACAATTACATTTATTCCCATCTATGTTGGCATATGTGCATTATTTTGGAACCAAGGATGTCAATCATGGACATGCCACACAAGGCTTTGGAGTGGAAGTTGAGTTCGACGAGTATAGTTGTGCTAGCCACCACAATCAAAACTTAATAGGGTGGAAGTTGGGTTACATTATAAAGATACAAGAGATCATTCAAGTGGACTTCTCATATTCCCAATGTGTTATTTTTAGGTGCAAGTGGTGGGGCACCTTCGATTGGAATAATGTAAAGGAAGATCATGATAGTGGGATGATATATGTATAAACTCTAACAAGACATGGGATGAAACTAAGGAGCATTATGTTTTCCCAAAACACTACAAACAAGTGTTTTTTTACCTGGATGTGTTGGATAGGGATTGATGGTTCGTATTAAGACATGACCTTATATAAAACCATATTTTTGAGAACAAAAGTGCTATCATGCCAAGAAAAGAATATAATTAGGGTGTTTGCAATGAAGAGTGATATGTACATGTTTTATTTCATCATTTACAATGTTGATGTATAATTTTTTTCATTGTTATATTTAATTCTCTAATTATATTGTTTATTTTTCATCTCATGATGGTGAAAATCAAAAGTTAATTACCTCATGTTTATAAACAATTTTGTTGGTCAAGAATCAATGTGATACAAAATGTGTTTGTCTATCGGGTAATTTGTGGTGGTATGGAATGATTGATTGAAAAATAACTGTATTTTACTTGAAGGTATTTATATCTCATTGCATATTTAGAATAAAATATTAGAATTATTGTGGCACCATTATTATGGCATGTCGATATGGAAAGAATATAGATCAATGTGTATATCATATGTGTGTATGCATTTAAAATGAATTTCTAACAATATGGAAATAGTCATTTTATACTAATTATGTTAATATTAACTAGTAAGTAATAAACAAATTTTAATATTAATTTGAAATGTATAGTTTATCTACAAATTAATTACACTTAAAAAGGACATCTATAATGTGTGAATGCATTTTAATAACACACTCTATCATTAGATTTCATTCTAGTAATTTGCATAATATTAATTCCTTCATCAATCACAAAACCACTTTCAAACTCTAACAAAGCAATCACATTAAGGTTTTGCTAAATCAAGTTATGTATAACAATTCACCAACTCATTGCCATTAGCATGGCATGAGGGTTATTCATGACCAATCTCCTTGCATATTGAAAGGAAGTGTGTACCTAGAATCTTAACTCTAATCTACACCCATATCATAGTCTATCATAGGAAAACTCTTTGTTGGGTTTCTAGATGGAAAATAGAGTCAAATTCATTCATCTAGTCAATCTTAATCCATGTTTGGCATTTATCCCCACAAGAACACATGCACTCTCCAGACTATGCCTTTTTGACATTTTGATGCATAATAAACTTGTACCCAAGAAGAGTATACATCCCTAAAACGATCAAGTGATCTCTCCATTCTAGTTATAAATTAATAGAGTCCTCATATCATTTTGACAACAAACTTTGGCCATAATGACATCACTATTTTCTTGAGTTTAAATGTAATAATCAATGGCCAAGTGCATATTAATTGTAATATTTGCATTAAGCAAATGTGCCCTATTTATAGCATCTTTTTTGACATCTATGTTAATAAAATTGAGAAATGTTTAAAAGAGGATGAATACATTGAAATTAACATGGCTATACTTATTGTCATCCTTCATATAGTACATTATTATTTTTATATTTAAACTTTTAAATATCTTCATGAATAAAAAACTTAACCTTCTCAATCATTTTACAATTTTTATAAACTTAACATTAAGATGGATAAAATCAATATTATGATAATTAAACCTAAGAGAAAAAATATTATCTTATTTTCTGTGGTGGTAACACCCGCATATGCATCAATTTAAATTGTTATTTAAAATAGAAGGACAACAATGAAATCATTAATAAAAAGAACATGGATACTACAATTTTTTTATAAATTATGAATTTAATGATCAAAACTATTTTTCCAATTTTATGTGCATAAAGAACAAAATTAATACTCTCGAAATTAGAACCAATGGGACTCATAACTTCCATAATGAAACTACTCAATAATCTAACAAAAAACAATAGATTGGGATGATTGACTTGGTAAAATTTGTGATAAATAGGAGGTGAAAAAAGAACATAATTTCCTTTTTACATGGCTCACATTTAATAATCAAATTGGAAACTTTGCTTAGATTTATATATTAGTTTCTCTTTCTCCTTACCAAAGCCACTATGAACTTGGTATTTCCATTTCGTATCGCCCCATGTATCTTGTTATTGAAGGAATATAATTATAAGAGTATTGTGTGAGTGTACACTCGTAATATAATTTGGAATTTTTAAATTTGCGAGTTTCTAATTTTTAATTGTAAATTTGCAATTTCGTAAATTATTTTGTTTTTCAAACTTGTAAATTATTTTGTAATTTGTAAACATAATTGTAATTTGCAAGTTATTAATGTTATTGTAATTGTAATTTGTGATTGCAAATTTGTAGTTGTAAATGTCCAATTTGCAATTTGTAAATCTAATTAGTAATTTCTTATTATAGTAATTGTAATTGTAATTTTTAGTTGTGAAATTGTAATAATGATTGTAAATTATAATTATAGTCGTTTTTGTAACTTGCAATTATAATTGTGATCGTGCACAATTTGTAATTATAATTTGTTATCTCTTTAGGAAACTCCTCTAGGTTGTAGCTCAAGGATGCCTGGTAACTTCAATATTTTTAATGGTTTTCTAAATGGATCAAGTCAAATGACCAATAAGACCTCACTCACTCAAGACATGCATAATACTCAATCAAATAGATAAGGATTCTAACTATCAATGTCTAGAGGGTTTGTATTAAAGGTGAATAAATGAAGAACTCACTATGCTGGCAGATTCATATATAAGGCACTCACATATGAATGGCTAATCATAACAAGGAAAGATACTTGCAATTCAACTCATCAACGTAGAGATAGGATGCCAACTATCTGGTATTAGACAAAAGAATAAAACTGAATCAAACATCCAAGCACAAGTACAGAACATAAAAGAGATAGAACCTGAACATATAATGACAAAAGAGCTTATATTAAATGACAAAGCACATGAGAAGTTTGAATAAAATAAGTGTCTAAAAATCTCCGAAGTCGAACCCTTGCTTCAACATTAGTCATAGGCTTTATAGCCTTTACAAAATTTATTTTAGATCCTGAAAAATTGGATCGAATTTACTAAAAATAGATAAACATAACTTTTTTGCAAATATTAGGTCAAAACCCCTAACTTAAGTGCTATTCTACCTAACTCTAACACTTTCTTACTCTTCGAACTCCTTAATAACTGCAGTGAACACTGAATTGAAACTCGGACTTGCTATATGGCAGATAAGTCACATTTTGTTAGAGTAGGTAGGGTTTGTGACCTTACTTCACCTCGTTGGCACCTTCAAAATTGGAACAGACCCAAGATACTGGCGCCTTTAATTATTTTTCAACCTTATAAATCATCCATGAGGTATTTGGATCAACCAAAGTCGGTTCTGTGCGGAACTATGCCTTTCTACATTGTTCTGCACTTTCGGTGGCTAAGAAAGCAAAATTCTAGGTCTGTAAGCTGCTAAAAGCTCTGTTTTCGGTGGCTAATGAACAGCCGTGGTGTTCGCCTAAGCCACTGAAAGATTCATTTCTTCAAAATTTAATAAAACTTTTAATCACCCTTTGTCCTAAGGCTTTACAGCTTCAATTCTGACCTTCTGGTATTTCTGCAACCTGCATAGGGTTTGGAATAGTAGCAGCATCACAGACTGCCTCCAAATCTTGAAGGCTTATTGCTGCCTCTGCTAGGGTTTGCAGTGGAAGGTGTGCTTGAGATTTAGGGTTTGAATTCTCTGTTTGCAACCTTGATAGCCTGATCTTTCGATAAATCCTAGTGTTGTCCTTCATTAATCTCAGATTTCTTTTTTGCAGTAGGATATACATCCCTCTCATTTCTAGAAGAGAATCATGCAATTCAGTATTTCTTTTGGTTAATCTTGCATTGGTTCTTTTGATTTCTCTCTCTAGGACCTCTAGTTCATATACTTGCCCTAATGGCTGGTTGATTCTCTGGGACCTAGGTTTTCTAGAGGAATCCCTTGTCACTTGTTCAACTAGATCCTCCCTTGGTGTAGGTGAGGGAAACTCCTCATGCTCTACTACAACCTGCTTTGTTAGGTCAATTCCCTACTCCTCTTCATCCTCAGAATCGGTGTATGATAGGTTGAGGATATTTTTACCTTGTGTTGGAGCCTCCTCATTCTCTGTTCTGTTACTGAAGTCTAGGTTCTTTTTGGCCTTCTTAAAAGTTGAAGAGTTCTGGTCAACTGCAATTGGGGAGATGGCTCTCCTCTTCCTTTTGCCACTTCTGGGGGTGGAAGACCTTTTTGAAGGGGAATTCTTTTTGTCCTCTGGCTGCAATTCTGTGTCAAACTCATTCCAGAATAGGAAGAATGTCCAGGCGACATTTGTCCTTTGCAAAAGCTCTTGGACAATTAGCTTGATCAAGCCATGGTGATATAACCTGCCTGCAATCTTGGTTGGCTCGGCCCTAACCTGAAGAGCCATTTTGGTTAGGATTTTGTAGAGGTAAAAAGGTAGGTTGAGGGGGTTCCTGCCAGTGAAATGATTCATTAGTTTGAAGTGGTAGATCATCACTATATTATATCTGCCCTCACAGGTTATGTAGACTAGGATTGCTTTCAACAAGTGCTGCCACTTTTCCTCCAGCTAGGATGTAGGTATGCTCTTCTTCCATATGAGGTTTTTGTGCTCAAGTTGCAGGTAAGACCTGAATTCTATGTTCTTTGTGACAATGGTTTTAAAACAGCTCTCTCCAGTCCTTGGGAGCTCTGTCACTTCAGCGACCAAATATTCATCCACCTGAAATTCCTCTTTGCCAATTACTGCCTTTGAGCCATCAAATGTGAGGGAAAATGCTTTTGTCAATTGTTGATGAGATCCCTGAACCTTTTCACAAAATATGTAGCAACATGCATCTTTGAATAGGTGACATACCTCTGGATGTGCTTCTAGGTAACCAATGTCACCTAGATCTTGTCTTAGGGCAAGTCCTCCTCTTTTCATCCGTTAGACTGCTTCTGTACCTGCAAATTGGAAAAATCAAGCTTTGGAGAAGACAGTTACGGCGTGGGAGTTCAAAAATCATGTCTCAGTAAAACACATACAAAAAATGGCAAATGGATTAAGGAGGGGTTTTCACTGGATTCAATGTGTTTTTACTTGGAAATTGGGACTTGAACCAGATGATGGAGTAGTTTGATGAGACTTGTGCACTGGCACAGTTCCTGGAACGCGATTATTAGAGTTGGAAACACGATGCTCATGATAGTTAAACCGTAGACCTGGGATAGGTGTAGGGATGAGAGGGTTAGGGTTCAGACATGTCACCTTTCTTTCAAAATGACACCTCCTACCAACTCATGATTAATTACAGATCTAGTCTTTTCGACGGTTAACGACTTGATGCTAACGCTTTCCATGTTGACGGTGTCTGATTGTGACGGATGCGCTAACCGTTTTCCCCTTTTGGAGCTTTCGGTGGTTAAGGTAGTTTGGGATCCAATTTTTAAGCTGCCGAAAGCTTGGATTTTCAGTGGCTAATGAACGTTGAGATGTTCGCCTAATCCACCGGAAGCTGATCTTCAAAAATTTCACTAAAAAACAGACTCAATGAGATTTCGGTGGTTAAGGTAGTTATGAGTCCAATTTTCAAGCTGCTGAAAACTGGGCTTTTCGGTGGCTAATGAACCGTTGAGATGTTCGCCTAAGCCACCGAAAGCTAAAATTTGAATTTTATGAAGAAACAGAGTACAAGGCGTTCCAACTTTATTAAACACACAAAAATATTTCATAATGTGCATTGAAATTTTGATCACTATGCAAAAATAAATCTTATGAGACTAACCTATTGAAGACTAATTTATTTAGGAGATAACATCTAGCTCCTACTCGGGGATGAGAACCTTCCTGTGAGGTCCCAAGAACCCTAAATCAAATGCCTTTCCTGAAAAAATATGAATTAAACCTATCTTCTACTGTTCAATTGGGCATGGAGTTATTTTGCAAAAACAAAAAACAAAAAACAAAAAACAAAAAACAATATTTTACAATAATAAGGCTTGAAGCCTTAGATGAAATAGAGTTTCAGAAATCGCCCATTGATTGGGCCATCAAACACCTCCTCGCCTTCCAGATTTTTCAATTTGAAAGTGTTGTTTTGTTGCACCTGAGCTATCACAAAAGGGCCTATCCACAGAGAATCAAATTTACCATCCTTTCCCTTGTCCTTCCTGACAACATCCCATTTCAGAACCCAGTCTCCAACCTGAAAATTGTCCACCTTTGCCTTCTTGTCAAAAATACTTTTAATCTTCTTTTGGTGACCTTCTGACTTTTGCCACCAACTGTTCCCTAACTTGCTGCAGCTCAACCAAATCAAGCATCCTCCTTACCATGTCATTTGGTTCATCATGTTCCTCCTGAAAGAACTTTGCAATTGGTAGAACCAGCTGAATGGGGAAAATGGCTTCAGTACCATAAACCAACTTGAAAGGAGAAGTCCCTATGGATTTTTTGTTGGTCACTCTGTCATCCCATAGGGAAAACTTTAGCTTAGAAGCCTAGCTCTTCTGATTATTATCCAATAGTTTTCTGATGATTCTAACTAGGCTCTTATTGGATGACTCAGCAAGGCCATTTCCTTGAGGGTAATAGGAAGTAGAATGCACCAATTGAATGCCCATTGACTCACACATATTAACCAATGCCCCGGATTTAAAAAATGGTGCATTATTAGTCACTAGCCTTACTGGGCAGCCAAATCTGATAAAGATGTTTTCATATAAAAACTTCATGATGACTTGGTGAGTAGCATTCCTTGTGGGGATTGCCTCTATCCATTTGGTGAAATAATCTGTGGCTACTAGGATCCACTTGTGTTGACCACTTGATGAAGGATTAATCTCACCTATGAAATCAAGACCCCACTGCTGGGAAGGACCATTCACTACAATAGGTCTAAGGGGCAAAGATCTGAGCTTCAATGTTTTTTTACTTGAAAATTGGGACTTGAATCGGATGATGGTGTAGTTTGATGAGACCCGTGCACTGACACAGTGCCTGTAACGCGATTATTGGAGATGGAAACATGATGCTCGTGATAGTTAAACCGCAGACCTAGGACAAGTGTAGGGATGAGAGGGTTAGGGTTTAGATATTCCACCTTTCTTTCAAAATGATGCCTCCTACCAACTCATGATTAACTGTAGATATAGTCTTTTCTGCGGTTAACGACTTGATGCTAACACTTTCCATGCTGACGGTGTCTGATTGTGAAGGATGTGCTAACAATTTTCCCCTTTTGGAGCTTTCGGCGGTAAAGGTNATAGTCTTTTCTGCGGTTAACGACTTGATGCTAACACTTTCCATGCTGACGGTGTCTGATTGTGAAGGATGTGCTAACAATTTTCCCCTTTTGGAGCTTTCGGCGGTAAAGGGAGTCTAGGATCCAATTTTTAAGCTGCCGAAAGCTGGGCTTTTTGGTGGCTAATGAACGTTGAGATGTTTGCCTAAGCCACCGGAAGCTGATCTTCAAAAATTTCATTAAAAAACAGAGTCAATGAGCTTTCGGTGGTTAAGGTAGTCCTGAGTCCAATTTTCAAGTTGCTGAAAGCTGGGCTTTTCGGTGGCTAATGAACCGTTGAGATGTTCGCCTAAGCCACCAAAAGCTAAACTTTGAATTTTATGAAGAAACAAAGTACAAGATGTTCCAACTTTATTAAACACAAAAATATTTCATAATGTTCATTGAAGTCTTGATCACTATGCAAAAATAAATCTTATGAGTCTGACCTATTGAAGGCTAATTTATTTAGGAGATAACATAATTATAGCTAATATAAAAGACAACAACATAAATACCTAAATAAATAAATAAAATTGTATCACACACATGAATCATACTCATCGACATAAACAAAACACATCATACACATGGCGATAAATATCATAAAATAATTTATACACGTGAAGATGAATATTCTAAAATAATTTGACAGTCCATTCAACTCATAAAAAAGTAAGACTATATATACATAACAATAAAAAATAGTACAATGTGATAATCAAATTAAGGGCCCTAAATGCACCGTGCACAAATATTAAATTATTTTAAATTTTTCTATTGTTTTTTTTAACCTAGTGTGGTGCTCCAAAGTATTAGATGCACCTATGCTTTTTGAAGATATAAACACATCGTTAAAGAATAAAAAAAAAATTGCTCTCACCATTTGTTTTTAATTTCACCATTCAACGGTTCCCTTAAGTAAAGAACATAGTGGTTGGGTGGAAACAACATAATGCATCATTAAGGGATTTATTAATAAAAAACAATTCTCGTCAGTGCTCTAATATAATCAACACACCTGTGCATTAGTTCTATAGAACGCATTGTTTTTTTTTAACATATATAGTTTTCTAGGCAGAGGGTTTTTGAGCTAATACGCGTGAGTTAAGTTTTGTTATGCACCACTATGTACAAATGTATCTAATGCACCGCTTTTTGTTTTGGGTTGAAATACAAATAATATTTTACTTTGCATTGAACATGGATTTTCAACATTAGTGCATTGTTTTGGTCACCGCACCGGTGCATATATATTTAAGGTGCACTGGTGCATTTCATATGTATAAAATAACTGTACAAAAACAAATGCTAAAAATTTCTCCTGCTCGCCTCGACTAGAGACCTCCGCTATAAAATACTATTTGGGCTCCTTTTATTGGAGTTTCCACAAAACCTCTACTAGAGGGTGTTTTCCTTATAATGTATGGATATTTTTCTTTGCCTCCTAATAAATACAGGTTGTTTGAAAACATGTGTATGGTACTTATTAGTACCTAGGTATTCACTTAAGGTTGTCTGCTTTTAATAACTTGAGGCCCTAAGTTTTCTAAACCTATTTGAAAGATGTTTCAAAATTCCACTACACAAGTCTTTTCCCCAGAGTTCTGTAACATAAACTAGTATGCCTGTTGTATTATCTTTTGTTTTCAGTTTGGTAGTTAGTTGTTTAACATGTTAAGTTGGCATAAGTTTGCTTGTTCTACTATCTTATTACTGTGCAAGTGTTTTATGCTCGCACTTCAGTATTTGAGGAAAGAAGAGGTTGTTTTGAAAATTAAGTTGTTTTATGCCACAACGCTACAAAACAGTTATATACAACATTGCAGAATGATTACACAGCTACACGAAGAATCAGTTGGAGAATGCACTATAAAATTAACTAAGCAGTACATTAAGTCATAATACTCATTACTCAAGCCGCCTCCAGTCTCATCAATTTGCATCAGCGGATATGTTGGGGTGATACGCTGGGATTATAGGTAATCATGCAAATGTGTGGGTTTTCCTTTCATTGAATCTATCACAGTCATGATATGATCAATAATAGATATGATTAACCCATAACCCAACACATTGAAGGTTTTATCATTCATTTCCTACCCGAATTTATTCATACCTCGAAATATATTTTGATCGTTTGTGGATACTTCTCTTTTGTTGTTGCAATACCAAAATGTCATCAAAATGAAGCGGTCAACTTCTTAGATATGAACCTATGGGATCAGAGGTACTGGAGGCAAAATTGGAGTTTGGGAAAATATTTAACTGGGTAGGATGGTTCTAATACTGCCAAAAATTGCCAGGCCATTTTATTCCGATTTCCTAGGCATTTGCACAAAGTTTCGAAGGAAAGAATGTTACAGTCGACTATCTTACTTTTCCTGTGACGAAGAATTATATCTCAATTTCTTGCGATCTACCCCAATATGGTGAACGCTAGTTCAAATTGTAGGGGTAAGTACGCCATATTGCGATTGGTTTCTATTAGCAACCCATCAAAGCCTTGATTAGCGTAAATGCATCCCGAGGGCTTGGCTCAAAATTGAATATAGTAATCTTCTCAAGCTGTTCTAGCTGTACATAACTGGGGAAGGGAGGTATGATACTTTTCACTTACATCACATGTGTTTCTTGCTGCATCTATATGGTGTTTCCCCCATTAATTTTCCCTTCTTTTTTTCTCAAAAGCTTAGCAAAAATGGTCACTAAGGCACTGAAATCCCCAAATATCCAACACAAAATTTATCATCAAGATTTGATCAAACTGCTAGTTTTGCAAGAATTAAATAAATTCAAGCATGGTTGGGAACATTTTATTTTAAATTATGAGTTTGTTACCCCAGATAACTTGCCAAACTCTCCCGAAACTCAATGAGCTGCCTTTGTAAAAAAAATTCTATAGACATATATGAGGTCAATGAAGCCGACAATTCTTCCACAGAATGTAATATGAAGAAAAAAAATTAAGAATCGAGCTTTATAGGGAAAGCGGAAGGGACCAACGATTCTATTAATCGGTATTTACAATTTGCATCATAGAAGAAAGTTAAAATCCCTAATTCTGAAATGGATGAGAATAATATTAGAGAAGAAGACATAGTAATTACATGTTGCATGAAGGGAGCATTGAGCATCCCATTGTTGGAAATAGTAGCATGGCAACACAAGAAAATGAACATAAATTAGATAGAAGTTCAAACCCTGTTAAAAGTAACATCAGGAAGCATAATTAACCTAAACATTACCAGCTTCGAGGGCCACACACAAGAGTCGCTAACAAGTTTAGGTTGAATTCTAAACCTCAATATGATCATTCCATTAAATATAGTAGAGTCATTAACCTAGAATCCTTTGTAAGTGAAAATGAAAAGAAACCGAGAAAACAAAGAGTTAAGGATAAAACACAAGAATCGAATCAGATAAAGAGTGGTTCTGTTACAGAGAAAGGAAAAGAGAAACATATTTGGAAGATATTTTTGAGAATGAATCGGGATCATCCTTGGAGAAAGAAAGAAGGGTAGCAAAATTTCTAGTTGGGCTAGAAAATAACATTAATTCTATTCCATGCTCCCCTGAACTAGAGCATGTAAATCCCAATGTTTTTGAAAAAATGGAAGAAAAGCATGTTATAGAGCCTGATACAGGTAAGAATCCAAATTTGCATGTTATGTCTGATGTTAAAGTTAATGAAGAAGATGAAATTGCACCAGTTCCACCTTTGGAAGATTTTGTGTTTGCAAAACCATAAGACAAAAATAGAGGAAATCAATTTGAAATTGAAGAATAAAAATTTGAAAAAAGTAAAGAGATATAAATATTTGATCAAGAATATTAAGCAAGAGAATCAACTATTGCAAGTTAAAAAAAACATAGTTGATAATAAATGGACTACATTAATGATCAGGTACACAAAGGTATGCAGGTTTTCCAAAAAGTTAAAGAAGGTTAATGCAAAATTACTTAGGTGAAAGAAATACTGGAAAGAAGAGTGCAAGAAATAAAGAAAGAAGATTGTGGAAAGCAGTGAGAAGTTGGGAATATTGATCGATCTAAGAAAACACATTCTTTAGGACATGATGCAAAATCAAAATCAACCATTGGAAATCAGATAAGAATGAAGCCTCGATCTACTAGTATTTGTTTCATATATTCGGGATTTGCACTTAAAAAAAGCAGTTTTGAAAAACAATTGTCAACTTTTCAGTTCTTAGACTTTTTAATTAACTAAATTTGTATAAACTTTGGACAAATTATTCTAGTTGTTTTGTTTTAGTAAGTCAAGTATGACATAGGATTCTAAGACTCGTTCTAAAATCTGATGAGTTGTTCCTTTGAAATAGGATCTAGAAATATTTTTGGTTAAGTCAAATCATCCTATGATTTTGAAGTCTATTTTTAGCAAGGTAAATGGTTATCGAATTCCAAAGAAGTCTCAAGCCCATTGTGATGTAAAATCTATATATTGTAAGACTGATGAAAATATGAGGGTTCGATTTTGGTGGCTTCAGGATGGTCATGTCATTTTTTTAAGAATACAATATAGTTTCTATGAGATTTTGATCCTGAATGAATTATGAACTTTGTTCCTACTTATTTGTTAATGGCTTATTATTGAATGGATTAGAATTGTATGCACTGCATAGTTTAAACGGTAGAACTAATGGTATATACATTGTTTATGTACATCTCCTGTGATTTATTATTTGTTTCCTTTCAGCTTCTTTTTATAACATTGTTATATATGAAACGAAATATAAATGCATGAAATTTATAGATTATTTCTTTGATGTATTTGTTTCTAGTCTTGTGGTTATAATATCTGATACATTCAATTAATAGTCCATAACCTCTTGGTTCATATTTCTTTCTGTAATCTGTGTTGTTTCCATTTTATGTACAAACCTTCCTTGGCCCAATCTTTATGCAACCACTCAAAAACAAAAACCAATGCTTTCAACCTTTTTACCTAAGTGCCCTAGCTTTGCCATGTAGTAGTCCAGTACAGACTTCAGGGATAACATTTTATAGTTCCATTTCCAGGGAACAAAGACACAAAGCTATTTTTCCCTGGTCGTGAGACAATGATTAGATATGTTTTGAGGGTGAACAAATTCATACATATTAAGAATGAACTTTTCACCTTGTAAATTCAGTGTAACATTCTAGCTTTTAAAAAGACTAGAAAACGAGGAAACCCTACATATCCTCTGATTCTAGATCAATTTGGTCCTAAGGAAATCATTAGAGAAGCTATAGCTCTTCATAGATATGCATATGCATCTGTAAGTACATCATTTGCATCTAATTCAACTTTAAGAAATGTTTTTTTGTTTTTTTCAGTAAAAAATGCATTACCAACAACTCAAGAAGAAAGAAAATCAGAACTAGCCCCATCAATTTTATTTCCTAAATTTGAAAAATTTGAACCTCAAGAAGAGACCAAGTTCAAGGTAAAATCATTAGAAATTTCTAAGTTGTCTGATTGAATCATCCTCTTCTAGGATTGCAGGATTTCAAAACCCTCTTGAATTTGAAATTTCACACAAATCAAATTTTTATTCTCGGAGTTTTCATTATCCTTACTTAGAGACTGAAGAAGAGGGTACTTGTATTGATACATTCCTTATATTTTGCCCTAAACTATATGAAAGGATCAAACATGAGCCTTTATCCTCTCCATTATCAAATCCTCAAGTTATTCTTTTTGGAGAAGGTACATCTGAGTTCAAAAATGTGTTCAATCCTTTTACTGTAGAAGAATGATTGGAAGTTATTATCAAAACCCCACATATAAAAAATCCTAGTCCTCAAGTTGTTATTTGTGAGTTAACATCTATATTTACTTCTAATTATGTTTCACAACTAGTTTCTCCTCCAAAGGTTAAGGTACTAGTATCATCACATGTTCAAATGATACCAACAATGGATGCTCAACCCCAAAATAGAATGGACGCCATTGTGGCTTCTAGGTATGCACATTTAGTATTACTATAACCACTGAATTCCTTAACTGGAGGATACTACCTCAAATACTTTCCTAGGTTCAATGGGCAGGGAGATACCACTACATAGGCACATGTTAATGCTTACTATAGTTATGTAGAAAATCAGAATATTGAACATCAGGATGTCTAGATGAGGGTATTTGCTTAGAATCTAGATGGAGAAGTAAGAAAGTGGTTCTGGAAGTTACATGTTAACTCAATTGATGGGATTGAATCCCTAGAAGAAACCTTAATCTTGAAACAATGGGGTGACAAGAAATATTCCTTGTACTATATCATAGAATTTGGGGCTCTTAAAGAAAAATTGATGAATCGGTGGCTAACTTTACTCAAAGCTTTAATAAAATGTACAGTAAGATTCCCATTGAAATAAATCCTACAGATACTTCGACAAAACTTACATATTCTAATGCATTTAATGTATAATTCTCCCTTTTTCTTAGAGAAAGAAAATATGTTACCCTTATAAATATGCAAGAAGCTGCTTTAAAAGTAGAGTATAATATTATGGTTGTTGATAGGTTTAGAGCCAAGCCTCAGTATCAGGAGGCTGATAGAATAAAATAGAAAAAGAAAAATGAGCCTTCAACTTCTGGTACTAAGTCTAAGGATAATAAAATAGACAAAATGACTAAAATGATAAAATACTTAAATGTTAAGTTGACCAAACTAGAAGTTAATAGAAAAAGTTAGAACAAACCTGCTTTAGAGTTTCTCATCATAAATCTGAACCAATTTCGTAGAACTTCCAATCCTTAGTTCCTTCAAAGAGACATGAGAGAAAATGAAGATCAGAAGATACAATCTCCTCTGCAAAATGTTATATATTATGAAGCATATGAATTGAATGATGAAGAAACTTAGGTCCTAAATTTCAATTATTGGATGAAAATCAGTAGGTTAGTTATCTTACACAAGAAGAGCACGGGAAATATTTGTTGATGGGACAATTTCAAGACATATATGCAAATATGGTTCAGTTAAATCAACAGAATAGGTATGACATAAGATATAGACAGAAAACAGGTTCCTAGATTCCTCGAAAGAAAGTTGCAGCAGTGGAAAAGAAAATGCTAGTAAAGGAGATAGAGAAGAAGCAAGATCAATGAAGAAATACAGGTAAGAATGTTGAAGTTAAAGATATTGAAAAATTTCCCGTTTCTTTTAATCTTGAACAAGAAATACGAAAGATTAAGATTCCCACTCCTCTAACTAAACTAGTCAAGAATCCTACTTTCAAGGAAACTATTTTGAAAATCTTTACAACCTACTATTGATATTCCTACCGCCAACATAGTGAATCTTCAGGATGAAAACCGAACGATTTTGTTTGACCCACGACTAGTTGAGAAATCTTATTTACCTCTCCCTTTTCACATTACTATGCTTGTTCATGATAAAATGTTGCATAATTTCCTTCTTGATTCGGGCGCATCACATAACCTCATTCCAAAGGAAGTCATGGAGGCCCTTGAATTGAATATCACCAAAACATTCCATGACCTGTATTATTTTGACTCAAGAGCTGTTAAATGTATCAGATTCATTAAAGATTTGGTAGTTATCCTATATAAATTCCCAATGAAGAGTATCCTCATGGATGTAGTTGTAGATGCCATTCCTCCAAAATATGGAATGCTACTTTATCAGTCATGTACTATGAAATTTGGAGGAACTCTACATATGGACTATTTATATGCTATAATACCAATATTTGGTAGAGAAACAAGGTGATTGTATAGGGAAATGCAATTGGCATATTTGGTGAGTGACCATCAGAACCCTTCCAATCATCCTTTGTATGATGTCCAGAAGAGCATTGATTCATGTGTTTTACATTTTGATGATCAAATCTCAGCTTCAATACAGGTTGAAAAAGAGGTTCAAAAAAAATTACATGCAGAAAATGAAGATAATATTTGGAGGATGTATTTTGATGGTGCTTCTTCCAAATAAGGTTCAGGAGCAGGTATTTTATTTATTTCCCCTGTAGATGAGATAGTGTCTCTTATGCACAAGCTTGAGTTTGAAGCTAAAAATAACATAGTTGAATGTGAGGCACTAATTTTGGGGTTAAGGGAAGCTAAAGACATGAAGATACAAGAATTAGTAGTATTCAGATATTTTGAATCGATAGTATAGCATGTTAGGAATGTTTATCATGTTGAATAGAAGAAGCTTAAGGTTTATCGTAATGTAGTTTGGGACTTAATTGATAATCCATTTTTGGATTTTATCATTTCATTTGTTCCTAGGAATTGTAATGAAACAACAAATTCACTAACCTTGGCTGCAAGTTGTTTCAAGGTTCCCACTTAGCCATGTATTAGGTATGTTGTGGAAGTTAGGCACATGCCATCTATCCTAGACAACGTTAAAAGTTGGCAAGTATTCAAGGATGATGCATAAATTGATAGGTTCTTGCAGCCAATTGGTGAATTCTCTGGTTCTTTGATTGACGGGGAAGAGGAGATTGAAGAATTGAAGACATGTTACTTGTACAATTCAATTGATAGACATTATATAATTGAGTTTAAAGGTAAATTCTTACCCAAATGCCTAGTTCCTATTGAAAGACTATTTAATAATCATGAAACTTTGAATAATCCATTATCTTAGCCCGTGCAAGAAAACATTGTGGACTATAAAAATGGTACAAAGTCAAATCTAAATTTAGTAAAACTATCTAAGGCTTTGTCTAATGAAAAACAAAGAAGTTATGTTCAGTTAATGAAATAATTTGAATATGTGTTTTCCAGGTCTTACGAGGATTTGAAGACTTTTGACATGAGTATTGTTCAACATAAAATTCTGATCAAACCTAAAACCAAACCTTTCAGGTAGAAAT
This sequence comes from Pseudotsuga menziesii, assembly GCA_001517045.1. Lineage (NCBI taxonomy): Eukaryota > Viridiplantae > Streptophyta > Pinopsida > Pinales > Pinaceae > Pseudotsuga > Pseudotsuga menziesii. The sequence continues at coordinate 36,021 of LPNX010545610.1, read as the reverse complement.
TGAGGCACGTCAGCCCCATGCTATTAACAATTATTGAGAAGGAACTTAAAAAACTAATTGACGCAAAGATTATTGTTCCTTTAATATTTTCTTCATGGATTTCTAACCTTGTGCATGTAAGGAAGAAGAATGGGGAAATCAGATTATGCGTTGATTTCTGAAATTTGAAGAGAAGTTCCTTGAAGGATAACTACCCTTTACCAAAAATGGATTAGATTTACAAAGGGTAGGGGGTTCATAGCAGAAATCAATCATAGATGGATTTTCTGGATATAACCAAATTGCTTTCCATGAAGAATATAAAGAAAAAAAACAAGTTTTGTGACACCCCAGGGAACATTTATGTATGACCGAATGCCTTTCGGTTTGATGAACGCAAGGGATGATTTCCAGAGTGCAATGGATATAGCCTTTGTAGGAGAGAAATATAAATTTATAGTTATCTACTTGGATGACATAACAATTTTCTTCAATTCAAATGAGGATCACCTCAAACACCTTAGGTATCCTTTTTGAAGTGCAGAAAATTTGGTCTTTCTCTTAATCCTAAAAAATCCAATTTTGCAATGCAAAAAGGTAGGTTGTTGGGTCATATAGTGTAAGAGAATGGAGTCAAAATTGATCCAGGCAGGGTAGCTTCCATATTGAAGATTTATCTTCCAAGGAACAAAAATGGATTTAGTATTTTTTGGGTAAGATTAACTCTCTTCAAAGGTTTGTGTCTAACTTTGCTGAAATCATAAAGCACATTGCAATTATGTTTAAAAAATATGCAAAAGTTAGATGGACCAAGGAAGCTAGGGAATATTTTGAAAAAATCAAGCAAGCCTTAATGGAAGTACCTGTGCTTATCAGCCCAAATTATTCTATGGAATTATTCACATTATCTTTTATTTCCGAAGACATTGTTGTTGCTATATTATTGTAGAAAAATGAAGATGTGTATGAGCAACCAATTGATTTCTTTAGTAAGGTGTTAAGGAATGTTGAATTAAGGTATAATATCATTGAAAATAAGTCTTCTACCTTAATTAAATCTTTGAAATATTTAAGGATGTACATTCTTCAATCAAAATTAATTGCATACGTTCCTAGCAGTACAACAAAGAAAATCTTGTACATCCTAATAGTGAAGGTAAGGGAGCTAAGTGGATAGCTGCTAGACTGCTCGAATATATGATATTGAAATTAAACCAAATAAATTAGTGATTTACCAAGGTCTAGTCAAACTTCTTGTTGACCCAAATTGTAAATATCTGGGTCTTAATTTAATTCCAAATCAGTCTATTGAGAATGACATGCAGAAAAAGAATGAAGAATCAGAGATTGTGGATAAATACTCAACATCAGTGTGGTACAAATATATTGTGTTTTTTTTATTCAATTTACAATGTCCACCTAATTATGACATGAAAAATTTTAGGTCTTTAAATTTAAAGGCCCATAAATATTGCATTATTGATAAAATATTATTTTGGAAGGATCGTGGAGGATTTCTATTAAGTTGTATTGATCACGATGAGGCTGATATGGTGACTGCTGATTTGCATAGTGGAGCTATGGAGGACATATATATTGGAAAACAAATTCTTTGAAAGTATTGAGGGCATGATATTACTAGATGACCCTATTTTCTAATGTTTTTACTAAGGTTCAATTCTCTGTAGACTATCAGAAATTTGCAAGGAGACAAAAAATGATCTCTTTGCCACTCAATCCCATTGTTATTGATGCTCGATATTAGATTTTATTTATGAAATCAATCCTCCATCCAATGGACAACATAATGTTGATGTATATGTAACTTCAGAATGTATTCACTTGTATTTCTTATGTATTGTAACCCGATGTGTATTCCGGGATGTATTTGTAATGTACTTGAGTCATGTCATGCCCCAATGTTCGTATCAAGAGGTTCTATAATGTAAATAAGTCATGTCAAGTTATTATGGGTAACCCTCTTATTGATCAAGGGTTAAAGTCCCCGCAGTTCCGGGGCACTAGGGTTATTAGACTCTCTTAGAGAAGTCGGCCCTAATAGGGTTTAGTCATGTCAGGAATTAGTATAAATAGAGAGCTAGCCTCTCTATTTAACACACACTCACTCACACTCAGTTGTAGCGCATAAATGAGGAAGAAGAAGACACTGGGGCAAGGAAGAAAGAGGTTATTTCCGTCGGGAGATCGTCTTACTGTTTTGGGGTTTTACTTTTGGTGTTGATTCTATCTCTGAGGAAGTTGCGTGGTTTTCTCCATTTATGGTTTCCCTGAGGAAAAACACTGTGTTCATTGTCTCTTGTGTTTGATTGCTATACTTGTTATTCTCTCAGTTAAAGATCCTAACATAATGCTAGCTTTAATGATAAAATCTAACATGGTATCAGAGCTAACTTGAGAAGAAGACACTGTGCAGCTGCGGGAACTAGGGCTTCCTACTTTGTGGATCTCTCTCCACATATTTTCAGAAAAAGAAGGTTGGAATAACTCTCCTCCCTAGGGCACATCTTTCTGTCGAAGCAGAATCCAATTCCGAGGCTTTTCAGTTTTGGACCCGACACTCCTGCCGAAAATTAGGGCTTTCCATAGAAGTGGAAGTTTTCAGTGAGCCTAGGCCTGGATTGATCTCCTCCTCAAAATAGAAGTTAGGGATCAAAATCAAAGCATTTGGTTGGACAGAAATCTGGAAAAGCAAAACCCTAATCTACTCCTGAACCAACACTGCAAAATTTCAGCTCCAAATCCAGATCCGACATCTTGAACTGGTAAGATCTAAATATTTTGTATTTCCATTTGAGGTTATTAGTTAAGATGTCTCATCATACCAAGCTTGATGAAAATATTGAGGGAGCTGATAACTTTCGAGCCTGTAAGTATAGGATCTCCCTGGTCCTAGAAGAAAATGAGTTGGACTACTATATCAATGAGGAGGTTCTAGTTCCAGAGGGAGATGAGGCTAAGGCCTTACATAAGAAGAAGTTGGTTATGGAAAAGAGGATCATTGCTGATTCAATAAAGGATCACCTCATACCATAGGTGTCCTCCCTAAAGACACCTAAAGCTATGTTTGATTCCCTAACCAAATTGTTTGAAGGGAAGAACATAAACTGGAAGATGACTCTGAGAAACCAACTGAAGAATGTAAAGATCCATAATGATGAGACCATCTAGTATTAATTTACAAGGGTCTCTTAGATCAAGAAACAACTGGAAGTAGTAGATGAAGAAGTGGAGAATGCATAGGTTGTGATGACCACCTTGAATGGTCTCCCTAGATCATGGGACTCCTTTATTCAAGGAATCTGTGCTAGAAAGAAGTTAGTCAAGTTCAGCAGACTATGGGAAGAATTCTCTCAAGAAGAAGCTCGAATAGCAGCCTGAGAAGAAAAGATGGGAAGTGAAGATAAAGCTCTCACAATACACTCCAAGAAAACCAAAAGAAGTTGTCATCACTCCAGAGGTAAGCATTTCTCTAAAAATAACTCTAGAAAAGACTTGTCTAGAAGCATATTTTATACATGTGATGAAGTACGACACTTTGCAAAAGATTTTCCTAAAAGACAAAATAAGAAAAAGGGAAACAAGAGAAGACATCATGCTCATGCTATAAAGGATGATGAACCATCCGAGAAGAGAACCAGATATGAAAGTGAAGACTCTTTAAGTGATGAAGAATATGTCTTGATTTTTGCTCTCACGGGAAACATCACACATGGAAGCAATGATTGGCTTATAGACAGTGGGGATTCCAAACATATGACAGGATTCAAAGAGTCCTTTGTAAAAATTTCAGAACATGAATCACCTCACAAGGTGAAGCTTGGAGATGACTACCAATATCCAATAAAAGGTAGTGGGGAGTCCTCCTATAAACTAGACTCTGGAAAGTCTATGAAGATGCAAGATGTATTGTTTGTACCAGGACTCAAGAAGAACCTTCTCTCCATATCTACATTAGATGCAAAAGGCATGAGGGTTGCATTTATAGATGGCCAAGTCATCATGTGGCCAAAGGGAAATACTATTAATGATGCAGTAGTGATTGGGGAACAAGAAGGAGGTCTATACAAATTGAAGGGCCGTCCAGAACAAGCCTTGGTCCATGACACAGTAGAGCCAAATGAAATTTGGCATAGAAGGCTTGCACATGTGCATTACAAAGCACTACCACTTGTAAGCAAAGTTGTTGAAGGTCTTCCAGAAATTCAAGCAAAACATGATGGGGTCTGCAAAGGATGTGCGAAAGGAAAGAATACAAAGGAGACATTTCCAAGTAGCGAAAGCAAAGCAAAAGGAATCTTGGAAATCATCCACTCCGATGTATGCGGTCCAATGTCATCAAGCTCACTAAGCAGGTATGTATATTATGTTTCTTTTAATGATGAATTTTCTAGGAAGACATGGATTTACTTCATGAAGAACAAATATGAAGTATTCAACAAGTTCAAGGAATTCAAAGCCTTGATCGAGAATCTCACAGAAAAGAATATCAAGAACTTTCGATCAGATAACGACGGAGAATTCATATCAAATGAATTCAAAGAGTTATGCAAAGACTCAGGGATTAAGAGGGAGTTGTCCGCTCCTTATAATCCACAACAAAATGGGATTGTAGAAAGGAAGAACAGAACTATCATGGAAGCTGTAAGAGTTATGATTCATGATCAAGATCTTCCTATGCAGCTTTGGGTAGAAGCTGCCAGAACAACGGTGTATGTACAGAACCGTACTCCACACAGAGTAATCGAGAACAAGACTCCTGAAGAATTCTTCTCCGGAAAGAAACTAGAAGTCATCCATCTCAGAATATTCAACTGTCCAGTGTACATACACATTCCAAAAGAGAAGAGGACTAAATTAGATCGTTTAGGAAGGAAGGGTATATTTGTGGGATACTCTGAAAGCTCAAAGGCTTACATAATATATTTCCCAGGATTCAAGAAGATTGACATCAACAGGGATGTAACATTTGACAAAGACTAAGCTTATAACAAATCTAGAAAGAGACCTGCTGAAGTTCCTGAAGAATCAGAAGCACCTAGAATTCATGATACAACCATGAACGAAGAAGCTCAAGAAGAAGATCGAGAATTTGAAGAACCTCAAGAACCTGTAGATCCACCTCTAGAGAAGAATCCTCATAAGAGGAAACCTGCTTGGGTACGAGAAGCTATCCAAGGTGTGGAAATATATGGGGCTCCGGAAGAGAATCACAGAGAAAGAAAGAGGACTAGATCCTGCTCTGGGTATGTAGCATTACTATGTGATTTCATCGATAAAGAACCTTCAAATTATGAAGAAGCGATAGAATGGAAAGAATGGAAGGATGCTATGATCGAAGAGTATCAATCGAGCATGAAGAATTATGTTTGGGATGTTGTCCCAAGACCAAAAGGGAAGTTAGTTGTAACTTCCAAATGGATCTACAAGATCAAGCATGCTGCAGACGGTAGCATAGAGAAATATAAAGCAAGATTTGTTGCTCGTGGTTTCTCTGAGAAAGAAGGAATAGATTACGAAGAAACCTTTGCAACTGTAGCCAGATACACTTCCATCAGATCAGTACTTTCTCTGGCTGCAGCAATGAAATGGAAGATACACCAAATGGATGTCAAGACCTCTTTCTTGAATGGTGTAGAAGAAGAAGAAGTGTATGTGGAGAAACCACTCGGTTTTGAGACACATGACAGGGAGTTTCATGTATGTAGATTGAAGAAAGCCCTGTACGGTTTGAAATAGGCACCCAGGACATGGTACGACAGAATTGACAGCTTTCTATCTAGTTTGGGCTTTACCAAGAGTAAAGCAGATTCCAACCTTTACTACAAGGTTGAAGATGGAAACGCAGTGATGCTCCTACTGTATGTAGATGATCTATTTGTAACAAGTATGGATGGGTTGATTGCTGATACAAAGAGAAATCTTGCTGCCGAGTTCGAAATGAAGGACTTGGGTATGATGCATTATTTTCTAGGCATGGAGGTGTGGCAGAGTGCAGATGGGATTTCCCTAGGACAAGGGAAATATACGGTAGATATCCTGAAGAGATTCGGGATGATGGATTGCAAGGCCATGACCACACCTATGGCATCGAACCTAAAGCTATTGAGTGATGCTTCATCAGAAGCGGTTGATGCCATTATGTATCGTCAGATGATTGGGTCCTTGATGTACCTGACGAACATGAGACCAAATATTTGCTTTGCTGTGAACACCTTGAGCCAATTCTTGACAGATCCGAGACATGTTCACTTGATTGCTGCAAAGCATATTCTGAGGTACCTGAGGGGTACAGTTGATTATGGGCTCAAGTATGATGCGAATAAAAAGATTAACCTGGAGGGTTATGTTGATTCAGATTGGGCAGGCAGTGCCATCGATAGGAAGAGAACTTCAGGATGCTGTTTTACTATGGGATCAGGTGTGATCTCTTTGTTTAGCAGGAAGCAATCCTATGTGGAACTGAGTATAGCTGAAGCAGAGTATGTTGCAGCTTGTTCAATTAGTTGTGAGGCAGTATGGCTCAAGAAGCTACTGCCTGATTTATTTGATCTCCAGATGGATGCTACTTGTATACATTGTGACAACCAGAGTTGTGTGAAGTTGTCGGAGAACCCAATGTTCCATGACAAGTCGAAGCATATCGAGATCAAGTATCACTATATCATGGATATGGTGCAGAGGGGAGCAGTGAAACTCCAGTATGTTGTGACGGATGAATAGATAGCTGATGTGTTGAAAAAGACATTGGCCAGAGTGAATTTTGAGTACTTCAGGGAGAAGCTTGGTGTTCTCCAGATCGAGGTCCCTTCCAAGGGGAAGTGATGAGTCTGTAATCCATTCTGACGAGTAGGTCAGATGTAAGGGCTGAGCCATTATGTCATGGTCAGAGGATTGGTTCCTTCCATGTCAGATATGAGTGCTAAGCCATTCTGATATGACTGTAGGATTGGTTCCTACATGATCAGATATAACCACTATTGCCATTCTTGGAATGGAGCTACCTGTTGAGTTACTAGGAATACTTGGTATAGGACTGAGGGCCTTTCTGAGACGATTGTAAGATGTAGTCTTACATGATCAGATGTGAGCGCATGGCCATTCTAATGTGATTGTAGGATTGGTTCCTACATGATCAGATGTAAGGGATTCCGCATTTTTGACGAGTCAAGGTCAGATGTGAGTGCCGACCATTCTGATTTGATTGTAGGATTGGTTCCTACATGATCAGATGTAAGGGCTACCACATTTATGACGAGTCAAGGTCAGATGTGAGTGTCGGCCATTCTGACGAGTGGGTCAGATGTAAGAGCTATTGCCATTCTCTGAATGGAGGAACCTGGTCAATTACCAGGAACCCTTAGTATAGGACTGAGTTCCTTTCTGACGAGTCAAGGTCATATGTAAGTGCTGTGCCTTTCTGAGGAGTCAAGGTCAGATGTGAGTGCTGGCCATTCTAACTTAGGGTCAGTTATAAGGGCTACCAAAGACCTGCAAGGAGGTAGGCCTACAACCAACATGAAAAAGGGCTGGCTCTGTAGAACTTCCTATGACGAGAAGAATCATGAGATAGCACATATGATGATGACCCAGTGATGATCCAAATCGAGCTATGATTCAGATCCAGTTATGATGTCTCCGAGATGATCCAGATCGAGTGGTGATCTAGATCTAGCAGTGATGATCCAGATCTAGTGATGATGACCTCGTGATGATCTAGATCAAGTGATGATCCAGATCCAGTGATGATGATCCAGATTGAGTGATGATGATCCAGATCAAGTGATGATCCATATCTAGTGATGATGATCCATATCGAGTGATGATATAGATCCAGATGAAGATGACTTGAAGATGGATATGACTTGAAGATGAAGATGACGAGAACTTGACAATGACCTAGATGATACAGAGAAGAAGAATTGTGCTGAAAAATTGTGTCGAGAGAATACCTTCTTAGTTAAGAGGGAGTGTTGATGTATATGTAACTTCAGAATGTATTCACTTGTATTTCTTATGTATTGTAACCCGATGTTTATTTCAGGATGTATTTGTAATGTACTTGATTCATGTCATGCCCCGATGTTCCTATCGGGAGGTTCTATAATGTAAACAAGTCATGTCAAGTTATTGTGGGTAACCATCCTATTGATCAAGGGTTAAAGTCCCCATAGTTTCAGGGCACTAGGGTTATTAGACTCTCCTAGAGAAGTCGGCCCTAGTAGGGTTTAGTCATGTTGGGAATTAGTATAAATAGATAGCTAGCCTCTCTATTTAACACACACTCACTCACACTCAGTTGTAGCGCATAGCTGAGGAAGAAGAAGACACTGGGGAAAGGAAGAAAGAGGTTACTGCTGTCGAGAGATCATCTTACTGTTTTGGGGTTTTACTTTTGGTGCTGATTCTATCTCTGAGGAAGTTACGGGGTTTTCTCCATTTATGGTTTCCCCGAGGAAAAACACCGTGTTCATTGTCTCTTGTGTTTGATTGCTGTACTTGTTATTCTCTCAGTTAAAGATCCTAACATAATGCTAGCTTGAATGATAAAATCTAACACATAAATACATCCTAACAAAAACATACTTTTTTACAAAATGGGTGGAGGCCATTCAAACAAGAAGAGCAACATATCAGGCAATCATGAACTTTTTAGAGGAGTATATTTTTGCACGTTTTGGTATCCCTAGAAATTTTCTAACCGATAATGCACTTGGTTTTAAGTCTGTTGATATGGTACATTTATGCAAGAGATATAGTGTAATTATCAATCATTATACACCTTATTATCCTTGTGGTAATGGCCTTGCAGAATCTATTAATAAAAAATTTATCAATAACATCAAGAAGTTGTTGTTTGAAAAGAAAAGAAAATGGAATACCAGACTTAAATATCCTTTATGGGCCAATATGGTAAGTACTAAGAAATCAATTAGTACTTTCCATTTTCAAATTTTATATGGCACTGATGTAACTTTTCCTATTCAGTTGGGTTTTCCAGTTTTGAAGTTTCTACAGGATGAAGTTGAAGAACCGAATGCCATTCAACGAAGGATTTATCAGATGGTTGAAAACTAATAGGTAAGAGAATCTTTGTTGGAAAAAACTCAGAAGCATCGGGACAGATTCAAATCCATTTATGATAAGATCATAACAAAGGAAAACACTTTCTCTCCTGGTGATCTGGTTTTAAAATGGGATGCAGGTAGAGAGAAAAAACCTAAACATGGTAAGTTTGACAATTTGTGGTTTGGGAATTTTCAAATTTCTAAAGTGTTGAACAATAATACATTTAGTCTGGAAGGTATAGATGGCAGTATAGTTTCAGGAGGAACAATCAATGGGATTTTCTAAATCACGTCTACATTTACTAAGGATGTTGGCAGCCCAATTCCATTATGAATACTAGTGAGATGTATATTTCCTATTAAGACTCTAAGCCCAATAAAGGAATCAGTATATATATTCAACACTTAGTTTTAACAGTAGTTTTTTTCAATAACAACGCATAGCATATGAGTAGTCAAGACCGATGGGACACTAGTTTGTGGGTTCTTATCACCTCACACGGAAGTGTTATCCCCAGTAGGGGCCAGTGTTAGTACCTAGGTATACACCTAGAATTGTCTAGTTTTAAGAACTTGAGGTCCTACGTTTTCTAAACTTATTTGAAATATGCTTCAAAATTTTAATAAAAAAGTCTTTTCCCTAGAGTTCTGTAACATGAATTATTATGCATGTTGTATTATCTTTTGTTTTCAGTTTGGTAGTTAGTTGGTTAACATGTTAAGTTGGCACAAGTTTGCTTGTTCTTATATCTTGTTACTGTGCAGGTGTTTTACGCTCGCACTTCAGTATTCGAGGAAAGAAGAGGTTGTTTTTAAGATTAAGTTGTTATATGTCACAATGCTATAGAAATGTCATATAAAATCACTGCATAATGATTATGCAGTTGCGCTGCAGAATCAATTGGAGAATGCACTGTAAAATTAACTAGGCAATATAAAAAGTTAGAATACTCATTACTTAAGCTGCATCTATTCACATCGGTTTGCGGCAGCAGATATGTTGGGGTGATACATTGAGATTATAGGTAATCATGCAAATGTGTGGGTTTTCCTTTCATTGAATCTATCACAGTCGTGATATGACTCAGATCAGTAATATATATGATTAACCAATAACCTAACACATTGAAGGTTTTATCATTCATTTCCTACCCAAATTAATTCATACATGGAAATATATTTTGGTTGTATGTGGATACTTCTCTTTTGTTGTTGCAATACCAGAATGGCATCAAAATGAAGTGGGTAACTTATTATATATGCGCCTATGGGCTTGGAGGTACTAGAGGCATACTTGGATTTTGGTAAAAGATTCAAGTGAGTAGGATGGTTCTGATACCACCAAAAGTTGCAAGGCCATTTCGCTCTGATTTCCAGGCATTTGCACAAAGTTTCGAAGGAAATAATGTTACAGTTGACTATCTTACTTTTCCCGTGACGAAGAATTCTATCACAATTGCTTGCGATCTACCCCAATAAGGTGAACACTAGTTTAAATTATAGGGGGTAAGCATGACCGATTGCAACTAGTTTCTATTAGCAACCCATCAAATCCTTGACTAGCGTAAAGGAATCCCAAGGGATTGGCTCAAAATTGAATACAATAATATGTTCAAGCTAGTCCAGTGGTACATAACTAGGGAAGGGAGGTATGCTACTATGCACTTATATCACATGTGTTTCTTGTTGCATCTAGATGGTACCCCCCCATGAAATTTCCCTTTCTTTTTCTCAGAAATATGACAAAAATGGCCACCAGGGCACAAAAATCCCCAAATAGCCGACACCGAATTTATAATCAGGTTTTGATCAAAACTCTAGTTTTTTAAGAATTAATAAATTCAAGCCTTGGTTGGGAATGTTTTCTTTTAAATTTTGAGTTTGTTACCCCATATAGCTTACAAATCCCTCCCGAGAGTTAACGAGCCACCTTTGTCAAAACAAATTCTACATACATATATGAGGTCGATGAAGCCACTATTTCTTCCATTGAACCTAGTATGAAGGAAGGAAGAAAGAATTGAGCAAAGGGAATCTGGAACGATAAATCAAGGCACTTTATTCCATTGAACCTAGTATTAAGGAAGGAATAAAGAATCGAGCAAAGGGAATCTAGAACAACAAATCAGGGCACGAAGATTATGTTAATATGTCTTTATAGTTTGCATCGCATAATAAAGTTAAAATCTCTAATTCTGAAATGGTTGAGATGAATATTAGAGGATAAGACAAAGTAATGACATGTCAAACGAGAGGAGCACTGAAGCTTCCCATTGTTGGAAATATTAGCATACCAGCACAAGGAAATGAACATGAATTCGTTGGAGGTTCAAACCTAGTTAAAAATAGCAAAAGGAAGCAGAATCAACCTAAATATTATCCGCTTCAAGGGTCGCACACAAGAGTTGATAACAATTCTAAAGCTCAATTTGATCCTTCTCTTAAATATGATAGAGTCATTGACTTGGAATCCTCTGAACGTGAAAATGCAAAGAAACTGAGAAAACATAGAGTTAAGGCTAAAACACAGGAATAAGTTCATATAAAGAGTGGTTCTGTTACAGATAAAGGAAAAGAGAAACCTATATTGAAGAGAGTTATGAGAATGAATCAAGATCATCCTTGGAGAAACAATTAAGGGTAGCACAATTTCTAGCTGGGATAAAAAATACCATTAATGTTATTTCATGTTCCCCTGAACCAGAGCATGTAAATCCCAATGTTTTTTAAGAAATACAAGAAAATCCTATTATAGATCCTAATACATGTAAGAATCCAAATTTGCATGTTATGTATGATGTTAAAGTTAAGGAAGAAGATGCAGTCTAACTAGTTCCACCTTTGGAAGATTTTACCTTCCCAGAATCTAAAGACAAAATAGAGGAAATCAATATGAAATTGAAGAATAAAAAATTGATGAAAAATTAAAGAAATATAAAGATTTGGTCAAGAATATTAAGTAAGAGAATGAACTATTGCAAGATAAAGAAAACAAAGTTGGTAATAAACGAGCTACATTATTGATTAGGTACACAAAGGTATATAGGTTTACCAAAAGTTAAAGAAGGTTAATGGAAAATTACTCAGGCGAAAGCAATATTGGAAAGAGGAGTGAAAACATCAAAGAAAGAAGATCGTGGAAAGTCGTGAGAAGATGGGAATCTTGACTGATATAGGAATACACATTCTTCAGGACACAATGTAAAATAAAAATCAACCATTGGAAATCAAATAATAATGAAGACTCAATCTCCTAGTATTTGTTTCAGATATTCAGGATTTGCACTGACAAAAAGAAATTTTGTGAAGCAATTGTCAACTTTTTAGTTCTAAGAATTTTTAATTTACTGAATTTTTACAAAGTTTGGAAAAATTATTCTAGTCATTTTGTTTTAGTAATTCAAGTATGAGATAGGATTCTAAGACTCAATCTATAATCCGATGAGGTGTTCCTTTGAAATAGGATCTAGATTTTTTTTTGGTTAATGCATATCATCCTATGATTTTGAAGTCTATTTTTAGTAAGGGAAATGGTTATCAAATTCCAAAGAAGTGTCAAGCCCATAGTGATCTAAAATCTATATATTTTAATACTGATGAAAAGTTGAGGGCTCGATTTTGGTGGCTACAGGATGGTCATGTCATTTTTGTAAGAATACAATACAATTTCTATGAGCTTTTGATCATGAATGAATTATGAACTTTGTGCCTACTTATCTGTAAATGGTTTATTATTGAATGGATTACATAATTGTATACGATGCATAGTTTAAATTACATAACTAATGGTATATACATTGTTTATGCCCATTACATGTGATTTATTATATGTGTCCTTCCAGCTTCTTTGTATAACGATGTTGTATATGGAACGAAATATAAATGGATGAAATTTATTTCTTATTTATTTGATTTATTTGTTTCCAGTCTTATGGTTATAATCTCTTATGCATTCCGATCATAGTATAGAACCTATTGGTTCATAGTTGCTTATTGAATCTGTGGTGTTTCCATTTTATTTACAGACCTTCCATGGCATGATATTTAACCAACCACTCAAAAACAAAAACCAATCCTTTCAACCTTTTTACCTAAGTTCCCTATCTTTTCCATGTAGCAGTCCAGTACAGACCTCAGGGATAAAAACACTTTTAGGTTAAGTCATTTGTCAACAATCCTTGAAATTCTTAACTTGCAAGCAATGCATGATTGGACAAATCATGGGAGTGCAGATGAGTTATTAGCATTGTTACATTGAATTTTACCACCTAAATCCATGTCACCAAAGACATTGAGTCAATATAAAATTAAAATCACTAAGCTAGGTTTAGGGCATTAGAACATTCATGCATGTGTATATGATTGTTTATTTGTTCACAAATATCTAGAAGTGGTACTAAATGTCCAAAATGTAAAGAAGGGAGATACATCTCATGGTTGAAATCAACTATGGTTCCTAGAAAATTTCTTTACCACTTCACACTAATTCCACATTTACTCTAAATGTATAGGTGTCGAGACATTACTAAACTTATGCTATGGCATGCCCAAAATAAGGATATTGATGTAAAACAACGAAATGTGGTTCATTCTAATATGTGGGTATAATTTGACAATAGATTTCCTATTTTAAACCAAGATCCCAATAATATAATTTTGGGTTTGGCTCTAGATGGGGTGAACCCATTATTATATAAAAGTACTTAATGATAAACTTGGTTAGTCTTTTTAATAAATTATAAGCTTCCTCCATGCTTAACAACTAAATCATTTTTCTTATTGTTATAATTTATTATACCAATTAAGATAGTGGATTGAGATACAATTGATGTTTATATAGATCCATCATATGAGGGGCTAATATAACTGTGGATGGGACTAGAACTAATAACAACTCTGAAGGAGTGCAATGTATGACTCAAATATAAAACACCTACTAATGAGGATATATGTTGCATGGAGTAAACCTCCATGTATAAGAAGTAAAAATTGTCGAAGAAGAGGAAGCAAGAATCATAGAAATTCTTAATGAACACAATGGAAGACCGAAAGACAATAAATATATCAAGGAGGAAATATAACAGATGGATACAATTCCATCACTCAAATTACTAGGGAAAACACATATTCCATAATTGTACCTTGTGGTATAATAAACTATTACTGTGATTCCTCAAGTGTTTTTCTAAACTTAGATAAATAGTGACCATGAGTATCCCATAATGAATCAGGATGGTTAGTTCACAACAACTTTTTCATTGCTTAGCAGTGTCTAGGAGAGTAATATGGACCACTATGATGAAATAATTAGGTTCATCTTCAATGAAATCCATAATTATAGGAGTTTTAAGCATTGATGGGTGTCGATGTAGGCATCAATGTTGCATAGGGAATATAATGGGAATGTCTTCTTCAATGCAATGGTCTGCGTAGGCACAAACAACTTTTGGAGGTTGGTACCCCAAAAATATTTTCTTTCCAACATCAATTTTATTACCTATAATAATATAAGGTTGAAACATAATCTTGTAAACCTGCTCTGAAGTAGATATGGATGGTGTATTCATAGGCTACACAAGGTTCAATAGAAGATCAGGATGTGGCGCTAAGGAAAGTGGTATATTGAGTGGGTTGAATAACGCATTGAGATACCCAAATGGGGTCTTGGATGATTCAATTCCATCATGATAGTGGTTCCAAATAATAATGAGTATGCAATAGGAATAGAATTTGATCTATAAGAGACACAAACAAGGGTTACCTACTACTAGAGGAGTATTAGGCCGAATACTCAATTGGGAATTTGAATCTCAACATGTAATAATACATATTTAAACTGTTCCTTAAGGGGAAATGATTGGTGGTGGTCTGGAATATGTACTAATCATAAAAGGGTCTTGAAATATACATGAGCCAACTTTGGTGAAAGAAGGAATAGAGAGGCTACCTTAAATATTAAGAAACAAATTGTATATACTATATATTGACTTAGGATCATGATAAGTAAGTTAATCTAGAGTCACATTATCTCCTTCATGGGGAAACATCATGACATTAATTATTGCAGAAGAAACAACATCTATGGCATACATATAAACTACAATAGTAAATAATGAATTATTATATGGTTATTAGTTTTGAATAATGTCAAGGTTAGACATCATTGTGGGGACTGTGCCAAATAATACACAATACTATAGTTATGAGTAACCCTCATATGTGGGTTATGCGAAGTACAATAAAAGGAACCTTTGGCACTTTGATATTATGGTAAACATTTGGTTGCTTATTTTTCAAGGGGAATTAGGTTCAAGTGGTTCATTTTCCTTATTAAAAGGTGTTAGTCTAGGGGGCATACCAAATTAACATCACTAAGTTTGAAGTTTGTAGGCATTCATTGAATTCATGTAAATATTTTGAAACCAATGATCTCTAGGAAGTTTATATGAAGATTGTTAGTTAGGATGGAGAGTCAACTATGTTGTTACAATAATTTATGATAGAAAAGGATTTTACAACACAATAGGTTGAGAACATGAGGTGTACTAGGTTGATTACTTTGATGACCTTAGATGCATTAATGGAAAATGGTGAGTGTAATGTCCATACACCCCACAAACAGAAAAAAATATTTTTTTCTATGATGAGGATGCTTACCTTCATTGGAAGATGACCGAAATATTGGTTTTGGATTATGGGATTAATGTTTCCTAATAATTAGAGGGTTGATTAGGTGGGTTTTCCCCAACTCCTTGATTTGTATTATTCTATTTGTTTCTTCACCTTGCTTTTATTCTTATTGGTGTTCTCTGTATTGGAAGGATTGGATATGTTTTTGTGGGCATAACCTACCCTTATGGGGGTGAAACTTGTGGAACTTGAGTTAGGTAGGGTTGAGACATCTGAACCTATAGAGTTGATATACTTAGAGGAGGAATATGGAATGAATAATATGTATTATGTGTTATAGGATATGAATTGTATGATGTAGATCCACTACAATAAGGGCCATGAATACGAGGTTGCATAAGAGGATCTAAGTATGAAGTATTGGGCCCAACATATGATAATGAGAGTGAATGATCATAGAGTTCATAAGGAATATGAGGTTACCCATCTAAAGGTATGCCAAATTTAGGAAAATTTCCATTGTAAGTGTTCCGATACATAATAATATCAATAGAAAAATTCATTTGGCCATAAGGATTGGAAATAGAGTTAACTAAACCTTTGACCCCATCCATGAGATGGGATGTTTTAGGTTGATATCATTGGGTATAATCAAGATGAGGAGCATCGAGAAGTATGATGTAGAAGTAACCCAACCAAGAATATATGAGTTCTGACTATTGATCCTTGAAAATATATGATTTCTTGGTTTGGGGCATAGTTTATGCAACATCCTTAGCTTTGATATGGATAAGTAATTTCAAAAACCAATTATCAAGGAAAATGGCATAATCTAGATTAATTTTACATAAGATATTCCATCTATGTCATTCATGGATGTGATCCATGATATGGGTGGAAATATTTTATGGCATGGAAGAATAACTTTAACCCCCTCATCATACTTAACAAGTAATTGGAATAAGGTTAAAAACAATGTCACTAGGAATACAAAATTGGAATGTGACCTAGTGGGTTGATCAATATACCATGTCATGGAAATTCCAATGAAAGTGCATTAAAACAAGCATAAACTAGTCAAATAATATACTATACTAATAGAAGAGAATCATAAATAAAAGGACATAATGTGGTTGCAATGATCTTCTCCATCATATACCTCAAATTTCAACATATCTGAAAGAAGTTTCATAGGAATGGGAGGCCAAATTGTTAGAAAAAAAAATAGAAGCAAACAAAAATAACAATAGAACAATATATTTACATGGAAAACCAATTGTGTGCAAGTAAAACTACGGGGCAATGGAAGCTTCGATCTTTTATGATTTCTTAGAAAAAAATTACAATTCTTTCTTCTCTTGTGATACAATGTTAGGGCTCACTCCCCTTTTATATAATAGATATGAGGGTTCTAGAAGGAACCAAAAGAAACTAGAAGGGTATATAAATTTTATTCTCAGGGGCTCGACCCCCCCATTCCCATATAGAGGGGCCTATCATTCCCCCCCATGACCCCCCCATGTGTTGAGCACATACAAATCGTACAATGGGATAGTCATGTACCACTATATAGGAAAATGTCAGAGGTATATATATTAACTTCACTTCTAACATTCTGCCACTTTAAGTCAATATAAAAAAAAATTGAATTTCTTATGTTTTCCACTCGCATGCAATTGCTTAATGTTTCCTTGATCACATTTTCAACAAGCTTAGATAATTTTTGTATAGTTCAAACTTCTTTGTTCTTATCGGATTCATAAGTATATCCATGGTATTCTCTTTAGTATCATTTTTATCCAAAAAGATCCTACCTTATTCCACCACTTTCCTTATGAAATGGTACCTAATATCAATATTCTTCATGTGATCATGAACTGTTGAATTCTTCACCAAGGGAATAGAAATTTGACTACGACAGTGCAAATTGATATTCCCCTACATCATCTTGAATCCATCCATCATTCATTCTATCCATAATGCCTCTTTATTGGACTTCATTGTTGCCACATATTCTGCTTCAATGGTTGACAAGGCCATCAATGGCTAAAACTTAGATGTCCAACTTACAACTTAACTAACAAGAGTACAAGTATATCCTATAGTAGAATCTTGTCCATACCTATCTCTATCAAAATAAAAATCTACAAAACCTTTAATTTGTAAATATGTTGATGTATAGAAAAGTAGCATATGAAGTGCCCCTTAAATATCTAAGTATGTAGTTCACAACATTGAAATGCTCTTTACTGGGATTTGCCATGAACCGATTAACAAACCGCATTGCTTGGAAATTATCTAGTCTAGTTCTAACCATGGTAAACATGACACTACCTATTACTAATTAATATGGTACACAAGACATTCTTTTATTATCTTCTTCTATGCTAGGACATTGTTTGAAATACAACTTGAAGTGTGCAGGAAATGGGGTTCCAATGGCTTTTACATTTTGCATATTAAATCACTATATAATCTTTTCTATATATGAATTTTGACTTAACCAAATATTCTTATCTAACTAAGTCTTAAGACAACTTTCTTCATGATGGGACCTACAACCATCATATCATCAACATACAATGGATAGATAATAAAATTGACATCCTCAAACCTCTTATAATATGTGAAATGGCCAGCTTCACCTCTACCGAAGCCTTGGATCTTCATGGAGGTGTCAAATAATTCTATACCACATCCTTGGTTGCTATTTCAATCCATACATATATTTATTGAGTCTGCAAACCAAATTTTCTTTGCCTCTTTCTTTATATCCCTTAGCTTGATCCATATAAATATCTTCAATGAGATCACTATGCAGGAAATTTGTTTTTACATCTTGTTGCTCCAACTATAAACCATGTACTGCTATAAGTGCAAGTAAAAATCTTATAGCAGTTATCTTCACAACTGGAGAGAAGATATTATTAAAATATATACCTGACTTGTGCACATAACCTTTTGCCATCAAATGAGCTTTGCAATGTTCCAACAACCCATCATTATTTTTCTTTACTTTATACACCGACTTGTTTCCCACAACCTTTCTTCCTGGTGGGATATCCACAAGTTCCCATGTTTCATTTTGATGTAGTGATTTAATTTATTTGTCCATGGATTTCCTCCATTTATTTGTATTCTCAGATCCATATCTTCTTTAAATGAACTAGTTTCACCATCATTAGTTAAGAAAGAAAAAGAAGCCTAAAAATTAGGAGAATACTTTTATGTACATCTCTTGGGACATGTAGACATTTTGAGTTGTGGCTATTGAACTTGTTGTTCTTCATTATGATCAAAATCTTCATTTTCATCTACGGTCATTTATACTTCAACAGGTTCAATATCAAGTGTCTTCCATACCTCCTTCTGTTGCATGGATTTTTTTAATAAAAATAACATCAAGGATAACAATTAACTTATACCCCTTTATTGTATTATCATAACCAAGAAAAACACATTTCCTTAAACTTGGTTCAAGATTGGAATTCATTTCTTTAGTGACTCACATGGGATAATGCATCACAACCAAAGATATGCAAATGAGAAAATCAACTGGCTATTGATGGAAAATTATGTCACGTGTCAACAACATGGAGTCCTCCCTCGTGAGAATTCCAAATTAGAATTCAAATTTTTTGGTGTAGGGAACCCATCCAGATTGTTGGCCTCACAACCATTATTGATGTACCAGTTACAACCCGATTCACCATTTTTTTGTTATTTTGACTATAAATGGAATGCAATGAATGCCATAATTTAAATGCAAAAAACAATGAACTTGAATTATATCCTATCCTATCCTTGCTAACAAGATTGTTATCTAAGAATTACCATATTAGAAAACTATTATATAAAGAAAACAAAAACATCCAATGCAAGTAGAATATCAAAAGAGCAATATATCTTTTATTCTACTCCAATTTACAACTCATGAAGTGAAAAGAAAATTATTGAAAGGAAATAAAGATGTAAAACCATAACAATTTATGGCTTAGAATATTCACAGCAATACAATGCAGCCTTTCTTCACAATAGTTGGTAATATAAAACCAGGAAAATTTCACTGCAATACATCGCCATATACCATAGAGGCTCTTCCAAAATTGGTTATTCAATAGCTTATCCTTATTAAGTCTACAAGAAATAATTCTTGGAAAAAGTGTACAAGCAAAAAGGCCCTTTCACCCTCTTTACAAGTTGTATTTATTAGATATTACAAGGGACTCTCTAAAGTAATTGATTTGGTAGTCAATTTCTCATAGACCTATTCAAGTTCCCTTCTTGGCTCTTTGACTTTCCCAAAATTTCCTTTGCTAAGTCATAATAAAGTCATTCAAAATGAAATGTTTGTCTCAAAAGTACATCATCAGTGAGGGGGTGGGTCCCTATTTTCCACATATGCATCCCATAAGTCATGAAAATCATAAATATTTTAGCCTCTGAGGTTGAAGAGTCTCGACAAGAGAAATTTGATTATTAATTACATCATTGTAAATGGAGGCTCAACTATTTTGAAGAAGGATATTGTATAATTTGATCCAATGTATTTCTTTGGTAGTATTTTATATTTCTTCCATTAATATTTATATGGTGATTTATGTTGTTTCCTTGACTATAAGTTGTCTACTTTTATTTATCTCTTATATTTCTGTAGCTCTCTGCTCGACCAATATGACATCTTCCATGTCTTTGAACTTTGGTAGGTGATAATGATCCATCAACTTGTTTGCGGCTTGGTACGTCTGCTAGCATTTGGTTGATGTAATCTCTTTATTTTTCTCTAAATTAATACTAGTTGTTCTAGTGTTAGTTATCATAGTATTTTGTTTTTTTATCTCCTTAGTATTCTGTATTGGAAAGTTATTTGGTGCTTCCTTTTCATTGTGTTTCCACTCAATAATTACATCTAGGACAAAGATAAGAGAATGTCATTCGACATTTTGGTCACTTGTTTTCTCTAGGGTGTTCTTGAGGCATACAACTTCCGTATGGATTTCCAACATTTGTCCTTGTAGTTGAATTTGAATTTTGAATAATTTGTTTTTAATTGTCAATGCATAGTTTTTGAACTCTTTTAATCCCTACCTTTGTGAGCATTGATCTTCATTCTCTTCTTGCAAAACCACATTAATATTTTGTAGAGTCATTATTTCAACCTTCAAGATGTTGATTTCCATTTTTCCTTCAACGAGAATCCTAGACATATTGTCTACATTGAACTACATATCCATAGTTCTAGCTACATTTGTGGAGGCCATCTCCATAGGATTTATGTATAAAAATTTGAATACCAATATCTTAGTAGTCACCTTCGCCTTAGGTTGACCAAGGTGATTTAAGAGCTCAAGCTTATTCTACATTCTCTTCATTATTTTACTTTTTTTTTAATACAAATAAATTCATCGATGCCATTGCTTCCTCTTTGCTTCAAGTAAATTTGCCAAAACAAGCTCCCTAGTGGCAAATGCTTGTGGATAATTTGAATAGGAGAAGAAGGTAAAAGAGTTGATGTAACAACCTTGGCTGATGTTTGTATTGGTACCTCCAGAACATTTATCGAACCCTCAACATGCATGTATTCTTCTTCTCTTCTTTTATTTTTAATCTCTTATTTAATATTTTTGGTTGCTTCTTCTAGTTCCCTATCTACCTTTTCCTTTTCTTCTTACTATATAGTTCTCTATTATATTGCATTTTTCATGGCATCGTCCTCTTGTTCCTTCCTCACATTTCCTTTTTTCGTTTGAACTTGGAGGATGTGGTTGTGATGTCTTCTCCTTTGCTCAACTTATGTGACACTTCTTATAGATTTTTGAGCCTTCAGTAGACCTCATCTTCTACGATTATTTCATGAGTATAATAAAAACTGAATTTCACTAACTGATAGTGTTTATATACTATTTCTTCATGATCATGTCTCTTAAATATTTTGTTTTCAAAATGAAACCTTCTAAGAGCTTGAACTTCCTTCTCCATTTCTATAGCAAATTTGTTGATGTTTGAGCAAATAATGAAGATCTTTGAACTTTAAAACTTTTATCAATGAACCAATGAACATATGAATCTCATAATCAAATCAACCACACAAATCAGTCATCCACATAAGACAATATGTGCCCTGTGGAAATCCTCATAATAGAGGATGAAAAACCTACACAATTCTTCATAGTATAATAGAATATTGCAGAGAATGAATTTTACAACATAAGCATATTGCCTGATAAGAGAGAACCTAGAGAAATAGAGAATAGAGACACTCTGTAACAATTATAATGAAATTTCCAAATGATCGGAACTTTAATAACAAGTCAAAACTCATGTCATACAAACCCTAGATAATGGGTTCCTCAAATAATTCTCTAGGAGCATCAAAAGTGTGAATTGAATAGAGGAGCACCAAAACCTATGCATTGGATTCTATCCATGCAAACATTAGTGCCTTTCATACACTAGTGTCAAGTCAGTGTCTTGAAATCCTCACCATGCATAAGATATGTTCCATACCTTCCATACCAATGTTTAACTAATAGTTAATTGTCTTTGAACTAAAATCAACCTTTAACTGAATGCATGACCACTTAGTTAGGACGCTAACTTAAGTGTCATAGTGCTTCACCTGAAAACATTTTATTTAATATTATTAACTTTACATGGAACACTGTAAGTTTCTTTAATTAACTGAAGCACATAAGCTTTAACTAAGGCATTGATTTAGGCATTCTTATTTAACTAAATCTTTACCACTGCAACTTTTTAACTTGATTTCATCCAGTGTTTTGAACATATCACTTCAAATTTATAACCAGAGTTCATCCAGACTTTTGCATGCACAAATTTGAATCCTATTTCTCGTTATCTCTTTATTTCTTATCTCTTTATCTTATTGCATGGTCTACGTGTTAACATTAATCATCTATCATATCATATTATACTCAGAAGAATTACCCCATGTTATGATCATATTATATTACCTTGAACCATATAGTCATATGCTAAAGTAATTCACTCTAGAGGTGATCAATCTCTAGAGGATACTTAATAGATTTATTCATCTCGAAGGACCATGGTTAGTAATATGTCACATAACATTTACCTCTAATCCTAGAGTTCCACCTCAATGGGTATCCATTCTCTCGATGCATGTATGAGGATCATAACTTGATACAAACCACAAGTTCATCTTCGTAATTGGAGATCCATCTCATAGGGTATACCATCTATGAGAATCAAAATGACTTAATACAACACAAGTATAAACTTGATACAACATAAGTTTATAGTCTTGATACAACACAAGACTTTACAGTACGATCATAACCATCTCAATCATATGAGGATATAGATAGGACTTGATACGACACAAGTATCGACTTGATACAACACAAATCCATAGAATGACTTATGATGTTGTACATTCAACACTCCCTCTTAGCGAGGAAGGCATTCTCTTCTATACCATGAATTTTCTGCCATACCAGGCATTTTCTTCCATACTAAGATTATCTCAAAAGTATCTAAAGTTTGTCACTGGTAGTGGCTTTGTTACACATCTGCAATCTGCTCATCAATATTTATGTATTGAAATTTTACCTTACATGACCATGAATTCAATGAAGTGAGCAAACATAAAATACAACAGGTTTGCTAAGTACCCTAAGAGACCAACCAACTACTTATTCATGGTAGAATCATCTGGATCTGATCCAGAATGCAATTTATTTACACTAGAAACCATGGATTTCACATCCATTATATACAACAACACACATCCAATGTGTAATATCATGCAAAAATAAAATCTAATATTTTCTTTCAATCTTTAAAATTTGTTGAATTTCTTTGAATCTTCTTCTATTTGGAGAAGTTATCAGTGAGATTTCCATTCTCTTTGATGTTCTTCAAGGCCTGATCACCTTCACAGTGATTTCATATTCTTCTCTTTATACTGCAACACCCCACTGGCCAACTATGTGGCTATCTGAACTCTCCAAGAGGTTTGGCTTTTCTTTAACAGTCCTCACTATAACTCTTACCAAGTTTAGGATAGTATCCGATACTTTGACTATGTCTATACTCATGTGGACTCTCTCCACAAAAGATACTGAAAACCATGGTTTTCTGATTCTTATACCATGACTAACTAGTTTGGGACTTTATCTATTGTTTCCTGTGAAGAAACATCAATACTCCCTCTTCAACTAGAGGAGTCTTCTTGTACTGTAGTACCAAAATTTTCTGGGACAGAGGTTTAGTAGGAATACTAGAAATTATTCTCACATGTTAATATGTATAGGAGTTGTACTTCTCCTTTCTGCACCATGTCTTGGATATAACTAACTAGGAACTTCTTGAATATTTTATTGCTTTACAACATGCTCGATCTGGAGCAACATATTTGATGTGATATTTCTCAATCAGAACACTAGTCAGAATCCATATATCCTTGAAACTTTATTTTACCATCTAAGACATATCAGAGTCCACATTCACTTGTGTTAGGATTATTAATCTCCCTTGACCATACTTTCTATTTAGATTATTTAGCCTAACTTAGGAACCTTAATTAATTATTTGGGTCCACTAGTACCATTGGGTCCAAATCATTAGAGTGTGGGGAACACTCTAATGTACCAGTCATTAGAGTGTGGGGAACACTGCTATAAGTTAACTTCCACTTATTGCATGTGCATGCATCAGTTTGGGTGCCTCCTATACCAATATCTACATTTTAGGAGCCACTGGGAGTCCTGACACCAACCTCCATCAGTTAGGTGGACTTGGAACTAATTAGTCTTAGTTAGCCTCTAGTTACTTTCAGTTAGTTCACAATCAGTTAGGTAGCACTATTTATGCATGACTAATGCATGGTCGCATGTGGAGTAGGTGCCATTTCCCACCTACCACACTCAATTGCACTGAGTTAACTAGTTATTACTGATTGATTGAGTTGGTTGGACATCTGGGAGTTGATCTGTTGGACTCCGATATTGATTGAGACACCATGAGTTATATGGTCCATTAGATATAGTCACATCCAGTGGATAGATTCAAATTTCTCCCAAATGCATCCAAATTATTTTACTATGTAAACTATTATAACACACGATTTAATTATTGTGAATGATACTGTAAATTCCTGAGCGATACTCATCTGTTTCCTTTGTGGTTTGTTTTGTCCAGTTTGTATCTTCATACTCCTTTTACTGCAAATATTATTAGAACTATGTGATTGAAGATCAAAATGGAATTCAAATTCTAATATGGTATCAGAGCCTTCTCAGGAAGGTTTCATGCTTGTTTCTCCCCATTGAACATCAGAAGCAGTTGGGTTTCCATCGAAGTCCCCCATGATGATTTGTTAGCTCTGAATTTATTTAGAGTAGTGGAGAGGGTGTGACGGACCCTAGAAATATGTTCATGTCGAGAGGAAAAGCATGATTCTAAAATTTCATATGTTTTAGTGTATTTTGCAATGAAAATTGACAAGTGCTACATAGCTTGTCTGAATTTTTGTGATCTCTCAGCCAGAAGAATTATGGATTCTCAATCTCCTACTCCTCGTATCCTCACAACTTTCAATTATCTTGATTGGAGTATTGATATGCAGTTGGCCTTGCGCAAGCATGGCTACCACAGGATAGTACTTGGAAGGGAGGTCGAGCCCCATCATCCTGTTGAAAGAAACAATTTTCAAAACTGCTTAGATGAAGCATTCGACTATCTATGTAATTATATATCGAGAGATCTCCTCTTCCACCTAGAAGGTTTGAGGACACCCAGAGAATCCTGGGATAAGCTTGAATATTTGTTTGGAAAACAAGATGAGCTTTGGGGACACCTCCTGGAGAATGAGTCGGTAGCTTTACATCGTAGCAGTTTCGAGACTATTGAGCAATTATTTACTAAATTCAAGTCCCTTGCACTTCAATGCAAACAATTTGGAATATAACGGAAGGATGCGTAGAATGTCCTTTCCATACTCAACAAACTCAGTTCTAAGTATTCTGTATTTGTTTCTATATTTCATTCCAAGCAGGAGGGCTTCCTCGATTGGCAAATTACCTCATTAGATTCTTTTTCCGAGTCCTTAGTCAAGGAGCAAGATAAATTGATTTGAATGGGAGTCATCAAGACCTCCAAAGATCAATCTCTCCTAGTTATTGACTCTTCCAAAGCGCAAGAAAAGGGGAAATCAAAGAAGAAGGAGCCAAAAGAAGTTGATTCGAAGCCTAAAAAGAATCAACAAACTTCTGAAGGGGCCTCTTGTTCTAAGAAAAAGAAGAATATGTGTCCCTACTATATGAGAGGTTTTCACCCTGAAAACTATTGTCTAATGAAACAAGTAGATCATTTGACTGTTCTCCTCAATCATAATAACATTTCTCTCCCACAAGATGTAAAGAAGTCTAATCATGGACATGAAAGGTGTCATGCTTTGAAATCAGGATTACCTCGGTCAACAACATATTTGATTGATTCTGGAGCCTCCAACCACATGGTTGCCTCTAAGGATCTCTTCTCCACTCTCAACATCAAATAAGGGCCGACTATTCACATGGGAGATTATTCCCAAACTCTAGCAGCAGGAAGAGGCACCATCAGAGCAAAGCATGGTGTGTTTAGAGATGTCCTATATGTTCCCTCCCTTGCAACTAATTTTTTGTCTGTATATCAGATGACTCACATCGGATCACCAAAGCAAGTGTTGCTTGGACCTGACTCAGTAGAGATCACAAATATCTCAACCAGAGAGATTTTAGCGAAAGGGATTGTTGATCATGCCTCCAAGGAATATATGTTCTCTCACTTCATGCCATTCATAGTTCCAGCATCACCACAGCTTCCATTCGAAGCGGATGAAGGTATAAACATTCCTTCACTTCCTATTGTAGATTCAGTTTCAATTACTGACATTTCTGATTCAGATTCACAAGAGGAGGCATTCCAGCATGATCCAAACATTTAGATTACACCTCAAAGGGATCTACATCCAGATCCAGCATCTACCTCATTTTAGCAGCCTAAATGGGCTCAGCAGCTCATATAAGTAGCTGGAGATGATGATGGGGATCCATATGATAAGAGAAAAATAAGGTCCCAGTATTAGAAGGAGAGTGTTGCACTGTCTCGCACAGATCCTCTTCTTCCTGAGAGGTGTTTTATGATGCTTGGGTCAGATCCCAAATCCTTCAAGGAATATTTCCATGATCCTAGATGGCAGGCCACCATGGATGAGGATTTTGATTTCCTACATGACAATACGACCTAGGAATTTGTCTCCTTGTCCCCAGAAAGGAAGTTGGTTCAGTGCAAATTGATCTACAAGACCAAGATAGTTCTTGATGGAACCACAACCAAGTAAAAGGATCGGTTGGTGGAAAAAGGATACTCTCAGGTTCAAGGCTTGGAATACAATGAGACATTCACTCTAGTAGCTAGAATGGACTCCATCATGTTGTTCTTGGCTATTTCTACTTCCAAAGATGTGAAGTACATCACATTGATGTGAAGAGTGCCTTCCTCCATGGTGATTTGTAGGAAGAGATATATATGAAACATCTTGAGGGGTTTATTGATGATCCTTCCTTAGTTTGCAGGCTGATGAAATCACTGTATGGACTCAAACAAGCCCCAAGGGCATGGTACTCCAAGATGGATGCTTTCCTCATCTCTCAAAAGTTCGAAAGGTGCAAATCAGATTGCAATGTCTACATGAATAAGAAAGAGGGGTTCTTGCTTCTAGTTGTATTGTATGTGGATGGCTTGCTCATTACTAACAGCTCTGCTGCTAGATTGAGCAACATCAAGTATGCTCTTAACAAATTATTTGCTATGACTGAATTATGACTGTTAAGACAATCCATTGGTCTCGAAGTAAGTCAAAATACTTTGGGAATCATGATCTCACGGTCCAAGTATTCATCAGATATGCTTAAGATATTCCACATGGAGGATTGCAAGGCATTGTTACGGAGAGAAATTCCTATGGCTTGGGGTACCACAACAGACAGCTAGACTCCAGAAATCAATCTTTCCCAATATGCAATAGAAATAAAATGTCTAACACTAAAGGATCGAACCTCGTACCTTATTCCGGACGGTTGAAGTAGATCCCCGTTGAGCTTTCCATTCTTCAGCTTGAATTGATGTAATAGTTCCTCAACAATAAGTAAACAATACAAGCATACTATATTTCATGGTGTTAGATCTATTCTAGCATATATAATCAATAATGTAAAAGCATTTGACATATTCCAATGGATACAATATTCATTCAAATACACATTACTGGACAGGAAAAGATATTTCTATTAATATGAATCAGAGATTACAAGTGACAACCTCTGACGGCACGTCTGCAAACTGGAGAAACTGAATCCCCCACTTGGGCCTCCACCACCTCAATCCTCCATCACTCAGATAGCAAGCTCACTAGCAAAAGGCAAGCTTGGGAAGAACACAACAGTGCTCCAAGGGACAAAGGGATGCAGACTCAAGCATAAGTTCTGGCAACAATGGACTATACTTTCGTTACTCTCAATTCTCTCTTATGCTTTCAATGTCTCAATGGGTTCCTTATATAGCTTTTCAAAGGGATACTAAAAGGTCGAATCCGTGTGATCTCAAGGCATATGGAAGGCCAGGAGTCATATGAGTCGGATCCAAGTCAAGGAACGCTCCAAAAGGATTTGGATGATGTACACATCCTGATGTACGCGACTATAAGGGGAATATCTGCGTATGTATGCGGTTATCGGGGAAAAAGCCGCGTATATCACTTTTCTTATGTTTTTTAGGGATGATCCAGGACACATCAAAAGACAAAAAGTGGTCCATAGGGGCTAATGGGTCTGCAACGGGACAGGGGAAGGCCATACAATGTGTGATTCACCTAGTGTGGTGAAATCCGCTATAACAGATGCCCCCTAATGTATGAGATCAGAGGGGTTATACGATGGCCGAAATACATTATAAGTCCATCCCAGAAGTGGAGTGATGAAGGTACCCAAATGGAAGACCAGCCACCCAATCAACATAGTACAATAATACAACTCTGCATATAACTACAAATACATATAGCAGTCCTGGATACATAAGAGTACAATGGCCATGAATAGGCATGAAACATGATAACACATATGTGGTCATCGCCACGTACAATATACATAGATCAAAATCTCCATGATGAAGATATACAAAGGACCATGATCTCCACAAAGGCTGAAGATATACAATAGATCAAGATCTCCATAGTGGCTGGAAATGTCTGACATATACTGGAACAAGTCACGAGAGCTGAAATCTCATGAACACTGGCACGATCAACGAGGTAGCATATAATGGATGGCATCAATCTGGAAGGTCTTCTACACACACTGCTACGAGTACATGTCCTACTATGCGAATAGAGGTGTCGAGGTCGAACATAGTAGTCAAT
>LPNX010545538.1:184889-242547 GCA_001517045.1 Pseudotsuga menziesii | reverse complement strand
CCCATAGGTGCATAAAGCAGTTTCCAAATCCACCAAGATGCTCACGAATTGGCTAAGTCAAGTAGGCAAGCTAATGAGAGATGGAAAGACAACTCATACATGATTTTATTAGGAGAAAAGGAGGGAGGATAATGTGGGAAAAAAACAAGTCAACTACACCTAGTCTAGCTTTTCCTTTTGTCTTAATTCTCAATAAAACAGACAGCTTTTCAGAAAAAGCAGATATGCGCTTTGGAGGATCTGGAATAAAGCAGACATGCTAAAATGGGTTTCCAGGAAGTTTCCCAAGCACTCCATGACTCAGTTTTGGCATGTGTTGACTTCTAGGACATGTAGAAGGCAACTAGCATAGAGTGGAATCTAGGAGACTAGGTAATAAGACAAAAATGATTTAATTAATGTCTAAGGTAGGTAACTATGGGTTGATTATTCTAACACCCCCCCTTAAGCCTGACTTTATGAATAAATATCATAAAACTATAGGGCCTACCAACAAGGCTTAATCACCCTTTACATATTGCTTGTCCATACAACTAAGGAAAGAGGCAAAAACCCACTGGAAAAATCCTCCCTTAAACATGGACAAGAAAACCAAATTTGGAAATCTTGTCATCAATCATGCTTCACAGCATGATCAGCAATTCCCAGTAGTGATTTGAGATTGTTGAATGTCTTCTCATAAAAAAATATGGTGAAGATGTATGCTACTTGTTCTAAACATGCACAGAAGAGTAGATGAATGGTACCATCATGGACAAGCTATCTGATGTAGTGCATATGGATCTCAATGTGCTTGGTTCGCTGTCTCTGAACTGGATCATTGCAGATTCGAATGGTGCTCTCATTATCATAGTAGATAATAGTTGAAAACTCTGATTCGAAGCAACATTCTCCAAGTATTCCTTGCAACCACAAACATTGAGTTGCTGCATTTACAACTCCTCTATACTTTGCTTCTGTAGATGAGAGTGATATGGCACTCTGCTTCTTGCTTGATCAGTTGATTGGTCCTTCTGCAAGCATGAACACATATCTTGATGTTGACTCTCGATCTGTGTTTTCACCTTCCCAATCACTGTCAGTAAACCCAATCAAATCAAGATCAGATTTTGCTTTGTAGAAGATCCCATGAGTTCTTGTTCCTTGAACAAAGTTTAGGATCCTTTTGGCTTCCCTCCAGTGGATCTCATGAGGCTGCTCCATGTATCTTGAATCCACACTAACTGCATAAGATAGATCAGGTCGAGTGTGTGTAAGATAAAGCAAACATCCAATCAACTGCCTATACAGTGTATTATTTACCATAGGAGAAGAACCTGCTTCTTTAAGCTTAACTCCTGAAAGGAAGGGAGTCTTGATTGGCTTGCAATCTTTCATGTTGAACTTGTTTAACAAATCTAAGTCATACTTGGACTGATGTACTTTGATTCCATGTTGGGATTGAGCAATTTCGAGACCCAAAAATTGGCTCAACAATCCCAAATCTGTCATAGAAAATGCATGGTTCATTGCATCCTTCAAGGAGGCAATCTCTTTCTTTGAAATTCCTGTAATCAGAAGGCCATCCACATACAAGACAATAATCATCAAAGAACCATGAATCAGCTTCAAATAGACATTAGGATCAGACTTGCATCGAACAAAACTCAATGACAGCAAAAAGCCATCAATCTTGGCATACCAAGCCCTCGGGGCTTGCTTGAGCCCATACAATGATTTCTTTAACCTACACACTAAAGATGGATTAGAAACAAACCCTTCAGGTTGCTGCATGTAAATCTCTTCAGTGAGATCTCCATTTAGAAAAGCACACTTCACATCCATGTGATGTACCTCCCACTGCTTCGAAGCTGCAATGGCTAAAGCTAGCCTTATGGAGTCAATCTTTGCCACT
The DNA here is from genome assembly GCA_001517045.1 of Pseudotsuga menziesii. NCBI lineage: Eukaryota > Viridiplantae > Streptophyta > Pinopsida > Pinales > Pinaceae > Pseudotsuga > Pseudotsuga menziesii. The sequence continues at coordinate 240,653 of LPNX010545538.1, read as the reverse complement.
GGTGCAAAGGTTTCATTGTAGTCAATACCATGTACTTGTGAGTATCCCTTGGCTTCCAATATTGCCGTATATTTGAAAGGTGAACCATCAGCAACAAACTTAGTCTTGAAAACCCACTTACATTGAACTAGCTTCCTTCCTAGGGGAAGATCAACCAGTTCCCAAGTGTTGTTCTTCTGGAGCAAGCTGAATTCTTCTTTCATGGTTGTTTGCCATCTTGGATCATGTGCTACATCTTCATATGTCTGTGGATTTGATTCAACCATCAGATAGCACTTCTCATCAAATAAAGGATCTTTCATACAAAGGGCACTCTCAAACTGAAATCTAGTCCTCCTAGTGTAACTAGGATTTCCAGCTAGTTCCCCAGCTGCATGAATGGTCTTTGCTGCCCATTTTGGTCTTGTAGGACTGTCAGGATCTGCAATCAAATCATCATTATCAGACATATCAGAATCAGCAAACTCATTAGTCTCTCCACTTACAATCAATGGATCTAGTGGTGAAGAAGACTCTCCAACTTCAACTGCTACTAAAGGCTCTTCTTGGAACTGAACACTTCTTTCAATGAAAGCTTTGTTAGTGCTCAAGTTGATCAGCTTGTACCCTTTTGAATCTTCAGAATACCCAACAAATAGGCACTCTTGGCTTTGGGGCTGCAAAGCCTTTCTCTTTTCAGTTGGAATTCTAGCCCAAGCCTTTGAGCCAAAAATTCTGGAATGGGTCACATCTGGCTTGTGCCCACTCCAAGCTTCGAAAGGAGTCATACCATCAAGCTACTTATGAGGCACCCTATTATGGATGTAGGATGCACAGTTTATAGCCTTGGCTCAAAACTTTGGTGGAAAAATCTTAGCCTCCATCATGCAGGTTGCCATCTCCTTCAGTGACCTGTTCTTTCTCTCAGCAACACCATTTTGCTGTGGTGTGTAAGGGATCAAACGCTGCATCTGAATACCTGCATATTTACAATACTGAAGGAACTCAAACTTGACATACTCACCACCATTATCAAATCTGAGGATCTTGAGTTTTTTCCCAGACTGGTTTTCAACCAAGGCTTTAAAGACTTTGAAGAGGTCAAAAACTTTAGACTTATGCTTTAGGAAGTAAACCCAACAATACCTAGAAAAGTCATCTATGAAGGTCAATGCATATTTGGCTTGACTCGTGGACATATGAGGAAATGGACCAGCAATGTCACCGTGGATCAACTCAAGTGGTGCAGAGGTTCTCTCATGACTAGCTCTCTCAAATTTGTGCTCTGGGTGTTTTCCTGGGATACAACCTTGACAGACTCCCTTGGAAAACTTGATCTTTGGTAACCCTATGACCGTATCCTTTTCACTCAAATCAGAAAGATACTTGTAGTTAAGATGGCCAAATCTTTCATGCCAAAGCTTGCTTGCCTCATTAGCATGAATCAGAAGAGCAGAGGGGTTTGAGTAGGGTAGAAAATGGGAAAACATGTATACCTTCGAAGTGTGATCAACAACACCTTTTGCTATGACTTTACCATTCGAAATCTCAGTGATTTCAACATCATCAAGGGAGAAGATAACCTTCTTTGGAGACCGAGTGTGAGTCATCTGATACACTGATAAGAGATTAGAGGCAAGACCTGGAACATACAACACATTATTGAACTTACCATGGTCAAGATCAATTCTTCCTTTCCACAAACTGTCAGTGAGAGAGTCATCTCCCAAAACTATTGGTCAACCTTTCGACATGTCAAGAGAGGAGAATGCCTCTTTTGTCGAAACCATATGTCTAGAAGCTCCAGAGTCTATGATGAAGCGAGGTGAGCTTGATGTACCAACAACCAAGGTATGTACTCTCTCTCTCTGTCCTCTGAATTTAATCCTCCTTCCCTCTTCTTTGAGCAATCAGGAAGGGAGATGTTATTCTTCTCCAGGAGTTGGGTCAACATGTCAATTTGATTCTTCATACAAGAGCTCTCAAGATGATATCCCTTACTGCAGTATGCATACTTGCTCATTTCTCCTTTGTTCTTCTTCTTCTGAAAGTTCTTCTTGGAACCTTGGGGCTCCTCATGAGACTTGTTTTTTTCTCTCTTTTGCTCAGGTGGCTTTTTATCTTTTTTCTTGCTTTTTGAATCCACCCTTGAATCTCCAGCAACCAAAGCTTGGTCTTTGGAAGGTTTGATGGTGCCCATCATCACCAACTTATCTTGTTCTTGTGTGAGGGATTCCATGAACTCTGCAAGCTTAGGCATCTTCCAAGCTCGAGCTGTCAACTTGGTGGCATGGAAGGTCGAAACAAACACTAAATAATCAGGGCCAAGCTTCGAGAGTATGGCCAAAACTAGTTGCTCTTCCTTCTTTTCGATCCCACACTGTTTTAGCTGCAAAACAAGGGCTTTAAAATTGGAAAAATAGAGTTGCAAGGATTCGAAGCTACTAGGACTCAAGGAGATCAACTCATTCTCGATTCGGTATCCTCTCATCTCATATGTCTTACCAAAAAGCTCTACAAGCTTCTCCCACACTTCATTCGGTGATGTCAATCCATTAAGATGGAAGAGGAGGTCTCTTGAAATGCTTAGACACAAAAGACCATAGGCCTCATCCCTCTTGTTGTGCCATTTGATTTTCTCTACAGCTGCATTGGGCTCTGCCTCAGTTTCCATAGTAATCCGGTAGAGACCTTTCGCTCTCAACAATATCTCCGTCTCAACTTTCCACTCAAAGAAATTGAATGGAGTCAAGATGATCTTCTGAGATTGGTCCATAGCTCAGAAACTGTGCCCTTCAGTCAGCAGAATATGCTCCCAGTCAAGATGTCAAACCTGCAACAACAATATGGAAGGAGAGAAATCGATCTACAAAGGCTCTGATACCATGTGGAAATTGAACCCAAGAGATAGAACAATTACACTCACAAAATTGCTAATCAAACATGCAAAATTAACATCAAAGGAGACTGAAATTGGAGCATAACATTAATCTATATTGAATAAGTGTACAATAGCCAACCTTGTGAAGTAATAGGCTGCTGCAATATGTAATTACATGAAAGATTAGAATGCATAAGGATTCCATTTGAAAAGGTCAAAAAGTAGGCTTACTAAATCTATTCAAATCCCCCATAGGTGCATAAAGCAGTTTCCAAATCCACCAAGATGCTCACGAATTGGCTAAGTCAAGTAGGCAAGCTAATGAGAGATGGAAAGACAAATCATACATGCTTTTATTAGGAGAAAATGAGGGAGGAGGATGTGGGTAAAAAACAAGTCAACTACACCTAGTCTAGCTTTTCCTTTTGCCTTAATTCTCAATAAAACAGGCAGCTTTTCAGAAAAAACAGATATGCGCTTTGGATGATCTGGAATAAAGCAGACATGCTAAAATGGGTTTCCAGGAAGTTTCCCAAGCACTCCATGACTCAGTTTTTGCATGTGTTGACTTCTAGGACATGTAGAAGGCAACTAGCATAGAGTGGAATCTAGGAGACTAGGTAATAAGACAAAAATGATTTAATTAATGTCCAAGGTAGGTAACTATGGGTTGATTATTCTAACAAGCTCAAGTTTGGCTCTTTCTTCTTGGAAAATGATATGGGTTCAAATTCCATCATTTCCTTATTATTTTTTCGTTTTTTTATTTTTTATTTTATTTTATTTTTAAGGCTTCTATTTCTATTGCCGTAATTTTTTTTAACAAAGAATTGGTGTTAAATTAGGCACTAAATTTTGAACTAAACTTGATGTTAATCTTGACACAAATTCCTACGCTAAACTTAGCACTAATTATGACGTTAAAGTGGGCACTAATCATGATGTTATTTTCCAGTTAAACTTGTTGCATTAAAAGAATATAAGAAAATATCTAGTTTAACACTTAGCTTTTCAAAGTGACAATTTTATATATTATAAAAAATGAAATACTAAAAAAATACATAAATAAAAATATATAAAAAATTTGAATAAAATAATAAAATAATATTAAAAAACAAAAAATATTAAAAATAAAAAATTATATATATTATTTTTAAAAATTAATAATTACACAATCCAAGATACTTCACAGATTCACTCGTTCACATAATGTGAACCCAATCACAGAATCACAAAGTTGGCAGGATAATAATACAAACATTAAAGCCCATCAAAGAATCACAAAATTGGCATTGTAGATTTTCGAGTGCTAGCGTTACCCTTTAGAATAAAGTGACACCTAATTCCAAAAACCTTATTGAGATAAATAAAGAGATCCCTATGATTGGATTATGTAACTCTGGGTAAAAATATGCTTCAACTTGCCTCTCTGGTGATCTTCAAGCATATCTTCCGAGAGCATAACATGCTGGCTGATGGCCTTTCCAAGCAGGCTCTGAAATTGGATTTGGGATATGGATATTTCTCTGAATCATTGGATGGGATGGTCATAGAACATGGCCAATTTGTTCTTTTTTAGCTGCTGAATCCCATTTTGTTTTTTTCAGCATTTGAAGTTATAGCATTTGATTTATTCTTCATTGTCTGTCATGTATGAGACTTATCAGCTAGCAGGTTTTGCTCTGGATTGTATGTTTGTGGATCACCTTCGATTTTACAGCATATTCTGACCTGAGATTTCAGGGATGATGAGAAAACTCTGCTATGATCAGACTTTTGTTCCTTCTGTTGGCTGGATGCTTTTGCAGGCATGTCCATTATATGTCTATGTGCTGATTTGGACCTCAATGTCAAGAAGATAGTATATATATAATATGTCTTTTGATTCCTATGGATAACAAAGGCTGGTATTTTTTCCTCTGAAAAAAAAAATAGATTTAAGGGGAACTCACTTGTCTTTGGCATTTCGTCTTTTAGATAAATGTAGAGATCCATATCATAGGAATATGTAACTTTTCAATTTAATCATTCTTTTATGGGTAAGTTATATAGATTTAAATAGAACTACTTGTTTTTGGCATTTTAGACTTTTGCGTAATTCATTAGGATGGTCTCATTGTCTAAAATGGGAAGAGAAAGTGACATTTCTTTATTTATAATTATTTGTTTAGTTAAATGGTTGTTTATTTGATAAGTATAGTTGATTTAACAATTATTTAGATTAATCTGGTTTATTTTACATTAATTTTCTTTACAACAAAATATATATAGATGACATTATGTAGTTTGACTTTTGTTAATAAATTTTCAAAACATGTTTATTTACTTAAGTTTATATTTATTTAAACATCACTCATTTTCAAAGCTTATCACATACACATTTCTTCAAGTAGTGATTTTTTTACAATCAATTTAGTTTTTTCTAAATATAGACATGAAGATCCATTGAGCACTTATTTCTCAAGGTTTTATTATGTATTAAGTCTGAAGTGTGTTTTCAACCTTACTTATAATGCTTAGTTGGTTTTCCACATAAGAAAATAGGCATAGGCATGTTTATTAAATATTGTTTTAAGATTATCTAAGGTCATAATTTCCATGGTTACAAATGTGTTAATCTATTTTATTTTGTGTGTGTTGGATAATGATATTGGTATTTTATTTTGCATTTTTTTTTTACATATGGTGTTGTATCATTTTCGGGGTTATAAATGTTTAAGGAAATATATATATACATAATGATTTTGATTTAATCTTTTGTAATGATAATATTTAAAAAGATCTTATTTTATGTAGGAAAATGTTTTCCATTAATTAAATTTAATATATTAACAACTATTTGTTTAAAATATTTCATATCTAGATTTACTTAGAAATCAATATAAATCTAATTAAATGTAAGTGTTGAGTGAAAAGGATTTATGATGGTTTATTTTATTATAGTGGGTGACTTTTCTTTTTATTTAATTTATTAACGTCATGCATGACACATGGTTGGAGGTGCATCTAATTACTCTATGCGAAATACCTAAACCTAATTCTCTAGGTCTTATGTGGAATCTCAACAAATACTCATAAAATTCCAACATTGTTATTATTAATTTATTTTTTGTTTTACAAAATATTATACTACCAACATGTGGATATGGATGAGTTCTCAAATGGATAAGTTCTCAAATTAGCCTTTCTAAAACTAGTATTTTAAAAGTACATTTTTTTATTCTAAAATGCAATTTTTTATTCAATTGATTTTGGGCTTCAAAAGTGTTTTGGTCTTTCTCTATATAGATCTGAACTTGAATTAGCCCAAATTTAAGCAAATGAACGTGATATTTAATAATTGTATTTATGTTTGCCTAATTTAATATATATTAGTAATTTTAATTATTAATCTACATTTTTTGTATTTATTTTTTTTAAATGTGAGTTGTCTATTTTTTAAATGCTAAGAGGTGAGCTCATCATAGATGTGAGTGCACAAAAGTCAAGTGTATAAGGTCATTATGAATTGTATTTATATGATAAGGTGAGCTATCTTGATGTCAATTTTGAGATTATATGCATAAAATAAGTCATTATGACTAATATTAATATTAATTGAGAATTACTTATAAGTGATTTTTTTTCATGATTTTGAATAGTCTATTTGGCACTCATTTCTTTGGGTGATGTTCATAGGGGGATGTTCAAATAAACTTAATTGTGAAAAAACACTACATGTAAACACTTCAACAAAAGAGTTTTAAAATGGTTAACCTCTAATTTCACCTGAATAAAAAAATTACCCTTTTACTAACAAGAACAAATTAAAATGATGGTTGTTCTCACTTATGAAACACTATGGGATATGCCTTCAACGTATTATGGGGGATTCAAAAGTTATCATTGACTCGGCTCTTAATGATCATTAGTGTCTATTGTTCTCTATCATTGGATCTGGTGGGCTGCTCGATCTGTCCTCCACTCACCATTGCGCAAACACATTATTTAAATAGGCTATTGGAGTGCCTCATGGATCGATCTTCTGGAAATATTACTTATGATTCCTTGATAAATGAAGGGGTTTTGAGTTGTTTTTAAGACCTTTATGTTTGGTGTTCTTATGATTCCTTGATAAATGAAGGGGTTTTGAGCTATTTTTAAGACCTTTATGTTTGGTGTTTATTGTTGATTATGACTGTCCGAGCACTATTTTGGATTTTATGGCTATTTAGGTTTGGATAGAATATGAGAGATGATATTCTCTCCTTTTTGGGAAAGAATAGCTTTGAGATTAAGCAATGACTGATGTTTTGAGTTACTCTTTTGATCAGTATTGTGTTTTCTTGATGCTTTCTTGGTTCTTTTTTGCAAATGCTTTTTGCTATGGCTGTCATTTAAACACAACTTTATTTAATATAAAGTTGTATTTTCCTTGAGAAAAAAGAAAAATTATAATAAAACTTATTATCTTCATATTAAAAAAAAAAATCCTACATTAAAACCCTGTAAAATCTTTAAAAAATATCTACCTATTGTGGATATTTGATGCAAGAGTTTATTCTCTACACCTTTTTAAAGAATTAAAGATTAATTTATATTTTCAGGTTTATGACCACTAGCAGGGATCAAATTTGAAGGGTAGGGTCCCATTTCACTTTGAAGGGTTGTGAGAAATTGAAACCTTCAATGTTGACATGTAAAAATAAATCATTCTTTTCATTTGAAACTATAAGTGTACAACAAAATTTTATTATTTATTAAAAACAGTGTATAGAAAAAAATGACAATAAGAAGAAATCTTGAGTGATTCAACATTTACATGGAATTAGTGAGGTAACCATGTACTCTCCTGGTCCCTGTAGCATATAGTTTATTGAACTTAGATAAGGGACAATTTTGTCGGGCCAGTGAAATACTCAGTTGTTAGGTCGTTGATAAAATAAGGCATTGGAATTTGGAAGGACCTTTGAATGGAGGATTGATTCAGCTTGATGGTGGCTCTATTGGTCAAGTGTGATTGGGCCTACCTAAAAGAAAACCCCAGAATGTAATACCTAATACTTTCATGGAGAAACTTTTTTATTAACCCTAAATTCAGAAGTTATTTTTAGAATTGAATCATGTCCTCCCCACATGCTCGAATCAAAGTGATCAAACAAAGGCCCCAATTTTAGGTGGATTATGGATAGTCCCTCCAATGTATATTGAGTTTATACCCCAATTCGAAGTGATCAAACAAAATCCCCAATTTTAGGTAGATTATGGATAGTCCCTCCAATCTATATCGAGTTTATCAGCCCTATCAAAAAGGTTAAGTTATATTTATTAGTCCACTATAAGGAAGAACTTTAAATTCTCCAACAAATATCACTACAAGTTGGGTGTCTGGTTTCTACCAAAGTCAATAAGGAAGACGAATAATAAACACATGTTTGGGAGGTTTGCGACAACGAGGATGTTGAAATCATGTTCTTTGCTAGATCATTGCACTCCTAGTCCCTCATTCATGAACGTTTGTCGAGGGATTCCCTTGTTTAGATATATTGGTAGACAATTTGTACTTCTTGTTTCCATTATTAGAAGGATGACAGGAAAACGAAGGGGTCAGAGTCTACAACATTTACAGTGTCGGTTGTTAAATATTTTATCCTTTCAACTATTTGTTTCATCAAGGAAATTGGAACAATTCAAACAATTATATTCAAATATTGTTCTTTCTTTCAACCTAATGTTTACAATTCACGACAGATAAATAACATTGACAGATTTGGAACTCAGATACAAGGCTCTTTCTTCTTACTCCTTCGCCCAAACGAAGTTGTGGTCCTAGACTATGAAAAGTATAGATTATTTTGGTTGTGATTTCATTTAAATACTGGGTTTTTTAAGGTTACATCTATTGAGTATTGGAGACTTAGTCTGGCGGAAACGCAATTGCATAATACATTACAAATTTCAAACAAAATTTTGGATGGAGAAATTTTAAACCCTTATATTTATAGAACCAGAAGGAACTCCAACAAGAAACACATTTAACTTTTATCCACATATAAAATGTTACACAAGCGTAAAATGCTATACATACCTGTAAATTCACGATAGCCAAGTTGACAGCTTAGCTCTGCATAATCTTCTGGAGGAAATAGAAATTAGGGAGACACTGAAGCATAGAATTGGAGAGTTGAGAGTCTGAGTCTCGACCTCCAACTGTCCTATACTCGTAAACTCAAAATAATTTTTTTTCACAGACTTCACCAATCTCTTTAAGTTCGGGGAAGCTCAATCCAACCTACCCAACGTTCTACCTTTGCTTCTCTTGCTCCTACCGTGTGAAAAAGGATGAACCTTCGAGTTGGCCACCGCAGAAGACAACGAGGAATTATAGTGTGCAACCATTTCCTTCTACAGAAAGACGATTGGAAGCAACTCCATCTCAATTCCACAATATCTTGGCGCTCCTGAGTTGGTTTACCTTGCCCAAGGTAGGAAAATCCATGTTTGTGTATTTCACATGATTACAAAAAAAATCATTTTATAATTGCTTCTACATAACATAGATATATCTGTGCAGGTGAGGGAAAACTGGGTATTGTTTTCCTAAGGTTTCTAGATACTTTCAGAGATCATTCTTCTTTATGAGGGTGCTCAGGGCGTAGATAAGAGAGCCCACAAGAGGAAGAAGAAGAAGAAGAAGAAGAAGACTCAAGTAAAAAGGTGAGCTAAGTGAGGAGGGGAGACGTAATAGCGATATTTGCAGGAGAAACCCACTAGTGCTTTGAATGATGGGAACGAGCCTCTCTAAATCGTAGCCATTGTAGACATAGGAAACCCTCATAAACAGCTCGGGTGCAAGAGTTACCATGTAAGCATCTCGACAAATTAAGTAATGATAATATTCAGTTAAGTATATGATCAATTCATTCGTTTCTTTTAGAGATGACTATATGCATATTGTACAACCATTCTCTATGGCTGGCCCTCCATTCCAGTTGCCTTTGTCTCTACTGCCTAACCCCCTTCCTTAGATGAGACAGGTAGACTAAGCGGCGTAGGTGGACCGTGGGAGACTGGGAGTGATGATTCAAATGATTATGACCCCAGTAAATGAATGGAAATTGGATTAAATCCTAGAATACTGGACTAACTAGTATAGGATATGATTCATGAGCACAAACAAAGGGTCGCGTGCTGCTAGCTTGCTACCAAAGATCCGTCATCCCAGTCTTGTGGTGGTCATAATAGAAATGTCTAGCACTGGGTGAAACCCTGGTCTAGAAACTTACATACCCATTGGACCAGGTTAGGTTCAAATCTAGAAAAGATTGCTCAATGCATTGTAAATTGCAACTTGTAAGTTGTAACCCAAAAAACAACACAATTAGTTTTTCGTTACATAGCCTTGATAGTGGAGGGTTATCAAACCAATTCACCATACATAGATATGACTCATATGAGTATTTAATTTCACATCATATACTCAAATACTCAAGACTTGTAAGTTGTGATATCAAGTGACTCAATGAACAATAAGATGTCAGATGGAAAATTGAGTTGGCAGGTGGCATCATCTCATACCAAGATTTAATGAAGTTGGTGAATGAGTAATGCATGCTAATGCCATTAAATTCTTTGAAAGTGAACATCGAATCGTGAGTCACAATCCTGACTCACCGACTTGAACTTGGCACTAGGAAGCCTAGTGGCCCACCGTGGTCCATGTCGATATGAGATCCTCATCCATGATCCGACTATTCAAGGGCACTTGGGAAGACTCCGAGTCTCGAATCTCCCATAGTCCACTGAATCTCTGGATAGGCAAATTTTGTCGCTGCCATTCTGTTGCAAATTTACCGAGGCTTACTCAATTTCATTATTGAAGTGCTGGAAATGAAACTAAATATTTTTTGCATGGTAAAATTCCTTGTGGCCTTCTATGACGTTTAAAATGGCCTTTGAAGGACTCTGAAGGCTTCAAATTTGAATCCTGGCCACTAGGACAGTTTGCAAAAGAAAACAAACCCTCCATCATCACATTGATATCGACCCAAAAAAAATTGTTGGAAGAAATTTCGCGCCCATGGTCTAACAAAATATCAAAGTTCCATCTTCATTTATTACAAACCTGTATGCTGCCGTAAAGTTTGCTGAAAAAATGATCAATGTTGTCGTTACTGACAATACCTGAAAAGGTCGAAATTGTACAGAACCAGTGAACGTTAACATTTGTTAGTGTAACGTCCATTCCTTTCACAAGACGACACTACAACTTTTAATTCCAAAAGCTTATTTGTTCATATCTGTACAGTGCATTTAACACATCAACAAACTTAATTAAACCTATCCTCATATATGCATCTGGCGGGCAGGCCTGGAATTTCAAAATTACTCTGCCTGTCAACCAAAAATTTGATGACAGTCTTGAATTTTTTATGCTCGTCACTTTACGTTTTACCCAAATTTATGACTGTCAAAATCGTTTACAATTTTATGAGTTTTTGGCTTAATTTTGATTATATAATTTTCCTCTATTAAAATATAAATACACCAAAACAATCTAATAAATACACCAAAACAAATGAAAAAGATAGATTCTTAAATCAAAATAAAAAGTGAATAATTTATTGAATAAAACGAATATATATAGAGTTTAAATCTTTAAATGAACCAAATAAATACCATATCTAATTTTTTATTTTAATGAACCACAAGCCGCGGAGGGAGTTTACTCATCTTAGATTCATGGATGAGCCGCAGATTCATGGACGAGCCGCGGAGGGAGTTTACTGGGTGAACATAACAGAGTCTTAGATGGTAGCTCTGTAACTGATACAACCTGAAGTAAAAAGAGAACCGTAAAACTTCAAACTCAAGTTCAAGTTGTACCAGACATAATGCAGTTTTTAGGTGGCGGAATGTTGGCAACGCGAGAGGAACGGCGCACTGAGACAAGACCCCTTTCCAACTTAGGCGTTCTAGGCTTGGCATTCCTCTGTAACAAACAGAGCAAATGCACATCAAAACAGAATATCCCAAAAACCAACAAAAACAAAAACACCATAACAACCATTGAACTTCAAAACAAACCTGAGGGGTTGGTTTGTTTTCCAGATTACGCGTCTCGGAAAAACTGTTGGAGAGCCCTACGAGATTCAGCTCCTGCATTCATTCATTCATTCGTAACACTCAAACAAAACAAGGTAAACACGAGCAAAACCCAAATGCCTTATTAGTTACTGACCTCCATTCGCTTCTTGTTCTCTTCCAGGCGCTGCTTGCGAACTTCCTCATAAGCGCTTGCACTGTTCTTTGGACCCATTGCTGCCCTGCAAGTCATGCCATAGAGAATGGTCAGTTTGGCTGTGTCTAGTTATAGATCAGTGGGAGTTTACTCTAACAAGTTTAGAGGATTGATTATCAATACACCCATGTATTCATTGTACCTGAGAATCCCCAAACTGACATTTATCAAGAATTTCTATTTAAAAAACGGATAAGGCAACCCCGAAATTTCTATACCAAAAATGGATAGAAAAGCAAAGTTCGAATGAAATGAAATGAGTACCTCAGAAAATACTCGTTTATTCGCAAGGGGAGAGGAGACAACTTGCAGAGTCTACCAGTATTAAGAGTTGAAGTTGGACTCAGGGTTTGGGACTCGCAAGCAATCGACACGCCATCTGATCTGTCAGGAGGATGTGATAGAAATGTAATTGCAGAGGCACCTGCCAGTGGTAAGTACTAAGTACCCACGGGCCACGCCACAGGCCACTGCCCAGTGCCCACCAGCTGGTCCCAGGTTGGCAGGGCCGCCGCTGGCCGCTTAAGCCTTAACTTATCCACTCACAGAGGGGCGAGGGGCCGAGGGCCATGCTGCCTCTTCAGACTGTAAGTACCATAGATTTTGACATGTGATAAACATGAGTGGACGTCAAACTGATGGTTTGAAAATTCTGGAGGACGTCAATGTTGACGTGTTAAAAAAATTTGCACCTGTTAAATACGTGTAAAAATGAAAAAAACGTTCTGTGAAATGTCAAATTCCAGGCCTGCTGGCGGGTGCCATGTGACCTCAATTTTAATGATTAATCATGCCCTAATCTACCTAAATATCATCCCATGTTATATATGTATGGTAAAAGTACAATAATGATAGCAATTCCTAGAGTGAATGTTTTTTTATTAAACTAGGTTAATATTTATGATAAATGTACAAACAAATTTTAAAATTATATTAAAATGTATAAATAAATTATTTATATAGAGAGAGGGGTAAAAGTACAACAATGATAGTAATTATTTGAGTGAATATTTTTTAATAAAATTATTAAATGCCATTAAAGTAAATGAAAGTTTTTTTTTAAAGAGAAGCATTAAAATAATAATAAAAATTATTAAAATTTAAAATAAATGTTTTTAATGTAATTGAAATAAAAGTTATTTAAGAGAAATGAAATAAGCTAATGAAAAACTTGTATTAACATTATTTCATTATTAAATGGAATGAGTGTTTTTTAATAAAATTAAAATTTGATTAAAGTAAATGAATGATTTTTTCTTCTTCAGATAATGTATTAAAATAATAACTAACACATTCACACTTTATAGAGATCTAATGGTTGAGAGATACTAAAATAATAACTAACACATTCACACTTTATAGAGATCTAATGGTTGAGAGATACTCATGGAATATAATATACTTTGAAATAATTTTTATTTTATTTCTCTCATATTCTTTATTTAAAGAAGTTCAAGTGGGAGTTATACATGCCTACTTACATGTTATCAACAACATTCTTCTTGTTATCCATTTATCAACCATCAATTATTTTTTATATTTTTCTGTCTCCCATTTTTTTAGTTATGTGCCATGAATGAACTATTGGTTATCAATTCATTAACTATATGTTATTTTTTTATATTAATTTCTATATAATTGTATATTTAGAGTTTAGAACTATTACCATAAAATCAATCTCAATAAAAGTAATCATGTAAAAGTATAAACCATAATCCACCACAAAATCTCAAAAAAAAATTGCTATACATAATTATTTAAGTAATTAAAATAAAAAATATTTTAAAAAATGAAATAAGCTATTAAAAACACTCTATTTAATCAAATAAAAATTATTTATTCATGAATAAAGGTAGTTTCTGTGGTTTTCCAGTTGTTCAGATGACTAGATTAGGAATCACAAGGGTAAATATCCCTTTGAACTCGTGAATAGGCTTCAAATTTCAAGCCTTTGGAGCCTTTGAAAGGCCATTGTAGTCGTAATAGAAGGCCACAAGGAATTTTACCATGCAAAAAAAAACCTATTCATTTCTAGCTCGCCAATAATGAAATTGAGTAAACCTGGGTAAATTTGCAACAGAAGGGCAACTACAAAATTTCTCCGTCCAGGGGTATTAGTGATTCAGTGGGCTGTGGGAGAGTTGGGACTCAGATTCTTCCCAAGTGCCCTCGAATAGTAAGATCATGGATGAGGATCTCGGTCGCAATGGGCACGGACCACGATGGGCCACTAGGCTGCCCAGTGCCAAGTTCAACTCGATGACTCACGACTGTGACTCAGGATTCGATGTTCACTTTCAAAGAAATTAATGGCATTGCCATGCATTATTGATTCACCAACTTCATTAAATCTTGGTATGAGAGGATAGCAACCTGCCTACTTGGTTTTCCATTTGGCATCTTCTTGTTCACCAAGTCACATGATCTCACAACTAATAAGTCACTTGAGTATTTGGGTATATGATGTGAAATTAAATGCTCATATGAGTCATATCTATGGATGGTTAATTGATTTGATAACCCTCCACTGTCAAGGCTCGGTAAGGAAAACTAATGGTGTTGTTTTTTGGGTTACAACTTACAAGTTGTAATTTACAATGCATTGAGCAATCTTTGTCAGATCTGAACTTAACCTGGTCCAATGGGTTTGTAAGTTGCAAGACCAAGGTTTCACCTAGTGCTAGACATTTTTATTATGACCACCACAGGACTGGGATGGCGGATCTTTAGTAGCAAGCTAGCAATCGCCTTTTGTTTGTGTTCATGAATCTTATCCTTTACTAGTTAGTCCGGGATTTATTCCAATTTCCATTCATTTACCAGGGTCAGAATCATTTGAATCAGCACTCTCAGTATCCCACGGTCCACCTAGGCCTCTTAGTCTGCCCGTCTCATCGGAGGAAGGGGTTTAGGCATTAGAGACAAAGGAAACTGGAACGGAGGGCCAACCAAAGAGAAGGGTTGTACAATATGCATATAATCAGCTCTAAAAGAAACGAAAGAATTTGTCATGTACCTAACTGAAGATTATCATTACTTAATTTTTCGGGTTGCTTATGCGGTAACTCCTACGCTCGAGCTGATTATGAGGGATGGCTATGTCGGCAATGGATACGATTTGAAGAGGCTCATTGCCATCATTATACTAGCAGTGGGTTGCTCCTGCAAATATCGCTATTATGTCTCCCATCCTGACTCACCTCGCCTTTTGACTCAAGCCCTCTTCTTCTTCTTCCTCTTCCTCCCGTGGGCTCTCTGATCTATGCCCTAAGCGCCCTCGAAACGAAGACTTTGATATTACATTTAGTTTTATAGTTTATAAAAAATAGGTGAAGTAATTCACAATTTATTCATTCAGAAAAATATTTGATATTAATAAATTTAATTTAGAATTTTATTCTATTCTAAGTTTAGAATCATTGTAGTAATTCAGGATGTTTGTTTTAATCACAACTTAGACATCCTTATTATCTAGCTTAACATTTTTAGGGTTTGGGTTTGGTCTTAGTTATATAGTCGACAATATCAATTTCCTAGTTTTCTCTTGAAATGTGTTGTTTAAAGATATATTAATAAATCTTTATCCGTTACTCAACTTGACTCATTGTCTTGATGATGAACCTTGATGAAGGTTTGTAACGTGGACATATCAAATGGAGACTACGATTACCTTGGATACCAATCCTCAAACCTATCAACCCATAATTTAAGAGAAGATAATGTAATTATATGCACCAAGTTTTGAAAAGAGAAATGGGAATCCCTATCAATCCCTCTCATTTGACATCTAGATGTTAGTAGATTAAGACTAAAGTTTGAAGGATAATTTTTCAAATGTTCTCATACTTAGGTTTATTATGGTGAAGACGATGCTTAGGGATAAGGTGGAGTTTGCAATTGAATGGCTAGTTACTCACTAAGTGGGTCCATATGGACAAACATATCAATTATCTTTGTGATGGTATTTGTAACATTTTTTTTGCGGTTAATGGAAATGTGGATTGGAAAAACTTATGTTTTTAGTTGGAAAGATAATAATACAATGATTTAATAGCATGTATAAAAGTTCATTTCAAAACAGGGAAGGTAAAATGTCAGGGAAAAGTTATTCTTCTAATTTTTTTACTTTTATGTTGTTTCTTTAAACCATTGGTTATGGTAATGATCAAGTGGTCACAACAAGTATCAACAATTTTAAATCTCTAAGGGATGTACAATGTTAGAAGTACACTAGTTTTAGGTGGATACATTGGGACTCACAAAAATCATCTATTTAGTTTTTGTTATTAATTTTAGGGATATATGATGCCTCATCTCTTTTGGCCTTGTAACATAGCACTTCGATTAGTGGACCTCTTTTCAAAACAATTCTAGACACAAATAAGCTTTAAGGTTGCTAGCAGTTCTCAAGTATGATAGGAAGCAAAAATTTCCATTCACAAAATAAATAGGCCAAAGAACAATGCAATACAAAAAACTAATACTCCTAAGACTTATGGCTATGTTCACATTAATAGAACAAGTGCACCAATCTCTTTCTAAATGGGATTTTTCCCAATCTCGTCTTCCATCAGCGGGGCATGTTATTCATTCTCAACCTTTATTTTAGTCTCTTCTCCTCCATAAAAAATGTTTGGACGTGATAAATCATCATATACATGGTTTACCTCTCTAATTCTATATAAATGTTAAATCACTTGGAATTTTCTTCTTATTATCATTTTTTTTAAATAATGAAATTTTGTTATACACTTACATTTTTTAAATAAAAATAATAATTTATTATTACATATCTACATTTGCATTTTCAAATAAAAAAATACTTATATTTTCAAATAAAAAAATAATTTCTTATTATATATCATCATTGAAGAGTTCAATTTTTAATAACCTTTAAATAAAAATAATAATTTATTATTACATGCCTACATTTGCATTTTCAAATAAAAAAATACTTATATTTTCAAATAAAAATAATAATTTATTATTATATGTAAACATTGAAGAGTTCAATTTCTCATAACCCTTCAAAGTGAAATGAGACCCTACGCTTCCAATTTGATCAAAGTGAAATGAGACCGTAATTCCTTACCAGATGCTCTTCACTACTGGTACACTGCTGAAGAATTATATCTGGAAGGTGATTTGAAAAATATTTGGAACTCGTTTACCAGGAACCTGGATCTGAATGGCATTCGCTTATCTAATGAAATTGACTCGCTGATATGGGAATATAATAAAGTGAATGGTATGATCTCTGTTGATAAAGTCTATGATTGCATTGTCAATTCATACAAACCAGATCTGGGCAGCCGGCTATACATTTCTCTTTGGTCGAGCCTCCTACCAAGGAAGATTGGATGTTTTACATGGCTTGTCTTGAAAAATAAAATACTTACCTGGGACAATTTACAGAAAAGAAGGAAAATCGGGCCAGGTATTTGCTCCCTGTGTTATACAAATGAAGAAACTGTCATCCACATTTTCTCTTACTGTCCGATATGGAGAAGTATTTTGGGGATTGTTTGTGAACAGCTGCAGCTGAGCATACCTCCTGTAGCTGACTCTTTATCAGTTTTTTTTTATGCTTGGGTTTCCACATATCACCGCAGCCCGACTCTTTTTTTCATCCCTCATTTTGCGATATGGGCCATTTGGAAAGCTCGTAACAGAGCTGTTTTTGATGGTAAAAAGGTTAATATTTTGGGTGTTATGCACCAGATTTTAAATGTTGCACATATTTCTTCCTCTCGGCCTGTCACTAAGGGAAGAAAAAAAAATCAGACAGACAGATCGGGCCTAGACCACTCATGAATTTCCCATGTGGTTTCTTCGATGGAGCATCTACTTCTTCAGCAGCAGGAATTGGTTTTTGCTTGTATCTTAATGAGAATCACCGTCTAGAATTTGCGCTGGGGGTTGGACATGGATCCAATACTAAGGCAGAACTTCTAGGCCACTGGGCACTTCTGCGCTCATCCCAAATGATGGGAATCCCTTTAGCCTGTATTTACGGTGACTCACAGGTCATTATCAATTGGGCTAAAGGTATTACTGCTCTCTCCCCACCAGAGCTCCTTCACTGGTGCAGGGAATCTCAAAAGCTTCTTAAAAGCTTCCAAGATCTTTCCATCAGTCACATCTATCGGGAATACAATGGGATTGCAGACCGTCTTTCAAAACAAACACTCACTTTCTCTCCAGGTTTTGGATGTTTTCATGAATTTTTCGATGACCATTTGGTCACAAGTGATTCCTTCCAGCTCCATTGAGCTTGATTTGGGGATCCCCCCTTCATTTTGGACATTTACTGTACGTAGACTGAGTGTCTCTTTTGGACCG
This sequence comes from Pseudotsuga menziesii, assembly GCA_001517045.1. Classification (NCBI taxonomy): domain Eukaryota; kingdom Viridiplantae; phylum Streptophyta; class Pinopsida; order Pinales; family Pinaceae; genus Pseudotsuga; species Pseudotsuga menziesii. The sequence continues at coordinate 222,171 of LPNX010545538.1, read as the reverse complement.
CTACTCTGGTCCTTTGTTTCCCGATAGATAGGAATGATGGGTTTAGATCATTTATGTGATGAGACAGATTTCTGATGAGATCACTTTCTATTGCACTCCATTCCCCTGGCTGCGACTAGATGTGATTCATAATTGTCTAGATGTATTCATTGCTGATGTTTTCCCCTTTTTGGGCGGCTGTTATCAAGGCCCTTTGATTCTTAATAAGAATAACAAGGACTGATTTTTTCTTTCTGAAAAAAAAAGAAGTGAAATGAGACCATACGCTTCCAATTTGATCCCTGCTCGTGAAGAATTTTTTTATTTATGGAACTGTACTTTCCTACATGGATCCAAATGGGATAGCAGCGATGTTCCCGCGTATTCTTTCATTACTTCCGAGATCTCTCCGATATTTTCAATTATTACAGAATGCATGTTCAATACCTATTGACCTATTGGAAAGAAATTCATTAACAGAAATTTCTGAAAATTGACGTTCATAAAGACCAAATGAGATGCTCAGTGGACAATAAAGCACTTAAATATATATATCTTCTTAATAAACACAATTAAGATACAATTATTAAAAGAAAAAGAAACCATGATCTTAACACAAGAAACGGTACACTGACTTTCTTTCTGGTATTACCCTATGAAATTCTAAATTATTGTATTTTTACTATACATATATACATATGAATAATTTATTTGTACATCTACCATAAATATTAACCTATTTTTAAAAATTTATTTGTACACCTGTTATAAATATTAACTTACTTTTAAGATTTAGTTATACTTTACCACGGCTTAGCTACATTGTTGAGTGTCAATTTGAAAAATTACTTCAACAAAAAAAATTCCAAACAAGGCTAGAAGCCCCTCCATTGGGAGATATAACTTATTGTGTTGTTATAACAACTCAAATTTTGCACGCTTAAATTAATGAATTAGAAATTTTTATGAATTTTATTAACACATGTAATTTGTGAGAATCTAAATGATCTAAATATGATTAGACTAATTTATAAATTTAATTATAAATAATTATACACTTATAACTACTACTTAAATGTTACACTTAATCATTAGACAACAATATCCAAGTCTATGCACTAATGCTGATAATCAACCACAAATACAAATTTATGACATTTTACAAAAATAATCAAACTTCAAAAATACCTTAAGGAAAATTATTTACCTTAAGTTATTTGATGGACAAAACACAAACATTTTGCTAGTCAAATTTTAACCCTGGAGTCAACTACTTACTGACCACCAAGATCACTGCCTAGAGCACCAAGATCACCGCACAGAGCACCAAGATCATGGTATAGAACAATTTTAACACTAGTTATTTTATTAAGTAATTATTCTAACTTAAAATTAGAAGTTAATAAAGATCATGGTATTGAACAATTTTAACACTAGTTATTTTATTAAGTAATCATTCTAATTTAAAGTTAGAAGTTAATAAAAATGTATCGTAGAATTTTTTAAATAAATATGATAAGATTTAATTGATTTCTGATTTTTCTTTAATAGGTTGTGTGGGCACCTATCTTAGCTTGTAGAAAATATTGGTCTCACAAAAATATGGGTTAGCTATGTGAGTGTATTATATAGGTTAGCTATGTGAGTGTATTTTATATTTAAAAGAAGAAATTTATATTATATATTTAAAACAAGAGTCACGAGGTGGCAATGTCCTCGACGCTACTTTTTTTTTTCAGAAGGAAAAAAGCCTGTCCTTGATATTCATTAATAGAGTCAAAGGAAATCTTAATGTGCCATCCCAAAGTATGGGTTACAATCATGTAAAGTCTAGGTAGGAGTTCTATTCAACTGTTTACCAAGAAAAGATCTCAACACATCAGAGCTACAATGGGGGGATCGAGGATATTTCAGTTCAACTCAAATAGAATAACCCAGTCATAGTACATAAGATGTACAGTCCAACTATACCATCTCTACCATGAACATATCATCACAGAGCTGCTATCTGAATCTGCCCGCTCCAAGAAAAACAAAAAAGGTGCCAAAAAATAATACTGGAGAACATGCTCCTGCACCTAGCTCAAAAGAGCTCGTAATTGTCATGAGAGACCAAAAGGCCTTCAAAATGTTCAGAATAGAAACCCGTACCAGGAGCCAAAGTAAGGGTAGTCTTCGATAGACTGTCTGCGAGTTGATTATGTTCACGATAGATAAGGGAAAAGGACTGGTGAATGAAGGAAGTGTATAGTTTCATAGTATCCCTGCACCAGTGACTAAGATCAGGTGGAGAGAGGGCATCAATGCCCTTATCCCAATTAATAATGACAGAAGAATCACCTAAAATGTTAAGGGTGGGTATCCCCATCATCTAGGCAATGTGCAGAAGAGCCCAAAGCCCTATCAGTTCTGCTTTAGTGTTGGTATAAGATCTAGTTGTTGGTCGCTGGGCAGACCCGGGTTTATTGTATTTAACCAACAACACCCCTAGCTCACTGGCCCTTTCGGCGACAGACCGCAGAGCGGCCTGAAGTCTCTCCCGAAGTGATTCTAATGGGTTGGCCAAATACTCAAGTGTCTCCGACCAGGTTCTGTGGCAGCCTGGGCGTCTCGCAGCTCTTCTAGCCCACGAGATTTCTCTCTGCGTGATGCGCACTTCCTCTTACTCGCGATGACTCCAACCCTGATCGCATCGCCGCGCCTCGGACCACACGTAACTCCCTCCTACGCTAGATCCTCAACCGCAGCGCACCACAGCTTCTCTGCTGGTGCGATATCGCCTCCCTGCGATATCCTATCACTGCGGCTCCGCGTACTTAGTGCTACTTTCTTTGACTTACGGAGCTCAACATACTAGGCTGCTTACCTCTGCGACTCTTAGCTATAAGAACTGAAACATAGGTAGACTTTTATACAAAGTTCTTAAGGATTTCAACTTGCAATTATTTCTATAGTGCTGTAAACTAAATAACGCATACATACATTAACTGTAAACAAGGTTCATGAAATAACTGATACATACAAGAGATAAACACAACACATAAATCAATCACACAACACTCGATTTTAACGTGGTTCACCTCCAGGATGGAAGTTACATCCACAGAATTGTGTTTCTATTGTAGCTCAGGGGAAGGTAAACACAGTTCTGCTGCACCGCATATGCAGCTCGAGATCTTCTGGGTAACTCCGCACACAGCCTAGAGCCCTTCTCTCTTAGATCTCTTCTCTCCTATATATTGCACCTCTTACAATATACTCTTCCCTCTCTGTCGATCCATGCGGATCGTTACATGCATGCTCAATGAGCCAGCTACTGGTTACAGTAAGATAACTACAGCTAATAACAGAACCAGAGCTTGAATCCTATACAACTAACCAACTATTGTCTAACCTTATACAATTGTCCAACCAACCCTTTACAATACAAAAATATATCCCTTTATAGGCGGCCCGAAGGTCTCGCCATTACAACACTGTGGGCCTGTCCCAACAGTAACCCAAAACCCTAACTAGTGACAGTCGGCCTATCTGTACTTAAGGTGGCCGCTTTCCGTCACACCACAGCTCTCTACGGTCTTCCATGCTTCCCGGCACTGATCATGGGTATTGTGCACCGCTTCCCTTTTCTGTCCTTTATCTTCAATACCTCGGCCTCGTTGCTTCTTTTCCTTTATGAGGGTAGTTGAGCCCTCCTGTCTTCCCCCGCTGCCTTCAATGCAGTGGGTGAGCTCTTTCTTCTCGGCCGCTCAGGTACCGTCGTCTCCTTTGAATTTTATGTCCCAACAGTCATGGTTTCCGTCTCTGATCTACAGCTGGAAACATGCTACGGCATCGTAGCTCTACCTTATCTTCTCTCCGCCAAAACTGTCTATCCGTTAAACTGACAGCTTCTTCTGTAGCTGCGGGACTCTGCTCCAACACTAGCCCCCAATGCAAACTCGAAGGAATGAGACTCGTTCAGTAATAAGCAGATGCCAAATCCTCCTATGTTCTTTGCCGATGCTCCATCAAAGAAACCACAGGGATATGCTAGAGAAGGGCCTGAGCCTAAGACTCTGGGATTTTTATCCTTTTTACAAGGAGGTCGGTACAGCTGAGAGAGATTAGAGATCTGATTTAATATGCTCAGGACAGACATCTTTTTTCCTTCAAAAATATATAAATTTCTAGCTTTCCAGATGGCCCACATAGTAAAAAATGGAAGGTAGCAGCAGACCGAGTACTTAGAAAATTTGTCTATCCAGTTCCCCAGAAAAATGCAAAGATTATCATTCTGGGTAGGGGGAATGAAATGGTACTGTCCACTGATTTGAATAAGAATACACTGCCATACATTACAAGTAGAGAATCAATGTTGAATACTGTCTTCGTCTGCCTAGCAGAGGGCACAAAAACCAGGCCCAATCCACCCTTTCTTTTGTAGGTTGTCCCATGTTAAGACTTTATTTTCTAGAACTAGCCAAATAAAACAGCTGATTTTAGTGGGCAAAATGCCAGACCATATGAGAGCTAGTAGTTTGTTCCCTGCTGAGGCAGATAATGATTGAATAATATAGTCATAAACATGCTTGGCAGACACCGAACCAGTTGATCTATTATGATCCCAAACAAGAGTATCAGACAGAGGATAAAGCCTGATCCTACCAAGTTCTAAACCCCTCATGTAACTATCCCAAGCAATCTTCCATTCACCTGCAATGCAAAGGTCCTCAACAATGTACTAATAAGGATGCGAGCCCGGTAATATATTACGAGCTTGAGAGAGAGAGTCGTGATATCTAAGTCCTCCAGATATTCTCTGAGCCCTGAAGGGAGAAAGTGAGGTGATTGTACACCGATAATGGGGTCAATGCCTATGAGAACATCGAAACCGTTGCCAACCTGCCAAGACAAGCATCTACCCAGCCATGGTAGTGTTTGTAAAAAACCTTTCCAAATAATTGAAACCCCACGGGCATTGAAGTACTTTCCTCTGAGCCATGCTGCCATCGAGAAGTTATTCAAGTATTTACCAGTAAGCACATCATGCCACAGCCCCTGATTTTGTAAAACCATCCAGAAATTTTTGGTTCTGATGGCAATACTGAACCAATGGAAGCTTTTTATGCCCCAACCTCCATATTCTTTCGGCCATGAAAGATTCGATCAACATGATAAATGATATCTGCTTTTAGTGCCAGAGGAGCCCCATAAGAAAGCAAAGGTAAGACTTCTTAACTTTTTTAACACAGTTACAGGAATGGGTGCAAGACCCAGCCAATATACCGATATGCTGGACAATACCTCTTGAACAAGAATCAGACGACCACCCAGAGAAAGGAACTTGTGGGACCAGTGAGAAATTCTTCTTTCAAATTTTTGTATCAGCCAGTGCTAATCACTGACTTTGTACCCCAATGGTTTAAGAAAATATCCCAGGTACTTGAACCCTGTGGCAATAGGCTCCATTTTGTACGGTAATACTCTTGCAATATCCGCAAGTGTGCTAGCATCCACATTGTTATAGAGGAAGCAAGATTTATCAACGCTTATGCTCATCCCTAAAGCCTTGCAAAAGGTACTTAATATAACTCCAAAAGCAATCCATTCATGCATAGTGCCCGAACCAAGCAGGATAACATCATGAACAAATAGGAGGTGTGTGAGGGCAAGTGCAGATGTAATTTTAATACCTCTGATGAGACCATGCTTCCTAGCATCTGAGATCAAGAGACTAAGGCCTTCAATGACAAGAATGAAAAGTAAAGGTGACAAGGGACAGCCTTGTTTGATGTTCCCGACGCTACTTATGGGTGTTGATATAAGATGAAATGATAAGAAGCTATTAGTAAAGAAAAGAGTCATTTGGATTAGGCTATTAACAAAGAAAATATTCCTTATGAATAAGGCCATTAGTAATTGTCTCACAACATCATTGAAGCATACCCTTTTAAATGGATATTACCTATTCTTTTGCATGGATGTTTTTCTTCTAGTGTTTCTTTTTTATAGCTTTTGTGTTAGAGAAATACCTTTTAGTAAAGTTGGAGACATTACTCAATGTAACACAAAAAAAACTATCAAACACTTCAAATTCACCTAAATGCTTTGGCTAATTCACGTAAATCCTTAAGCCAAAGAAGATTATTTAAATGTTTTGCAATCTCTAAGATTAAGAACCTAACAATATCACAATATATGATAAATGTTAAGCCAAAAAAAGAATTAAATCATGTGAATGCCATGCAATCTCTAAGTTTAGGACTTAAAAATATATGATAAATGTTAAGCCAAAGCAGATAATTTAAATGCCATGCAAACTCTAAGTTTAAGGACTTAACATATAAATACCATGCAATCTTTATGTTTAACAAACTTTTCTGGTTGTTAGTTATGCATGAGTTATGTGTAGATGATCATGTCTCGAATACACATAAATCTTATGTGTATGGATAAAGTGTGTGTAATCCATACATCATTGCTAATAATAAATTTTGTGACTTATTATGAATTTATTAAATTTAAAATATAAATATGTGAATGGATAAAATGTGTCTAATTCATATAAATATTGCTAACAATAAATTTTGTAATCTAATAAGTGAATTATTATGAATTTATTAAATTTAAAATATAAATCTTTTAACTTTGAGATAAATGTAAATTTTATCTAAATTATAAACAATAAACTTTTTTTTGTCAATTTAAAAACCACGTCATTCTAAATTAATAATAAAATGTCATTCTAACATAATAATAAAAAGAAAACAAACTTAAGCAAATCCACATGTCATTCTATAATAATAATAATAAAAACCAAATCAAGACATTTCGTGGGTTACATAGGTTTCCCATTTTCAACTCCACCTTATTAAAGTTAAAAGAAATATATATGATGAGCAAGCTGGAATAAATTGACAACCATATTGATTTTTAATAATAAAAGAAACATTAGATAATACATTAGCTTGTAAGGATTGTGAGAAAATTGTAAATTTTTTATAATATTAATAACTAAAAAATAATTTTCATAAAATAACAGTTATTAGATATCAAAACCACCTTGATATCAAAACAAAGAATTTGTTCTATTACATATAGGCACCCAAATTAGTTTTGCTTCTTTCCACCAGCCAATATGGGAGATATGTGTAGACCCTGCTACATAACCCCTGCTACAAGCTTGATTAAATAGCAACCTAGAGGGAACCATCCAAGCACTGCTACAGGGGTAAAATGGAGTAAATTTCTGCTATGGATTTCATAGGCCAATCCAAACAAAGATGCAAAAATATCCAAATCCATCCAATAAAAAATTATATTTTTGTATAGGTATCGTAAATCAGAACTAGTGACTCGTTTTTCTGTATACAATGGAGCAAATTGATTATAGCATTTGCACGAATTAAGAATGGGGAGACCATTTGGGATCTACACTTTCAAAAAACCATTGCTCAAATTGACCTGCAATGAATCAAAACTTAAACCACAACTCCGGGGTCCTAAAACTCGCTACTGTTAGTATTAGCATCAATTTGGATCAGACTTTTTATACAATTCTCATCCTTTCTTGTAAACTATGCCCTAGTAAACTCTATTCCTAATCTGAATATCAGGTATGCATTACTGATTTCTAAGCCAACGCCCCAATAGATCTACCTTTCCTTATAAATAGTTGATGAGACCAAACTATGACAAGATCCAAAAATCTATGTAAATTTGGATAAAACCAGGCTCTCCAAATAATCGAAAATTCTAAAAGTAAGCAACATCCATGTCTTCCGCAACCAGAACTTATGGATGAATCTTTTATTGGTCTATTGATTGTGCTCCTTGCTTGGCACATCTACAAGGATCAGAAAGTTGATTCACGCTATAAATTTTTAGGCCTTGAGTTCTTCCTAGAGCTCCACCTTCGAGGGAAGAAACATCAAATGCATGTCTAGATCCCAAAGAGTTCTAAAAATCAATGCCCTGAATTTTTTTATTAAAAAACAATAAGGATTCTCACATAGATGCTAGGGTTAAGCAAATATTTGAGAAATACCATTCTCCAGAAGATGTTCAATTACATATTATTTGATGCTTTTCCATCCGGTGTCATACCACCATACACTGTTACTTTTTGATCCATTAATGATGAAAATTGACCAGTCAGAAGCTCAACGTCCTCCAAAGCTATGTTTGTTTTGCATGCCAAAGGACTGCCCACACTTGGTAAAACCTTATAGGCCACCATTCTTAAGAAGTAAAACAAAAAAATTACAAGGAAAATAAAACAACCACTTACAGGACTTAGAGTGGCCATTTGCTGCTGCTAATGGTAAAAACCCCTCATTCAGGCCAAGAATGTCCTTCATAGGAGAACACATGTATATAAAAAAATTTGCTTCCTTTCAGATCAAAATATCAAACCCTCTAATGCAAACAAAGCCTCAAGAAGTGGCCTACCTTAAGACTCTGATAGCATGTCTCCAAGTTATCATTAACCAAAATATGGTCAAATAACGAGGGATCTCTACTAAGCTCGAGATCTTCCTTTGCATTTCTCAGACGCTTTTGGATTTGATCCTCTTTTTTTGTTCCCCTAGAGTAATGTACATTCTATCAAATTCCAAATCCATGATACCAAAATTTTAACTTTATGTATTTACCTTCTACCATAACAACATAAAAGTATGATCAAATTACTAAACCAGCATAGATTCATCTTAAATCCATATCTACCAAGCACTGAGAGGGATCAATTTTTTTTATGCATATCCATACTGGACTGTAGAGCACCTCACTACTCTCAGTGCAAAAACATAAAACAAATTTTTGTATGTACCTTCCACACAAGTGTTTCTCAAGATCTTCAAATGTTGGTGGACAGATTAAGATGAAAAGAGCATCTAATGTACTGTCCCTCGCAGACTTTGCATCCTGAACAGCAATGTCCAAAATGCATCTCTGCAAAACAAGTAAGACCACCATCCACACTTCCAAGTAAGATAAAGTGGAGTTCAACTAAAATGCAATGGCACACGTCAGGTGAAGGATCCATAGCTGAAAAAAATATCTAGAAGTCAACAAAAACAGGGTCAAGTCTAATACCTTGCCTGCATCAGCCACTGTCTCCACGGCTGCAATACTTTTGCCATACATATTTCCATGGACATTTGCAGACTCAAGAAACTTTCCTTCTCGAACCTCCATTTCCATTACCCCACATTGAGTAAAATGATAATGTACTCTGGGGATCTCTTTCTCTCTTGGAAGCCGTGTTGTATGACTTACAGAGAACCCAAAAGTAGATGGAAATTCTTTCATGAGTTTAGATATCAAGGTTCCTTTACCAACACTAGATGGTCCACTAATCACCACTGGTGTAGGAGAATCACCTATTGTACCCTTCCTCCAAGCCACAACTTCCTTCCCCTGCACCTTTTTCTAATCTCTGATGAAAGGAGTGTCAACCTATCCATAGCAGTACTAAATCAAAAATTGATCTTTTCAAACTTCATTACAAATTAAACCATACGATTTTAATGTTCAACATTATATCAACTTGATTATAACCTCTAGAAACTAGATGTTGTTCTTTGGTTCAGGAGTCCCACCAAGAATCAAAATCTGATCATTGTCCAAAGAGACAGTAGAGTGGCCTCGTCGAGGTGATGGTTTGGTACCTAAAACCATTGGAGTAATCCTGTTAGCATCACAGAGAATTATATGGACCCTGGTAAATTAATGATCTCAGCTGAGACAGGTGAGGGAGTTAGTCATCTAGCTTACCACTGGCCAGTTAGAGTGTCAAGAATTTGCACATCATTAGCCAGGATACCTCCTTGATCCCCTCCAAATATGTACTTCCAAAAGGTAGACGATTAAAGGCAACTTAGAATCCATACGATTAATGGCAACTTAGAAGTCATTCCCGCAACAATAAAAAAACATACTAAGATTTATAAACATTAAATATCATACCAATCATGAACTGCAGATGCCTATTTTAAATAAGTCGGTGAATACTTAGATACTTACTATTCTTTTCCCAACAACAGTAGCAGAGTGGGAAAATATAGACACTAGATAAACCCCATTGGAAGTACTCCTAGGATCTTCCATGAAACACCCTTGCAAATCACCCTGCTTGAAACTCGTTAAAAGATAGTTTCAGTGCTTCGGAAAACTGGTACATAAAGTAAAAACCAAAATATTCTTGAATTAAAACAAACAAGTGTAAGATGACAAGACAACGTTCTCAAGATTGTGGTGAAGCTCGAAGAGTCACCAAATCACTCTACATGAGTAGTCAAATAAACTATGGATAAGGAAAAATATGATTAGATGTATATACAACACCCTAAAATAAATATGCAAGTTCACAGCAATAACAAGCACTGCATATGCATAAGGAAACTCCTAAATTTTTGTTGTTGTAAAAACTGGACATAAGAGATTCTTAATCATTGCCTGCAGTCTCGCAGGAATGGTTCCATGGCAATCTTAAACGTTAAAATTGGCATTCCCACATTTCCTTTGCAAAAATGCATAAAAACCCTTTGTATTAATGGTCACTAGTGAACAGTGAAAAGGCACAATGCTAGAACAACATATAATCTTCATTGAATTTGCAATTAAAGGAAAGAACCCTCGTGGAATTGAAAATCTACGGCCAATCCACAAGTCTATCTCACGACAGAAATATAAGAAAATTTCAAGAACAATTCACTACTCCTATGGAACTTCCTTTGATTTTTACAGCAAAGACAAAAAGTTCTAGGCCTAGATCATATGTAGCTGGCAGTGAACAGAACTTATGATCTTTGTTGCCGGCTTCTAAACATCAAAGAGACCAACATTGGTTTGAAGAAATTAAAGTTCAATTAACTTCTATATCTTGGTACTCAGCAGCCATGATAAGAATACTTAGTCGAAAAGCTGATAGATATCAATAAACAAATGGAAGGATATATAGCAGAATGATTGTATAGAACTTTGTGAAAATTGTAGATGAAAAAGGATCGCTATGAAAGAGAGACAGGAGAGCATGTGCCATGGATTTTTACTTACTCCACTCTCTGAAGTAGCGTTGTCGTAGCCAGAGCCGATCGAGGCAAATGTGACTCCAGTGATTAAATCATCCGACGTCAGTTCTGGGTCGAGGTATGCAGGGATTGTTTCTTTGATACCCAACCCAAAGCTGTAGTTCAAAATATACAGAAATGAGACTGAGAAAAATTATTCAATCATTGGAATGTATATAGAAATATAAATGTTGAGTATTTGGAGGTTATACCCAAGAAATCTGAAGTAAGCTTTCCATTAGAGAAGCATCCAGTAGGTATCCCACCAGGAAAATCTCTGCTGTAAAGCGAGAATTTGCACTTCGTCGGTGTATCGATGTTATTGGTGTTTCCAGCGTCAAGAGTAGAGTCTCCTAACACAATTAATGCAAGAAACTGTGGTGTTCCTTGACCTTGAACCACCTCTGAACTTGAGATTAAGAAAAAACACACTAAGATGAGAGTAGTTGCGATGAATTCAAGCTTCCAGGAGGCCGCCATTGATGGTGAATTTTGATGCTCGGCTGCCATTGATGGTGAATTTTGATGCTCGGCTGCCATTGATGGTGAATTTTGCAGCTCTGTATTCTATGTTTTCCTGTTTAAAATAATAGTTGGAGAGTGGTGCTTCAAAGATCAATGTATAGTGTAAAAGCAGTTGAATGGTTTGGTGAGTTATTAAGGGTATGATAAATTCGACTAACAGTTCAATAAATGCCATTAATAATAATCCAAGAGTTGGACAGTGGACTGTTGTAAAAGCTACTTTGATTTAAGAGGTGAGGGTTAGGGAATCTTATCCTCTGTGTTCTGCTCTTCATCTCTTGTCCCATGAATTTAATTCAATTCATTGCAATAAATACCAAATTGCTATAAGGCATTATGGCATGGCCTGTTAAATGTAAATACATGAATGTGGTAGTATTTATTGGTCTACACGTTACACATCATCCCACTCACTCCGAAAAAAACCAAGTTAAATGTTGCTAACGTGAGCCCGCTGCCTACGCCTGAAGCAGATTCCCGAGATCCTGAGGTCAACTGCTTTTGGCCAATAATCAAATGACAAAATAACAATTTAAATAATAATAATAATAATACAAATAAAAAACATTATAAACACAAATGTATGTTTTAAAAATAAAAAAATAAAATAATCTAACTTCACCATATGATAATGGAGATTTTAGTTTAATGCACTAGCCATTTAAGTGAGTTGAGCAACAAGGCTGATGCTCCTTTCCATTTCTGGCCAATATCTAGAGTCATCATTATTTCCACCTTCTTTATCTTCAACCATGCAAATAGTGCACTCCTTAAAGTAGGCCAATATTAGAGTATTAAGAACAAAGAGTGTAACAATGAAGCAAATGAGATTTGAAATTAAAAGAGTCCCATCTACAAACAAATAAAAATACATCTCTCTCTCTTTCTATATATATAGTCATAAATATTAACATACTTCTAAAAAAATTTGGCTTAACAATTTCTATATATATATATATAGTTATAAATATTAACATACTTTTAAAAATTATTTAATGAATTTTTGGGCCTAACAATTAAGAACATGTGTTTCTCCTAAGAAATCATAAGTTCAAATTTGGAAGGGGTGTTGAGCATGGTTGTCATTGCACTAGTGGAAAATGAGAGATTAGTGACTAAAAAAAGACTAAAATCCACATATCAATAACCACTTTTGGTTTGGAGATTGTCAATGGCTATTTTACGGTCTTTTATTGCGCAACCAAAATTGGTCATTTATAGCTTCTGAGTTGGTCATTAATTTGGTCATATATTTGGTCATTAATTTGGTCATATATTTGAATCAATGACCACATGACAAACTAGAATATTACCAAATTTGGTCACCTAAAAAAAGACCGTAAATTAACCACCAAAACTGTTTTTTGGTCATTGATATGAGAACTTTGGTCATTTTTTTTGTCATTTATATCTCATTGTTTTATCATTTTGTATGCAAATTTTGGTCATTAATCTCATTTATTGGTCACTAATTTAGTCATGTTTAGACGTCTTGTGTGTGGTTATTATATTTTAGTAGTTTTAATGGTGTTCATTGTTAATCAATATAAATTTTTAATATGATATTATGTTTAAATTAAAAAAAAGAATCATACATTATTTATCATCATCTAATACACATGTGAATTATGCAATGTCACATTAATTAGTTAATTACAACACTTATAAATAATATAAAGTACAACCATATAAGTTTTAAACCGCACAAATTATATTATATGAAATGTCAAGTATTACAATAAATATGAGTTTTCTCAAAAACTATCTCCATAGAACTTTACATGAAAATCATCTAGTACATCGATGAATTTTCAAAATATTACAATGGCTAAACCATCCCACTTGTACTTGGCTGCTAAGCCAAATTAATGACAAATGAGTGATAAAGGTTGATGACATGGCAAGGATGACATGATAGCTTGGGAATTGGAGCACTAGAAGGTCCAAATGACCCATTATGTGGTCATGGAACCCTTAAATATGGTTTGAGTCATGGAGACCACACCCTACCACACTCTTGTTGATGGAGTCCATAAACCATGGAGAAACCAAGGACATGATTACATGAAATTTTTTATGATGTTTCTTGTAGCCCATGCTTATGTGGATGGTATATAATCCCTTTGGAATGAAGAATGCATATAAAATAATGATGCATAAGAAAACTTGCAACCCACTCATGAGCCTTTATGACATGGATCCCATGATGGTGTTATCCTATATGGTAATATAGATCTTGAAGACCCCTTGCTCATAGGAAATTCCTTAAAGCCATTGTCATAATGATGATTGGGCATGGTCTTTTATACCCTCTTGAAATGATGAAGCCCATATTGTTGAATTGATGCCCTTATCCCTATGATGAAGATATTAAATCTATGGAGCCTATGATCTCTTCTTGAAGTCACATAGAAAACCTTAAAGGAAACAAACGACCCTTATTTGAGGGAAAATTTCCCAATAAGAAAGCGTAATTAATCCTTGATGATAACAAGTCGGCCCAGTTAAATATGGTTAAAATTATACTAAAATTAAAAATTAAAAATTAAACTTTTTAGGGCAAGTCGGCCCCATTAAATTGGGGTTTCAAATCTATATAAATAAAACAAAAAATACCTTCATTTTGCAAGTGAACAAGTTCGTTTTGAGCTCTGAATTTTGGATCAGTCTGAGGCAGCCACAGAGAGAGTGATGACTTTTTTTTGAGAGAGTTGTAGGTGTGGTCTAAATTTTTTTGGAAAACAGTCCACTTTGGAAGCAACAAAGTAAAGTAGCATCAATCAGTGATAGCCTTTTATGTGCAGATGTATGCAATAAACTCACTCTAGATTTTTTGGGCTATAATAAACAAAATGAGGAGCACTAATAAATCATGGAGGATGAAGTGTGTAGTAGCAGCAGTATAAAAATTTTGGATTGTTTGAAGGCGTGATCTCAGGCTTCTACAACAGTGCATGATCCACAATAGAACAATTCTAATCTCTATCACCGTGGAATGATACAAATAGCAGGTGATCTTTGAGTTCTGAATTTCGGTGGTGGAATGGCCAAGAAGCAGCCATAGTCAGACATTTAATGATGCATCCAGTCAACATTTGAAGGATAAAAAGGATCATAATGTAGCTTCACTTCTCTGAAAAAAAATCATTTTGTGTCATTTGGAGAAGGCCTCTAGCATAGGAGGGTCTCTATCTTTCTTGTCATTCATGTTAAAATATTATCTCATGTATGGGTTATCTTGTAACAACCCTAAAGATACCTAAAGTCCTGTGATGTGAACAATAGATTGAAGTTAGACGAGAGAGAAGAATTATGGGTGCCTTACAGTGACAATATTTGACAATATTTAAGTTAAGTTGTTTTGACATGATAAGTGAAGACCGTGATTTGAAAAGTGACAACTGATATACAATGATGAATTGTATATACAATGAAATATCAAGTGATCAGTCAACAATGATGACATGTAAGTTCAGTGATTTTTTGGATGCCTAGTATACATAATGATATTCTCTATGTATGATAATGATTACACGTATGATGTACTAGCAATGGTTACACAATGCCTTATCCAGTGATATACACAATGATGATGTGTATGCTTAATACACTCAGTGAAATGTTTAGATGATATTCTATCCTATTAATATGTGATGATACACAATCATGTGATTTTTAGGCACCAACCTGAACATATATTAGTCTTACTGCGCAAACTATTTGGTGGCTAATTTTTGCTCTCTTATCACACGACAAAAAAAGTGGTCATTTATAGTTTGGTCATTTATAGCTTTTCGACTGATCATTAATTTGGTCGCATATTTGGTCATTAATCTGGTCATATGTTTGGTCATTAATCTGGTCATATGTTTGGTGCTAAGAGACCGAAAATTAGCCACCAAAATTGTCATTTGGTCATTTATATGCGAATTTTGGTCATTTGTTTAGTCACTTATCTCTCATTTGTTGGTCACTTATCTCTCATTAATTTGTTGGTCACTAATTTAGTCATTTTATATGCAAATATTCACTAATTTCTGTAGATAGGGTATGGAGGAATCAAACCACCAATCTCCTGCTTGTAAGACAGATGCTCTTCCATTGAGCTAGTACCCTTGAAGTCTCTAAAATACTTGTAGAAATACCAAGATTATTCATGTAATTCAGACATCATATATAGATTATAAAAGGCATTAAGAATTAGCAATAAAATCTACTATAGTTTGATCATGCACTCCATAAATCCAAGTTCTACAAAAAATATTTTCCTTCTGTATATTCGTTCAAAAAAAATATGCAATATTAACACATTCAAAGTTCAAACAGAGATCCACTTATTTGCAGTTACCTTATGTGCCTCTGCACCTAGGGCATATGGGACAACATACCCGTAACCTTCACCTCTTTCAACTTTAACACTACCAAAGGTCCTTGTGTTAAAGCTGGAAAGCATACAAAGATAATAAATAATAACATTAGTAAATTATACTAAAATTATCTCCTTAAAAAAGTGTAATGCTTCATGCAAGGATTTAATGATCATGTAGAATTCAAAAGCAAACCTCAGCAAAAATAGCAACAATCTTTGGAAAATACTGATTGATTGGGCCAAGAAGTTGAGGACAAGAGATGCACTCAGGAAGCAAATATCACATGAAAAATAGGGTTATCTCAAACATAAAAAAATACACTTACATAAAAACTAAAACCAATAGAACCGACATCAAGTTAACTACAACATTTTCTTGGCATACCTCTCTACCATAGAGCAAAGCAGCTCATGTAAACCTTTTGCTTCAACTAGGTCATTATTTATAGGCAAAGAATTCAACCAGGCTGGAATAACCTGTAATTATAGATCCAATTGAACAATGAAGGACAAATTTTTCGAAAAAGCAAAACATTTGCATTGTATATCATAATAGATATCAAATAAAACAATTCCATTCCCCACACATAGTAGCGATATTAATGTGGAACCAATTACTCAATAAGGAAATATTAAATAGAAAATTATGAATACCTGGGATGCATTAATGCTATCTCTTTGATGTTCACAAATCTTGCCAAGTGCAGATATTACATTTTCTATTGCCACTCTATAGTCAAGAAGAAGAGCTGATGGATGACTAAATGCATCATTCAACTTTGATAGAGATAATTCTGTTGTCATTGAACCAAATGAATCAATAGCACACTCAAGCTGGAAAATTGTAAATACATAACACAATAATTATATCATGTTACATAGCTGTAACTCCAACTAGGGGTTTTATTGTTGAGCTTCCATGTTCAACACACAATCCAATTCTATAAACTCTTGACTGTGGAGAAACATAATTAATAAAAAAAATGCAAAAAGATAAGAAAACCGATAGATTCCACATAAGAATCAAAAAGAACAACTAGGATGAATGCATTACCTATCGGAAATCAACATCTTCATCTGTGCAAGCATCAAGAAGAAATGGAAAAATGTGTCATAATACATGTGCCAAAAACAATATAAAATCAGTGATTATTCTACATAAGAAGCAAAATAACTAATCCATATACTTACATCTACCAAGTTTGGGTGAATAACTTTGTAGGAGATTTCCACACGTCTCTCTTCTTCAGTTTGGTCTTTTCCCTGCAAAATATGTAGAAGGGACAAATAACAAGCCTTCAGAATACACCCCACAATTTGGTAGTAGTAGATCCCAAGGTACCGATAGTGTTGTTTTATTTATAATTGATTACATATAAAACAATTGGTTGTAGCATGATGCATCTCTTTATCAAAACAGGAATGAAAAAAACATT
Organism: Pseudotsuga menziesii; assembly: GCA_001517045.1. Taxonomy (NCBI): domain Eukaryota; kingdom Viridiplantae; phylum Streptophyta; class Pinopsida; order Pinales; family Pinaceae; genus Pseudotsuga; species Pseudotsuga menziesii. Next base: position 204,808 of record LPNX010545538.1, on the reverse strand, counting down.
TGTTTCATCTCTTTCAACTTTGACACTCCCTAAGGTCCCCATGTTAAATCTGAAAAGCATACAAAGACAATAAATAACAACATTAGTAAATCTAACTAAAAGTACAAAGAAAAAAAATAAGATACCCACAAGGACAGTTGAAACCTTCCTTATACTCAATAATTTTTTTTAGATAAGATATTGTCTATTAAGAGACAAGTCACTATTGAAACAAATGGCATACCTAAGAGAGAGAATAAATTCAATTACTGTAGGTTTAGTCAACTATAGTAGCAATCAAGGTAACCCAGTTGATAAGGAAGGAAACCCCAATTATTGAAGGAAAAGACCAAGAAACAATAGTCCACAAAAAAACCAGATCTCAGTTTGTAGCCCATACAAATACAATGGCTTTCTTCAGCAGGATATGAGTTGTTTGGGGTTGCTAAAAGAAACCATAACCCTGTTTGAGTGGACTAATATTTTTGTTGCACTGTTTGAGTGCTTGGGTCTACTTGAAGTCAACTGTAAGGAAACCCTAATTACTGGAGCAACAAACCCATAAACAACATTCCATAAAATATCAAATAATGATGACATTCCACACACAAACCAGAGCTCAATTGTAACCCATGGATTTCTTACAGCTTAGCACACTCAAACAATGCAACATAGATATTATTCCACTCAAGTATGAAAATGTGACCTAGAAAAAACAATCCATAAAATATCAGGTACTGATGACATTCATACATAAACCAGAGCTCAGTTTGTAGCCTTTAACATAAACTTAACACTCTCGAAGGTCCCTGTGTTAAAGCTTAAAAGCATACGAAGATTATAAATAACAAGTAAATGAGAACGTTAAACCAGTAAAGGGTGTCAAGGGATTCCCTATGCTTTCTTTCTTTTTGTCGTAGATAAATTGTATCTAGAGAACAATAATTGGGGAAGCTCCAATATTTCTTGAAATTGAGGATAAAGTCTTATGAAAAAAAAATTTGGTCATAGAAGAATATATTTTGTAAAACTTACATAGTGGCAGCTAGAGTCACATGTTACCTTTGGAAGCAAAAGTCCAAGAAGAACTTAAACATATTCCTCACACAAGCAAACATATAACAAGAAAAGTGCAGATGAAACATATCGAAATCTTTTATGCTGACCAATAAATAACAATATAATAGATCAGTCTTCCATCTCTCTTGTTTCCCATGGCACAATAGGGCTATGTACTTCTTTGCATCAGAATGGAAACGGACATGCTACTTACGTATGGGAAGAAGTCTCTATTTTTTAATTGAAAGGTTTTCATAATCGATCATTGTTGGTAACAAACTTACTAGAGCAATTCTTGATTCAATTGGTAGGATAAGCTCTTTTAAGATAATAATCAGGGTAATTTTTAGGAGAGAAATTTCGCCAATTAGCTATTTTTGGGTTTTTTTCAAGAAATAAATTCACTATTTGGTCATTTTTAGTGTCTAATATCACCTATATTTACATAAAATATTTTTTTATTATCATAATATTTGCCAAAATTTACACATTTCAGTGTTAATTTTATGTTTCATATTTAATATTCGCCTACCTATCTATAAACATGTTTTTTTAAATCCAAAACAATCTCCTAGAATACTATACTTAAGTATAAATTAGAATCCTTAAAAAATACCAAAGTTAAGAACCTAGATTTGAACTGAAATTTTTTTCCTCGACAAGTGCCAAGTACTTTGAAAAACTAATAACTTTTAAATCATGCTAGAATGAATAAAATATTAAACTTACAATACAAGAATGAAGGGATCTTCCATTAAAAACATTCTCAATGATTTGAAAATGTACATACATGCATGTCTATGATTAATTGCCACTGTGACCCATTGAAAACTATGGTAGGAATTGATTTTGTATTGAGTTTTTCAACCTTATTAATCTTGTTAGTCCATAGATGCTACATGCTTGCTACATTCTTCAAACATAGCTCATAATTATAAGATATGAGCATTTTTTTAAAATTTAAATTGTAGGTCATTTGAATCTTTCTACATTTGACACCGAGATGGAAGTCCTCTGCACATACTAGACTGAACACATGCCATTTGAAAATCCTTCTTGAATTTAGTAGGAAATGTGGATGCCAATTCTTCTTCTGCTTATGAGGAAACCATACATGAAGTTATGGGTGAAGATCCTACAATTGATCCTTATGAACAAACCCCAAAATTTGAATCTCAGGCCATTAAAGGCCAAGTAGGAAACAGTGAACCCAATACACCTACTTCAGATAACCACATAGGCATGTTATGTTTGTTGAATCCCTAGATTGGATTCCCAAAGGATGATTTACTGAAGTCATAATTAAAGATGGACGCTCCAGTGCAGGCAACAAAGGTGACTATTGGAAATGCATGTATGAATAGAGGATAGAGGAGGCAAGAAAAATGGTGTTACGTTTTCCACAGGTGGGAAATAGTGTACTCCATCTGGTTTGGTGAAGGTTTTGTTACTAGGAGAATGGAAAGTGCCAAGGACCTGGAAATTAGGGCCTTGATAGGATACTTGCGTGGTCCAAAACCACATCTCTATGCTTGTTAACTAGATTGGATATTCCTGGGATGTTATTGCTAGATCTAAGGTTTGCATAACTCCTTTTAAAAAAGGATTCAATTCTGGGTTGGATAATCTGGTAGACAAGGAATCTATTCTTTCAGGTTGTCCTTGAAACTATCTTTCTTGTGGCCTGGTCTCAATTCCTTGGTCCCAATACTTTGATTCGAGATGGACTTTCAAGTTTTAAGGAAAAATCATTGTTGTTGGTATGCCTCCATTGTTTGTGCCCTTCATTTCTGGGACCAAAATAATTTCAGTATTGTGGGAGAGAATATTGCCTCCTTTGAAGGTCTGGCCTAAGAAGCTCGTCACATCATGGGTAGTTCGAGAATTCAGGTGTTGAATTCTCTTGAAAGCAGTCTCCGTGAAGAATTCCTTTTTGAATGGGGCAAGCAGTCATGGTGTCAAATGATTGACTATCAAAAATTACCTTTCTGTTTCAATATTTCCCTAGGAAATATTCAACCAAGAGGAAGAAGAGAAAATCTTCTTTGGATGGTGGGAGTCCAACCAAACTGCATGGGGAGGACAACCCAATGAGGCACACATCAGGAGATATGTACCTTTTGTTGTTGAGGCCATTGGGTAGAGAGGATTGTCATATTTTGTAGCTCAGGCATGTACTTCTTCATGGGGCCTCTAGCATGTAGAAGCCGTCTGAAAAAGTGGTTCTTCTTCTTTATATGTATGTCAAACTCTTACTTACCGTTAATTTCGGTAATGGAACCCTTCCCGTCCAATGTAAAATGAATCAACATTATGGGATATACAACATATAGTACAAAATTAAAGCTTCACCCATACTTATAGAGAATACAATCTACATGGAGATTCACTTGCAAAGGCAGCCTGTTTGAGGGACACGTGACAAGTAAGTATATTCATGAAGGATCCTCATGGGAAACAAAGATCCATAGAAACACAGATCATATGATCATATGAAAATGAAAGCACAACAATTGTCTACAACACTGTAGTTTTTTTTATGGGGGTTTAGTTTATCTCCCTACATATAGTATTTTTTGTATTTTAGTACAAAACAATTTCTGCAAAGGTTTTGACTAAGGTTGATTTTTACTCCCTTTATTCTATGTATATTATAAAATATGGGTTAAGTTTTAATCCCTGTATACTTGTATTTGTCTAAAGCAGTGGGTTGAGAATAAATCCTATATATTCATATGATACTTTTTGAAGGCTCAAAAGGAATCTTGTGATGGCGTAGATCCATATCCAAATCCATATCGAAATCTTCAATTTTAACACAAATGCACACCTTCACTACCACGAAAAAATTAATTGAAGGTGTTGAGGCCAAGGGTAACAAAATACTCAGTAAGAAGTTGAAATTACTTGACATCACCAATACTTTGACTATCTTACTCAAGTATTGCAATAGAGTAACAAGACTAAGAAATCACAACCCACATCACCATGGGATCATGGTTCACTGATGAGATATAAGTTCAAATAAATCCTCCACCAAGGTTCCATTCTCATCAAGGTATGCCCACCCATTTGGCATGTTATATAAAGGGATGATTCCATGTGCAAATCCAAAACAAATTTTGGGAGGATAGATTGGCTTTAGACCTAACCAAATAAGTGCGACATCATGTAGTGCTGCCCCTCAAGGCCCATTTCAAGAAGCAACTTCCAACAAAAAAATACAACTGAGATGCTGCGAATACAAAATAAGGTGTATGAAGCTGTGACCTGTCTTCAAAATGAGGCTAAGAGGAGATCAAGAGAAAGCCAAAGACCCTCCTCTAGGATAGCGTCTACCTACAGTATTCACAAATTTGCCTAATAATCAACCAACTCAGTGAAAGAGGCTCCACAAATCTTAAGTGTTCTGTTGTCTTCTGCAATATTTTCAGAGAGAAGGTTCCCTAGGGCAGAGTCACTCCTCTTGGACAACAAATTCTTACCTTGCTGATCCATAACAATGTTTGTATATGTTATAACTCCAAATAAATTGAAGGATGTAGTACCAAGACTTGATGCTTCTAGAATATTGCTTCCTAAATCTGCTACAGGAGACACATAAATGCATACTACAATCCCTCAAAGGTGACTATTACAGTGAGAAAGCTTCAAATAGGTGGCAGTATACCCTAACTAGCACTAGAAACCCTCTTCAAAGTTATAAAATTCAAACCAGTGTAAGGAATTTATCCAACGGTAAATGGGATATCCTATAGGTTCGTGCTTTAATGATGTGTGTATTGACCTCTGAGCATGTTTTCCTACCTCGAAAACCGATCTGAATTCCCATATTAGTGAATCATTTCCTTCATTTCATTTATCATCCAATTGTTTGGTACTTGTTACTAGGGATTCCCTTACAAGAAATTCATTCAGAATGTGACAAAAACTGACAATTGTGGATTATTGACCAAAACATTGGAATTAGTCTGCAGTGACCCCAAGTGCATTTTGTTTTTGGCCAAGTTAGACAAACAGTTCAGATCCTTCACATAAATGGCTTGACCAACATGCTGAAGGGAGAATACAATTATGTACCCATCTTGTAGTTGTGTATATGATTTCAACCTGTAGTATCTGCAATATCAGTATTTCCAGCATTTCTTAGTACTTTTTAAGTGCCACTGGATTCTCTGGAGATACCACTATCAATGACAACAATTTGAGAATGTCACTTGGAAACTCATGACAAGCTATGCTTCCTTTGACTGCTTATAAAGCATCAATTGCATGAGTTTATTATTTATTGAGACAATTTCAAGCAATCTAGACTAGGATACCTACAAAGAAAATTTGGTTCCTGATTCAAAACAGGTAAAGTTGATTTCTCCTAAAACCGTTTTTAGCCTTCCAAAGGAAATTCAATGGTTTGCTCATGATCAAACTGCAATTTAACACATCATGAATTTGGTAATGAAAACCAATTAGTTGATAGCTAATTTACATCAGAGTTTGTAGTATATTTTTCAGTGGAAGTACCCATAGTAGAATTTGACTAATCAGACTGGCCTTCGAAAGTTCCCTTTTGAACAAACCCTTCATCTCTGCCAGGTTGGGAAACCACATAATTATTGAACCTAACCTTATTTTTATCATTATCAATCAACAACGGTGCAGAAGGAGTTGGGTTTAGTTGAGGTCTACTTTTATCACATGACAAATAAAAAGAAGTAAAATTATGATCACTACCTCTCCATAGGTCGAATGTCCCATCAGAAGGTCGAGCTATCTTTATTTTCTCTGCTGCAATTTTTCAGGCTATAGGTCCTAGTCCCCCCGAAAAACAAGAAAGACTTCTTATATACATGTACTCTGACTGAATGCCAATATGAAAAATTGACAGACAAAATTCACTAGACATGCACATTATCACATAAAACTCTCATAATAGGGTTAAGAATTCCATAATAGGATTAAATATGTAATACAAAACAAACACATACATTTACGAGTTGTTTTGAATCTCCACCAAGAATGGAAAGTATTGATTCATGTCCATTAATTAAAAGTTTCCAAGGCTTGTAAATGTCACATCATTCCTCTTCCCATAAAATAACTCTTGAACCATCTTTCACAACTTCTTCCTTCATTACCGTTGGGCAAAATATGCACTATTTAATTCAACACTTAATTTGTCAACCTCAGAAGGGAGCTATTGAGATGCAAACACTATATGTGCAGAATTGAAGGCTTGAACTAACCTAAGCTAACTAAATATGCAGATGCACTAACATGCAACTATATGATTTTAATCTGCATGCATGACTATGATGAGTTAAATGCAAGAATTTAATCTATCTATAAAAATAGGAAATTAACTAAGAACTTGGAAAGTAACTATAAATTCAAATATAATCTAATATTATATTAATATATTCTACAAAGATATGAAACTAATCAATAACTGAGATCAAACTAGTCTAATGCTATATTAATCTATTCTATGGAAGGAAATTGCAGATACTAATCTAGAAAGCAGACGCTTGGTCCGAAAGTGATTTAACTAATGAGACCAAAACTAATTACTTGCAACAAATTATCTGATTTATATTATAAATTGGAGACTATTCAATGTATGCGTAAGTAAATGCCTGTCTAAGAATGCAAGTGCAAATGATTTATGGAAAGCAATGAACTATTTAATTGAAAATTCGTAGAAACCAAAGCAAGTAACTGCGGATTCGTAGAAAGCAAAGAAAATATTATTCTAAAGACCAAGCATAAATAAATGTGTTGCGAAAAAGTAAACTAATCAAAGAAAACTAAACTTGGAGCTTTATAATCAAATCTAAAACAATAATTGGAAATATATTCAATCTGTAAGCAAACCAAACCTACAACAGAAAAACAAAATACACTAAACTAGGTTATGTGAACTTTTTATCATCAAAATGTAAAATACTGAAAACCCATGCATCTAATATTGAAAACAATCTAAACCAAATATATAATTACAAAACATTACAATGATAGTGAAGAAAGAAATAAAAAACCACAATAAACCAAAACACAATACATAGGGTGAAAGGAGAAAAATAGGAATAAAACTTTAATAAATGCTTTAAACAATCTAACCTATGATCCTAAAGACAATCATAATCATTACTTAACTACCATAGTCGAAACATAATCAGAAAACTGAAGAAATAGGTTTAAAACAGATTGAAAACACTAAAGGATGAATGAAAGACTATATCGCAGGCTGGAATGAAGGTCTGTATGACAAGCCGAACAGGCCATCTGTATGACATGCCGAACAGGCTGTCTGTATGACATTCTGGATACAAAAAATGCTAAAACTCCTAAAAAATGCTTAATTTGAGTACTCTAAGGTCAGGTGACTAATGAATGCAATGGATGAAATATAAATACAGAATTCTAAGCTTACTTCACAACTAAATTCACTTGCAAAAAGATTCAAATTTAAAATAGATTTACTTAGAAATCAATATAGATCCATTTAACTCGGAATGTATCACTATTGAGTGAAAAGGATTTATGATGGTTTATTTTATTATAGTGGGTGACTTTTCTTTTTATGTAATTTATTAACGTCATGCATGACACATGGTTGGAGGTGCATCTAATTACTCTATGTGAAATACCTAAACCTAATTCTCTAGGTCTTATGTGGAATCACAACAACAACAACAAAGTACTAATGAAATTCCAACATTGTTATTATTACTTTATTTTTTGTTTTACAAAATATTATACGACTAACATGTGGATATGGATAAGTTCTCAAATGAAGTTCTCAAATTAGCCTTTCTCTATATAGATGTGAACTTGAATTAGCCCAAATTTAAGCAAATGAACTTGATATTTAATAATTGTATTTATGTTTGCCTAATTTAATATATATTATTAATTTTAATTATTAACCTAATTTTTTGTAATTTTTTTTTTTAAATGTGAGTTGTCTATTTTTTTAAATGCTAAAAGGTGAGTTCATCATAGATGTGAGTGCACAAAAGTCAAGTGTATAAGGTCATTATGAGTTGTCTTTATATGAGCTATCTTGATGTCATTTTTGAGATTATATGCATAAAATAAGTCATTCTAACTAATATTAATATTAGTTGAGAATTACTTATTAGTGATTAATTTTTTTTTCATGATTTTGAATAGTCTATCTAGCACTCATTTCTTTGGGTGATGTTCATAGGGCTGATGTTAAAATAAACTTAATTGTGAAAAAACTCTGCATGTAAACACTTCAATAGAAGAGTTTTAAAATGGTTAACCTCTAATTTCAGGTGAATAAAAAATTACCCTTTTACTAACAAGAACAAATTAAAATGATGGTTGTTCTCACTTGTGAAACACCGTGGGATATGCCTCTACTCACCATTGCTCTTGTTTTCAGCTAATTCAACACTCAAGTAGCCACATTATCTAAAGAGGCTATTGGAGTGCGTCATGGATTGATCTTTTGGAAATATTACTCTTATGATTCCTTGATAAATGAAGGGGTTTTGAGCTATTTTTAAGACCTTTATGTTTAGTGTTTATTGTTGATTATGACTATCATCACTCTTTGGATTTTATGGCTATATAGGTTGGGATCGAATATGAGAGATGATATTCTCTCCTTTTTTGGGAAAGAATAGCTTTGAGATTAAACTATGACTGATGTTTTGAGTTACTCTTTTGATCGGTATTGTGCTTTCTTGATGCTCTCTTGGTTCTTTTTGCAAATGCTTTTTGCTATTATAATAGTTTAGATACAACTTTATTTACTATAAAGTTGTCTTTTCCTTATGAAAAAAGAAAAATTATAATAAAACTTATTATCATTCATATTAAAAAAAATCCTACATTAAAACCCTGTAAAATCTTAAAAAAATATCTACCTATGATTTAATATTTGATACAAGAGTTTATTCTCTACACCTTTTTAAAGAATTAAAGATTAATTTATATTTTCAGGTTTATGACCACTAGGACAGTTTGCAAAAAAAACAAACCCTTCATCATCACATTGATATCGACCCAAAAAAAATTGTTGCAAGAAACTTCGTGCCCATGGTCTAACAAAATATCAAAGTTCCATCTTCATTTATTACAAACCTGTATGCTGCCGTAATGTTCGCTGAGAAAACAATCAATACTGTCGTTACAGACAATATCTGAAAAGGTCGAAATTGTACAGAACCAGTGAACGTTGACATTTGTTAGTTTAACGTCCATTCTTTTCACAAGACGACACTGCAACTTTTAATTCCAAAAGCAATTCGGTCATATCTGTACAGTGCATTTAACACATCAACAAACTTCATTAAACCTATCCTCATATATGCATCTGGCGGGTGCCATGTGACCTCAATTTTAATGATTAATAATTCCTAAATCGACCTAAATATCAGCCCATGTTACAGTCAAGAGGGCTTTAAATATCCGTCGAGGGATTCTCTGTTTCATGGATTATGGAAGCCCTTAGATTCGATACCAGAAATTTTTGAAAAGTTCTGTTGTTTGGCTCCTACTTCGCAATATTTATACGTAGGTTTTACAGAAGAGTTTGAGGGAGTCTCAGCAATTGGATATGAATTAGGTTAAGTTTATCACTACCCGTAGGACTCCCAGACCTTTATATCTGATTTGATTAGACATATATCTTAGAAAGCAGTCAGTTCCAGGCCTCCAAAAATGGGGAAATTAGAATCTCGTGGACTGATAGAAGCTCTTAACGTAAGGGTTTTTGGCTCTGGCGAGCAAATAGTAGTTCTCTCACACGGCTTTGGGGGCGACCAGTCGATGTGGAAAGATATTCTGCCATACCTTGTACCTGATTTCAAGGTCATCGTATTCGATATGGTCTTCTCTGGCAGTGTTGATCCCAAGCATTTCGACTTCGGTCGATATAGTGATTCACTCTCTGCTTATGCAGATGATCTTCTTGGTATTTTAGATGAGCTTCAAGTTGACAAGTGCGTGTATGTAGGTCATTCAGTTTCTGGAATGGTGGGCTGTCTTGCCTCCATCAAAAGACCAGAATTGTTTCGAAGATTAATCTTACTGTGTGCTTCGCCAAGGTAATTGACAGAACCTAACTATAGTCACTTAAGCTTTTATCTCCAGAAAGTTTTTTCTGTTCTTGTTGTATTTATGTCATGCAGACGTTGTTGCTGTTGTTGGTTTCTTCAGGTATTTGAACGATGAATCGTATGAGGGAGGATTCGAACGTGGAGACATTGATGGACTTTTCAGCGCAATAAAATCCAACTATTCAGCATGGGTTTCAGGCTTCGTTCCTCTGCTGATTGGCGTGGATGAGCCCTCTCTGGTGAAGGAATTCAGTAGCAAAATGATGAATATGAAGCCTGAAATCGCACTGGTGGTTGCAAAAAGCATTTTCGAGAGTGATTTGAGAAGCATGTTATGCGATGTGAAGATCCCATGTAGCATCATTCAGACCACGAAGGACATAGCAGTTCCATTGAGCGTGGCATATTACATGGAATGCAACCTTAATGGAGGAGAGAAGAATTCAGTGCACATAGTTGACACAGATAGCCATCTGCCACAGCTGACAGCATCTCATATGTTAGCACAATTGCTTACGCAGATTCTTGCAGCAAGGTCTTGAATATGATCATATTATTCAGACCGGTGGATGCATATCTGTGTGTTAATTTTCTTTGTAGATCATGTCAATCTTTTCAATGTATGAGTGGATACTGTCATATTGAAACTTAGAATTTCATAGGGTAATACCAGAAAGAAAGTCAGTGTACCGTTTCTTGTGTTAAGATCATGGTTTCTTTTTATTTTAATAATTGTATCTTAATTGTGTTTATTAAAAAGATATATATATTTTAGTGCTTTATTGTCCACTGAGCATCTCATTTGGTCTTTATGAACGTCAATTTTCAGAAATTTCTGTTAATGAATTTCTTTCCAATAGGTCAATAGGTATTGAACATGCATTCTGTAATAATTGAAAATATCGTAGAGATCTCGGACCGGAGTCGGAACTTGGAAGTAATGAAAGAATACGCGGGAACATAGCTGCTATCCCATTTGCATCCATGTAGGAAAGTACAGTTCCATAAATAAAAAGATTCTTCACGAGCAGGGATCAAATTGGAAGCGTAGGGTCTCATTTCACTTTGATCAAATTGGAAGCGTAGGGTCTCATTTCACTTTGAATTGTAATGAGAAATTGAACTCATCAATGTTCACATATAATAATAAATTATTATTTTTATTTGAAAATATAAGTATTTTTTTTTATTTGAAAAATGTAAATGTAGACATAATAATAAATTATTGATTTTTTTTTAAAAGTTATAAAAAATTGAACTCTTCAATGTTGATATATAATAAGAAATTATTTTTTTATTTGAAAATATAAGTATTTTTTTATTTGAAAATGCAAATGTAGATATGTAATAATAAATTATTATTTTTATTTGAAAAATATAAGTGTATAACAAAATTGAACATTATTTATTAAAAACAATGTATAGAAAAAAATGATAATAAGAAGGAAATTCCAAGTGATTTAACATTTATATAGAATTAGAGAGGTAAACCATGTATATGATGATTTATCACGTCTAAACATTTTTTATGGAGGAGAAGAGACTAAAATAAAGGTTGAGAATGAAGAACATGCCGAGATGGAAGATGAGATTGGGAAAAATCCCATTTAGAAAGAGATTGGTGCACTTGTTCTATTAATGTGAACATAGCCATAAGTCTTAGGAGTATTGGTTTTTTGTATTGCATTGTTCTTTGGCCTATTTATTTTGTGAAGGGAAATTTTTGCTTCCTATCATACTTGAGAACTACTAGCAACCTTAAAGCTTATTTGTGTCTAGAATTGTTTTGAGAAGAGCTCCACTACTCGAAGTGCTATTTTACAAGGCCAAAAGAGATGAGGCATCATATATCCCTAAAATTAATAACAAAAACTAAATAGATGGTTTTTGTGAGTCCCAATGTATCCACCTAAAACTAGTGTACTTCTAACATTGTACATCCCTCAGAGATTTAAAATTGTTGATACTTGTTGTGACCACTTGATCATTACCATAACCAATGGTTTAAAGAAACAACATAAAAGTAAAAAAATTAGAAGAATAACTTTTCCCTAACATTTTACCTTCCCTGTTTTGAAATGAACTTTTATACATGCTATTAAATCATTGTATTATTTTCTTTCCAACTAAAAACATAAGTTTTTTCCAATCCACATTTCCATTAACCTCAAAAAAAAGTTACAAATACCATCACAAAGATAATTGATATGTTTGTCCATATGGACCCACTTAGTGAGTAACTAGCCATTCAATTGCAAACTCCACCTTATCCCTAAGCATCGTCTTTCACCATAATAAACCTAAGTATGAGAACATTTGAAAATTTATCCTTCAAACTTTAAACTTAATCTACTAACATCTAGATGTCAAATGAGAGGGATTGATAGGGACTCCCATTTCTCTTTTCAAAACTCGGTGCATATAATTACATTATGTTCTCTTAAATTATGGGTTGATAGGTTTGAGGATTGGTATCCAAGGTAATCGTAGTCTCCATTTGATCTGTCAATGTTACAAACCTTTATCAAGGTTCATCATCAAGACAATGAGTCGAGTTGAGTAACGGATAAAGATTTATTAATATATCTTTAAACAAAACATTTCAAGAGAAAACTAGGAAATTGATATTGTCGACTATATAACTAGGACCAAACCCAAACCCTCAAAATGTTAAGCTAGATAATAAGGATGTCTAAGTTGTGATTAAAACAATGATTCTAAACTTAGAATAGAATACAATTCTAAATTAAATTTATTAATATCAAATATTTTTCTTAATGAATACATTGTGAATTACTTCACCTATTTTATATAAACTATAAAACTAAATGTAATATCAAATTCTTCGTTTCGAGGGCGCTTAGGGCATAGATCAGAGAGCCCACGGGAGGAAGAGGAAGAAGAAGAAGAGGGCTCGAGTCAAAAGGTGAGGTGAGTGAGGAGGGGAGACATAATAGCGATATTTGTAGGAGCAACCCACTGCTAGTATAATGATGGCAATGAGCCTCTTCAAATCGTATCCATTGCCGACATAGCCATCCCTCATAATCAGCTCGAGTGTAGGAGTTACCGCATAAGCATCTCAACAAATTAAGTAATGATAATCTTCAGTTAGGTATATGACAAATTCTTTTGCTTCTTTTAGAGCTGATTATATGCATATTGTACAACCCTTCTCTCTTGTTGGCCCTCCGTTCCAGTTTCCTTTGTCTCTGATGCCTAAACCCCTTCCTCCGATGAGACGGGCAGACTAAGAGGCCTAGGTGGACCATGGGATATTGAGAGTGCTAATTCAAATGATTCTGACCTCGGTAAATGAATGGAAATTGGAATAAATCCTGGACTAACTAGTAAAGGATAAGATTCATGAACACAAACAAAAGGCAACGTGCTACTAGCTTGCTACTAAAGATCTGTCATCCCAGTCCTGTGGTGGTCATAATAAAAATGTCTAGCACTAGGTGAAACCTTGGTATTGCAACTTACAAACCCATTGGACCAGGTTAAGTTCAAATCCGACAAAGATTGCTCAATACATTGTAAATTACAACTTGTAAGTTGTAACCCAAAAAACAACACCATTAGTTTTTCCTTACAGAGCCTTGACAATGGAGGGTTATCAAATCAATTAACCATCCATAGATATGACTCATATGAGCATTTAATTTCACATCATATACTCAAATACTCAAGTGACTTATTAGTTGTGAGATCATGTGACTTGGTGAACAAGAAGATGCCAAATGGAAAACCAAGTGGGCAGGTTGGTATCCTCTCATACCAAGATTTAATGAAGTTGGTGAATCGATAATGCATGGCAATGCCATTAAGTTCTTTGAAAGTGAACATCGAATCCCAAGTCACAGTCGTCAGTAATCGAATTGAACTTGGAACTGGGCAGCCCAGTGGCCCATCGTGGTCTGTGCCCATTGTGACCGAGATCTTCATCCATGATCTTACTATTCGAGGGCACTTGGGAAGAATCTGAGTCCCAACTCTCCCATAGCCCACTGAATCACTGATACCCCTGGACGGACAAATTTTGTAGCTACCCTTCTGTTGCAAATTTACCCAGGTTTACTCAATTTCATTATTGGCAAGCTAGATTATATGCATAAAATAAGTCATTCTAACTAATATTAATATTAGTTGAGAATTACTTATAAGTGATTAATTTTTTTTTCATAATTTTGAATAGTCTATCTGGCACTCATTTCTTTGGGTGATGTTCATAGGTGTGATGTTCAAATAAACTTAATTGTGAAAAAACTCTACATGTAAACACTTCAATATAAGAGTTTTAAAATGGTTAACCTCTAATTTCAGGTGAATAAAAAATTACCCTTTCACTAACAAGAACAAATTAAAATGATGGTTGTTCTCACTTGTGAAACACCGTGGGATATGCCTCTACTCACCATTGCTCTTGTTTTCAGCTAATTCAACACTCAAGTAGCCACATTATCTAAAGAGGCTTTTGGAGTGAGTCATGGATTGATCTTTTGGAAATATTACTCTTATGATTCCTTGATAAATGAAGGGGTTTTGAGCTGTTTTTAAGACCTTTATGTTTGGTGTTTATTGTTGATTATGACTATCATCACTCTTTGGATTTTATGGCTATTTAGGTTGGGATCGAATATGAGAGATGATATTCTCTCCTTTTTTGGGAAAGAATAGCTTTGAGATTAAGCTATGACTAATGTTTTGAGTTACTCTTTTGATCGGTATTGTGCTTTCTTGATGCTCTTTTGGTTCTTTTTGCAAATGCTTTTTGCTATTATAATAGTTTAGATACAACTTTATTTAATATAAAGTTGTCTTTCCCTTATGAAAAAAAGAAAAATTATAATAAAACTTATTATCATTCATGTTAAAAAGAAATCCTACAATAAAACCCTGTAAAATCTTTAAAAAATATCTACCTATTATGGATATTTGATGCAAGAGTTTCTCTACACCTTTTTAAAGAATTAAAGATTAATTTATATTTTCAGGTTTATGACCACCAGGACAGTTTGCAAAAGAAAACAAACCCTTCATCATCACATTGATATCGACCCAAAAAAAATTGTTGCAAGAAATTTCGTGCCCATGGTCTAACAAAATATCAAAGTTCCATCTTCATTTATTAGAAACCTGTATGCTGCCGTAAAGTTCGCTGAAAAAGCAATCAATACTGTCGTTACAGACAATACCTGAAAAGGTCGAAATTGTACAGAACCAGTGAATGTCGACATTTGTTACAGACATTTGTTACAGACAATACCTGAAAAGGTCGAAATTGTACAGAACCAGTGAACGTCCATTCCTTTCACAAGACGACACTGCAACTTTTAATTCCAAAAGCTTATTTGTTCATATCTGTACAGTGCATTTAACACATCAACAAACTTCATTAAACCTATCCTCATATATGCATCTGGCGGGTGCCATGTGACCTCAATTTTAATGATTAATAATGCCTTAATCGACCTAAATATCAGCCCATGTTAGAGTCAAGAGCGCTTTAAATATCCGTCGAGGGATTCTCTGTTTCATGGATTATGGAAGCCCTTAGATTCGATACCAGAAATTTTTGAAAAGTTCTGTTGTTTGGCTCCTACTTCGCAATATTTATACGTAGGTTTTACAGAAGAGTTTGAGGGAGTCTCAGCAATTGGATATGAATTAGGTTAAGTTTATCACTACCCGTAGGAATCCCAGACCTTTATATCTGATTTTATTAGACATATATCTTAGAAAGCAGTCAGTTCCAGGCCTCCAAAAATGGTGAAATTAGAATCTCGTGGACTGATAGAAGCTCTTAACGTAAGGTTTTTTGGCTCTGGCGAGCAAATAGTAGTTCTCTCACACGGCTTTGGGGGCGACCAGTCGATGTGGAAAGATATTCTGACATACCTTGTACCTGATTTCAAGGTCATCGTATTCGATATGTTCTTCTCTGGCAGTGTTGATCCCAAGCATTTCGACTTCGGTCGATATAGTGATTCACCCTCTCTTATGCAGATGATCTTCTTGGTATTTTAGATGAGCTTCAAGTTGACAAGTGCGTGTATGTAGGTCATTCAGTTTCTGGAATGGTGGGCTGTCTTGCCTCCATCAAAAGACCAGAATTGTTTCAAAGATTAATCTTACTGTGTGCTTCGCCAAGGTAATTGACAGAACCTAACTATAGTCACTTCAGCTTTTATCTCCAGAAAGTTTTTTCTGTTCTTGTTGTATTTATGTCATGCAGACGTTGTTGCTGTTGTTGGTTTCTTCAGGTATTTGAACGATGAATCGTATGAGGGAGGATTCGAACGTGGAAACATTGATGGACTTTTCAGCGCAATAAAATCCAACTATTCAGCATGGGTTTCAGGCTTCGTTCCTCTGCTAATTGGCGTGGATGAGCCCTCTCTGGTGAAGGAATTCAGTAGCAAAATGATGAATATGAAGCCTGAAATCGCACTGGTGGTTGCAAAAAGCATTTTCGAGAGTGATTTGAGAAGCATGTTATGCGATGTGAAGATCCCATGTAGCATCATTCAGACCACGAAGGACGTAGCAGTTCCATTGAGCGTGGCATATTACATGGAATGCAACCTTAATGGACGAGAGAAGAATTCAGTGCACATAGTTGACACAGATAGCCATCTGCCACAGCTGACAGCATCTCATATATGATCATATTATTCAGACCGGTGGATGCATATCTGTGTGTTAATTTTCTTTGTAGATCATATCAATCTTTTCAATGTATGAGTGGATACTGTCATATTGAAACTTAGAATTTCATAGGATAATACCAGAAAGAAAGTCAGTGTACCGTTTCTTGTGTTAAGATCATGGTTTCTTTTTCTTTTAATAGTTGTATCTTAATTGTGTTTATTAAGAAGATATATATATTTAAGTGCTTTATTGTCCACTGAGCATCTCATTTGGTCTTTATGAACGTCAATTTTCAGAAATTTCTGTTAATGAATTTCTTTCCAATAGGTCAATAGGTATTGAACATGCATTCTGTAATAATTGAAAATATCGGAGAGATCTCGGAACGGAGTCGGAAGTAATGAAAGAATACGCGGGAACATCGCTGCTAACCCATTTGGATCCATGTAGGAAAGTACAGTTCCATAAATAAAAAGATTCTTCACGAGCAGGGATCAAATTGGAAGCGTAGGGTCTCATTTCACTTTGATTAAATTGGAAGCGTAGGGTCTCATTTCACTTTGAAGGGTTATGAGAAATTGAACTCTTCAATGTTGAAATATAATAATAAATTATTATTTTTATTTGAAAATATAAGATTTTTTTTTATTTGAAAATGTAAATATAGACATGTAATAATAAATTATTAATTTTTTTTGAAAAGTTATAAATAATTGAACTCTTCAATGTTGATATATAATAAGAAATTTTTTTTTATTTGAAAATATAAGTATTTTTTTATTTGAAAATGTAAATGTAGATATGTAATAATAAATTATTATTTTTATTTGAAAAATATAAGTGTATAACAAAATTTTATTATTTATTAAAGACAATGTATAGAAAAAAAATGATAATAAGAAGAAAATTCCAAGTGATTTAACATTTATATAGAATTAGAGAGGTAAACCATGTATATGATGATTTATCACGTCCAAACATTTTTTATGGAGGAGAAGAGACTAAAATAAAGGTTGAGAATGAAGAACATGCCCAGATGGAAGATGTGATCCGAAAAAATCCCATTTAGAAAGAGATTGGTGCACTTGTTTTGTTAATGTGAGCATAGCCATAAGTCTTAGGAGTATTGGTTTTTTGTATTGCATTGTTCTTTGGCCTATTTGTTTTGTGAAGGGAAATTCTTGCTTCCTATCATACTTGAGAACTACTAGCAACCTTAAAGCTTATTTGTGTCTAGAATTGTTTTGAGAAGAGCTCCACTACTCGAAGTGCTATGTTACAAAGCCAAAAGAGATGAGGCATCATATATCCCTAAAATTAATAACAAAAACTAAATAGATGATTTTTGTGAGTCCCAATGTGTTCACCTAAAACTAGTGTACTTCTAACATTGTACATCCCTCAGAGATTTAAAATTGTTGATACTTGTTGTGACCTCTTGATCATTACCATAACCAATGGTTTAAAGAAACAACATAAAAGTAAAAAAATTATAAGAATAACTTTTCCCTCACATTTTACCTGCCCTATTTTGAAATGAACTTTTATACATGCTATTAAATCATTGTATTATTATCTTTCCAACTAAAAACATAAGTTTTTTTCAATCCACATTTCCATTAACCGCAAAAAAAAGTTACAAATACCATCACAAAGATAATTGATATGTTTGTCCATATGGACCCACTTAGTGAGTAACTAGCCATTCAATTGCAAACTCCACTTTATCCCTAAGCATCGTCTTCACCATAATAAACCTAAGTATGAGAACATTTGAAAATTTATCCTTCAAACTTTAGTCTTAATCTACTAACATCTAGATGTCAAATGAGAGGGATTGATAGGGATTCCCATTTCTCTTTTCAAAACTCGGTGCATAGAATTACATTATCTTATTTTAAATTACGGGTTGATAGGTTTGAGGATTGGTATCCAAGGTAATCGCAGTATCCATTTGATATGTCCACGTTACAAACCTTTATCAAGGTTCATCATCAAGACAATGAGTCGAGTTGAGTAAGGGATAAAGATTTATTAATATATCTTTAAACAACACATTTCAAGAGAAAACTAGGAAATTGATAATAAAAATGTCTAGCACTGGGTGAAACCCTGGTCTTGCAACTTACAAACCCATTGGACCAGGTTAAGTTCAAATCTGACAAAGATTGCTCAATGCATTGTAAATTACAACTTGTAAGTTGTAACCCAGAAAACAACACCATTAGTTTTTCCTTACAAAGCCTTGACAGTGGAGGGTTATCAAATCAATTAACCATCCATAGATATTGACTCATATGAGCATTTAATTTCACATCATATACTCAAATACTCAAGTGACTTATAAGTTGTGAGATCACGTGACTTGGTGAACAAGAAGATTCCAAATGGAAAACCAAGTGGGCAGGTTGGTCTCCTCTCATACTGTAACACCCCGTTTTGACATTTCTACCTGAACTACTATTATATGTTGTATTTGTTTGATTGTGAGACCTCGTCGGTTTGACGACACTGTGGACATATGGTTCTATTATTTTGCCGATATATATATGTGTGTGTGATGATAGTATTATGGTCAGTAGTCATGTTTAGATATGTATCATGTGTTAATTATGTCAAATATATGGAAATTACTGAATGATGGGTACGTGGATACCGTTACAGATATATGTTGAAATAATGAATGTTACACCAGGTGCATGGCGAATGAATGTGTTTATTGTTGTCATGTTATGATGAGATATATGTGTACATATCAAGGATTATGCACGTTATCCTATATTGTAGGTCGAGGACTGACTTACAGGTTGAAACGGCTAAGTGATAGCTGGATCCTACGAGGTGGGAGGGCCAAGGGGACATGGACTTCGAAAGATAAAATGGTATGCGAGTGATGCATTATTTACTTTCGTATGGTTATTATGCTGTTTATTATGATGTATGTTATGACATGGGTGGGGTAGAGTTCCGGGAAACTCAACCGCTCAGATCGGTTATACGATGACAGACTGAGTACAAGTGCAACGCTGTTGTTATGTGGAGTAGACATAGTCCCTTGTTCCATTAGTGGGGTGGAGGCTTTACCCACTGTTTGTCCCCGAAACCCAGAGTCATGGGAGGGCTGTGCTACGGCGC
>LPNX010545538.1:58988-178222 GCA_001517045.1 Pseudotsuga menziesii | reverse complement strand
CATTACCTTGTTGGATGAAGCTTTGAGCTCAAGTCTGATCACCAAAGCTTAAGGTATATCTTCACTCAGAGAGACCTAAATGCTAGGCAAAGGCGATGGAGTCAATTCATGAGCGAGTATGATTTTGGGATTTCCTACATCAAAGGGAAGGAGAATGTGGTAGCGGATGCCTTAAGCAGAAAACCAAGACTTTTCTCTCTTATACCTTTGAAGGTGGATTTGAGGGAAAGAATTTTAGGGCAGCTACTCGGAGATAGTTGGTACCTAAAGGTCACAGCGGCACTCCAGAATGGGAAACCGGTGGGACCAAAGTTTGAAGGCTATGAGTTGGAAGCCGATGGTTTGCTACGATATCAAGGGAGGATGTACATTCCTGCGGAGGGAGATATTAGAGAGACTATCCTTAAGGAGGCCCACAGAGCAGTGTATTGTGTGCACCTGGGTGTAAAGAAGATGTATGCAGACATGAAGCAACTCTTCTTTTGGGCAGGGATGAAAAGCGACGTGGTCAAATTTGTCGCTAGGTGCCTTGAGTGTCAGCAGGTAAAAGCTGATCATCACCACCTGGCAGGACTGTTACAGCCGCATGACATTCCTATGTCGAAGTGGGAGGTTATCTCCATGGACTTCGTGGTGGGATTGCGTCTTACCTCTCATAGGCATGATTCCATTATGGTCATCGTTGACAAACTGACCAAAACTGCTCACTTCATTCCAGTTAAGGAAACCTATGATGTCACAGATGTAACACGTGTGTTCATAAATGAAGTTGTTCGTCTCCATGGGTTTCCCAAGAAGATTATATCGGATAGAGATTCCAGGTTTACATCTAGGTTTTGGAAGAGTTTGCAGTCGGCGTTGGGTACTCAGTTGAACCTAAGCACTGCTTACCATCCAGAGACAGATGGGCAAACAGAAAGAGTGAATCAGGTGATGGAGGACATGCTTAGAACGTATGTCATGGATCAACAAACTCATTGGGAAAAGCACTTACCTTTGGTGGAGTTTGCTTACAACAACAGTTACCATAGATCAATTGGGATGCCTCCATATGAAGCTTTATATGGAAGGTCATGCAGGACACCATTGAGTTGGGAAAGGTTAGAGGATCGAGTAATTATAAGACCTGAGTTGATTCAGTAGATGGAAGAATAGGTTGTTCAGATTAGACAGCAGTTAAAGGAAGCACAGGATAGGCAGAAGAGTTATGCCGATGCGCATAGGGTTGACCGAAGCTATAAGGTTGGTGATGCAGTGTTCGTCCGCATCAGGCCTAGAAAAAGTACCATCAGGTTTGGGAAGGGGACAAAGTTGTCACCACGATTTATAGGACCCTTTGAAATTTTAGAAAAGGTTGGACCTGTCACGTATCGTCTTGCGCTACCACCCCATTTGCACAAAACTCATAATGTTTTTCATGTATCTGTTTTACGACATTATGTAGCTGATGAGTCACATAAAATAAATTGGAAGGAACTGCAGGTTTCGGACGAGGGAACCATCAGGGTCGAGCCATTACTTATATTGGACCACAGGGTTAAATAGTTGAGGCACCGTTTGGTGGACCAAGTTAAGGTCCAGTGGGACCGGTATAGCCCGGGGTCTGCTACCTAGGAGGACGCAGAGACTATGTGTCGCGATTATCCCACATTATTTTGATCATAACTTTGGGACAAAGTTTCCTGAAGGGTGGGTGTATGTAACACCCCGTTTTGACATTTCTACCTGAACTACTATTATATGTTGTATTTGTTTGATTGTGAGACCTCGTCAGTTTGATGACACTGTGGACATATGGTTCTATTATTTTGCCGATATATATATGTGTGTGTGTGATGATAGTATTATGGTCGGTAGTCATGTTTAGATATGTATCATGTGTTAATTATGTCAAATATATGGAAATTGCTGAATGATGGGTACGTGGATACCGTTACAGATATATGTTGAAATAATGAATGTTACGCCAGGTGCATGGCGAATGAATGAGTTTATTGTTGTCATGTTATGATGAGATATATGTGTACATATCAAGGATTATGCACGATATCCTATATTGTAGGTCGAGGACTGACTTACAGGTTGAAACGGCTAAGTGATAGCTGGATCCTACGAGGTGGGAGGGCCTCGGGGACATGGACTTCGAAAGATAAAATGGTATGTGAGTGATGCATTATTTACTTTCGTATGGTTATTATGATGTTTATTATGATGTATGTTATGACATGGGTGGGGTAGAGTTCCAGGAAACTCAACCGCCCAGATCGGTTATACGATGACAGACCGAGTACAAGTGCAACGCTGTTGTTATGTGGAGTAGACATAGTCCCTTGTTCCATTAGGGGGGTGGAGGCTTTACCCACCGTTTATCCCCGAAACCCAGAGTCATGGGAGGGCTGTGCTACGGCGCGCTCCCCAAGGTGTGTGATGATGACTAGTGGTTGCCTGCTAGGGAAGCTTGGTCGATGTGGTCGACACTTTCGCTTACGGGTTCTAGCTGGAACCTGTCATGACTTGACATTCCAGGGTAGTCCAGCAGAGGACAGGATAGGATGTGGAAGTTAGTAATGATGTATGTAGATAGATGTAGCGTGAAGTAGGGGTGAAAACAAGATCTAACTGTAGGTGTGTAAAACCCTTGGTTAGTATGTGTCGTAAATCAGTGATGTATGAATTGTCGTAACATGGATTTCAGTAAGCTAATGGATCATACCTTGTAAACTATGCTAAAACATGTGTCGGTAAATAATAAGTTCCTTGATTATGATTGATGTATGTGAATTATTACTTTTAGTGTACTTACGTGAGGAATGTAAGCAGTAGCTACGCTTACATAACTCGCCTACATATTATGAATTACATGAAATATTGTTGAGTAATAATGTCAATTAGTATCGCTTAATATTAATTACTGTCGTTTAGTAATTAACTATTGTTGATCAATGTTAATAATGTCAATTAAAATTAATAATGATGATTAGGGTTAATAATGTTGATTAATGGTAAATTATTGTCCATTAATAATTAATTATGGTTGAATAATAAACAAAGCAATGGTTAACCTAGGTAGTGACTAATGCAATTGATTAGAATGCTTGATTGATTGTTAATGAGTTTAATTAGCCAAGACTAAGGGTTGAAATGTAACTATAAGGTTAAATAAGTTGATAGTAACTTGATCCCTTAAATTAATTATGTGTTAATAATGTTAATTAATTTTAACAAGAGTATGCTTATCTTTAGTAATGATTGTTAATTAGCTAATTACAAACTAAGGTGTAATTAAAATGGAAATAGGTATATGAGTCGATTAAATCATAGTGAATTTTATTTAATTAATATGATTACACATTGATAACGTTATGATTTACATTGATAGGATTATTGTTCATAATTGATAAATGGGATTAGTGAATTTATAATTAAAGGGAATTTACATATTATAAATATTAGAAACCATTAATTAAATGATTAGGCAAGTGTAATTAATCAATTGACAATTACTGTTAATTAAATTAAATTGGTGAAGCGTGCAAGTTTAAACTATATAATATATATAACATTTACTATTTATTAATTAAATGGTCAAATATTGAAATATGAGTAAGGATATATTTAAAATTATTATATTAAATAAAAGGATTAAAATTAATTGAATTAGAAGTTACGGTTGAGAAGTGACCCCAACCAACACCTTTTAATATTAATTTAAATATTCAAATGAGTCCAAGTTGAGGGCTCTAGGACTTACATGGTAGATGGAAGGGGGTGGATAAATTTATGATGAAGATAGGGGTAGTAATGGGGAGGAAAGGTCGGCAAACATGGGGATAAGAGGGAGAAAGGAGGGAGGAGAAGGGGATCCTTTTTACCTGAGGATTTTGGAGAAGTTTTGGGAGAACAGAGCTGCAAAGAAGGGGTTTTGTTGGAGATTGTTCTTTTGAGGGGATACAGCAGCTTAGGGCTTATACTCGGTTTGGGCTCGGGGGTCCAAAGGGGTACCTTTGGAGCTGGGTGGTCGGGGAGACCTCGCCAGTTGGCAGGGTGGCAAGACTGGTTTGGACTAGTTGAGTTTCAGAGCTTTGGGAAGGACTTTTGGGCTGTAGGGAAAAGCAAGGAAAAACGGCAAACAAGGACAGCAACGAAGGTGGACCTACTAGCTACCTACAGGTATTTTCCAGCAGGTATGTTATCATTTCTACCTTGGCAAATTCTGTTTAATTAAATTTCAAAAGTTTATATGCTGTGATTATCTTTGCTACTTGCACAGTCAACAGTAAATTGTTAGAAGTAGATAAAACAGATTTATGAATTTTCAAATCTAAAAAGAATGAAATGCAGATTTTATATCATTTTCAGGCATGTAAATGAGCAAAAGTTAGAAATTAAAACATGAAATTAAAACAGAATTGTTATTGTTCAATTTTGTAAATGTAAACACTTTATTTTCTTTACAGCCCAAAACTAGTAAAGGAGAATAGAAACACAATTAAAGCAGGAACAAAACACAAACAGAACAGAAAAAAATTTTTTTGACAAGAAGTGAATTTTCTGACTGTATATAAAAGTTAACAGAGACCCAGTTGGGGGCTCTACACATACCAATATTTAATGAAGTTGGTGAATCGATAATGCATGGCAATGCCATTAAGTTCTTTGAAAGTGAACATCGAATCCCGAGTCACAGTCGTGAGTCATCGAGTTGAACTTGGCACTGGGCAGCCCAGTGGCCCACCGTGGTCCGTGCCCATTGCGACCGAGATCCTCATCCATGATCTGACTATTCGAGGGCACTTGGGAAGAATCTCAGTCCCAACTATCCCACAGCCCACTGAATCACTGATACCCCTCGATGGACAAATTTTGTAGCCGCCCTTCTGTTTCAAATTTACCCAGGTTTACTCAATTTCATTATTGATGAGCTAGAAATGAATAGTATTTTTTTTGCATGGTAAAATTCCTTGTGGCCTTCTATTACGACTAAAATGGCCATTCAAAGGCTCCAAAGGCTTGAAATTTGAAGCCTATTCATGAGTTCAAAGGGATATTTACTCTTGTGATTCCTAATCTAGTCATCCGAACAACTTGAAAACCACAGAAACTGCCTTTATTCATGAATAAATAATTTTTATTTGATTAAATAGAGTATTTTTGATAGCTTATTTCATTTTTTAAAATATTTTTTTTTTATTTTAATTACTTAAATAATTATGTATAGCATTTTTTTTAAAGATTTTGTGGTGGATTATGGTTTATACTTTTACATAATTACTTTTATTGAGATTGATTTTATGGTAATAGTTCTAAACTCTAAATATACAATTATATAGAAATTAATATAAAAACATAACATATAGTTAATGAATTGATAACCAATAGTTCATTCATGGCACATAACTAAAAAAATGGGAGACAGAAAAATATAAAAAATAATTGATGGTTGATAAATGGATAACAAGAAGAATGTTGTTGATAACATGTAAGTAGGCATGCATAACTCCCACTTGAACTTGTTTAAATAAAGATTATGAGAGAAATAAAATAAAAAATATTCCAAAATATATTATATTCCATGAGTATCTCTCAACCATTAAATCTCTATAAAGTGTGAATGTGTTAGTTATTATTTTAATACATTATCCTAAGAAAAAAAACCATTCATTTACTTTAATCAAATTTTAATTTTATTAAAAAACACTCACTCCATTTAATAATCAAATAATGTGAATACAAGTTTTTCATTAGCTTATTTCATTTCTCTTAAATAACTTTTATTTCAATTACTTTAAAAACATTTATTTTAAATTTTAATATTTTTTTATTATTATTTTAATGCTTCTCTTAAAAAAACATTTATTTGCTTTAATGGCATTTAATAATTTTATTAAAAATATTCACTCAATTAATTACTATCATTGTTGTAATTCTACCCTCTCTATATATATAAATAATTTATTTATACATTTTAATATAATTTAAAATTTTGTTTGGACATTTATCATAAATATTAACCTAGTTTAATAAAAAGCATTCACTCTAGGAATTGCTATCATTATTGTACTTTTACAATACATATATACATATCATTATTGTACTTTTACCATACATATATACATATCATTATCGTACTTTTACTATACATATATACATATGAATAATTTATTTGTACATCTATCATAAATATTAACCTATTTTTAAAATTTATTTGTACACCTGTTATAAATATTAACTTACTTTTAAAATTTAGTTATACTTTACCACAGCTTAGCTACATTGTTTAGTGTCAATTTGAAAAATTACTTCAACAAAAAAATTCCAAACAAGGCTAGAAGCCCCTCCATTAGGAGACATAACTTATTGTGTTGCTATAACAACTCAAATTTTGCATGTTTAAATTAATGAATTAGAAATTCTTATGAATTTTATTAACACATGTAATTTGTGAGAATCTAAATGATCTAAATATGACTAGACTAATTTATAAATTTGATTATAAATAATTATACACTTATAACTACTACCTAAATGTTACACTTAATCATTAGACAACAACATCCAAGTCTATGCACTAATGCTGATAATCAACCACAAATAAAAATTTATGACATTTTACAAAAATAATCAAACTTCAAAAATAACTTAAGGAAAATTATTTACCTTAAGTTATTTGACGGACAAAACACAAACATTTTGCTAGTCAAATTTTAACCCTGGAGTCAACTACTTACTGAGCACCAAGATCACCACCCAGAACACCAAGATCATGGTATAGAACAATTTTAACACTAGTTATTTTATTAAGTAATTATTCTAACTTAAAATTAGAAGTTAATAAAGATCATGGTATAGAACAATTTTAACACTAGTTATTTTACTAAGTAATTATTCTAATTTAAAATTAGAAGTTAATAAAAATGTATCGTAATTTTTTTTTAAATAAATATGATAAGATTTAATTGATTTATGATTTTTCTTTAATAGGTTGTGTGGGCACCTATCTTTGCTTGTAGAAAATATTGGTCTCACAAAAATATGGGTTAGCTATGTGAGTGGATTATATAGTTTAGCTATGTGAGTGTATTTTATATTTAAAAGAAGAAATTTATATTATATATTTAAAACAAAAGTCACAAGGTGGCAATGTCCCCGACACTACCTTTTTTTTTCAGAAGGAAAAAAGCATGTCCTTGATATTCATTAATAGAGTCAAAGGGAATCTTAATGTGCCATCCCAGAGTATGGGTTACAATCATGTAAAGTCTAGGTAGGAGTTTTGTTCAACTGTTTATCAAGAACAAATCTCAACACATCAGAGCTACAATGGGGGGATCGAGGATCTTTCAGTTCAACTCAAATAGAATAACCCAGTCAGAGTACATAAGGTGTACAGTCCAACTATACCTTCTCTACCGTGAACATATCATCATAGAGCTTCTATCTGAATATGCCCGCTCCGAGAAAAACAAAAAAGGTGCCAAAAAATAATACTGGAGAACATGCTCCTGCACCTAGCTCAAAAGAGCTCGTAATTGTCATGAGAGACCAAAAGGCCTTCAAAATGTTTAGAATAGAAACCCGTACCAGGATCCAAAGTAAGGGTAGTCTTCGATAGACTGTCTGGGAGCATTAGAGAGAATTTGAGGTCAAAAATGGGCCTCAAAAGGACCAAAATGTACTATAAAAATCAACCAATTACATTCTAGTAGATGACATCATCCCCCATGGTTGAGGTGGCATTGCATGAGTTAAGAATGCTTATTTGTCACATTTTCTATGGTGGATGAAAACCCATAGTTAACCAAGGTAGTGGTACAAGTACTTTTAAGTCATAAAGTGAAGTACTCACAATAAAAGTCATTTCACACTTTTTCATAAAATAATAATATTGTTATTTTCAAGTAAAGTACTCACAATTCACTTTCTTATAAAATAATATTATTGTCATTTTCAAGTAAAGTACTCATAATTCATAAAAATGTCTTTTCACATTTTTTTATAAAATCATATATTGTCATTTTCATGTTTTTTAATTTTAAATTATATATTCACTCAATTGTATTTAATATCATAATGTCAAACTAATATATATATATACAATCTTGTACTTTTAAAATAAATTAAATTCATGAATGATATTTATATGAAAAAAATATGTTAGTTATGCATATAAATTAAATTCATTTTTGTTTAATTTTATTTACAAGTTCAATACAAATAAATGCTAAAGGACAATAATTTTTTGGGAATTTACAATGAATCTTAGTCACAACATTGTAGAGTTATTTTATTAATTTTTTTTATAGTCAATTTAGAAAAGTAACTCAACCATGGTTATTTATATTGTGCATAAAAAGTAGTGTAGGAGATGAGTTGTCATATATACCTACCCCATAAAACCCATAACTCATAATATTTTAATATATCTTATATTTTTGTAGTACATCTCTTAGGAGGCCCATTTTTGACCTCGAATTCTCTCTAATGTTGATTATGTTGACGGTAGATAAGGGAAAAGGACAGGTGAATGAAGGAAGTGCAGAGTTTCCTAGTATCCCTGCACGAGTGACTGAGATCAGGTGGAGAGAGGGCATCAGTGCCCTTAGCCCAATTAATAATGATAGAAGAATCACCCAAAATGTTAAGGGTGGGTATACCCATCATCTGGGCAATGTGCAGAAGAGCCCAAAGCCCTATCAGTTATGCTTTAGTGTTGGTACAAGATCCAGCCCCCAATGCAAACTCAAAGGAATGAGACTCGTTCAGTAATAAGCAGATGCCAACTCCTCCTATGTTCTTTGTCGATGCTCCATCAAAGAAACCACAGGGATATGCTAGAGAAGGGCTTGAGCCTAAGACTCTGGGATTTTTATCCTTTTTACAAGGAGGTCGGTACAGCTGAGAGAGATTAGAGATCTGATTTAATATGCTCAAGACATACATCTTTTTTCCTTCAAAAATATATAAATTTCTAGCTTTCCAGATGGCCCACATAGTAAAAAATGGAAGGTAGCAGCAGACCGAGTACTTAGAAAATTTGTCTATCCAGTTCCCCAGAAAAATGCAAAGATTATCATTCTGGGTAGGGGGAACGAAATGGTACTGTCCACTAAGCTGAATAAGAATACACTTCCATACATTACAAGTAGAGAATAAATGTTGAATACTGTCTTCGTCTTCCTAGCAGAGGGCACAAAAACCGGGCCCAATCCACCCTTTCTTTTATAGGTTGTCCCATGTTAAGAATTTATTTTCCAGAACTAGCCAAATAAAACAACTGATTTTAGTGGGAAAAATGCCATACCATATGAGAGCTAGTAGTATGTTCCCTGCTAAGGGAGATAATGATTGAATAATACATTCATAAACATGCTTGGCACACACCGAACCAGTTGTTCTATTATGATCCCAGACAAGAGTATCAGACAGAGGATAGAGCCTGATCCTACCAAGTTCTAAACCCGTCGTGTAACTATCCCAAGCAGTCTTCCATTCACCTGCAATGCAAAGGTCCTCAGCAGTGTACCAGTAAGGATGCGAGCTCGGTAATATATTACGAGCTTGAGAGAGAGTCATGAAATCTAAGTCCTCCAGATATTCTCTGAGCCCTGAAGGGAGAAAGTGAGGTGATTGTACACCGATAATGGGGTCAATGCCTACGAGAACATCGAAACCATTGCCAACATTACAAGACAAGCATCTACCCAGCCATGGTAGTGTTTGTAAAAAACCTTTCCAAATAATTGAAACCCCACGGGCATTGAAGTACTTTCCTCTAACCCATGCTACCACCAAGAAGTTCTTCAAGTATTTACCAGTAAGCACATCGTGCCACAGCCCATGATTTTGTAAAACCATCCAGAAATTTTTGGTTCTGATGGCAATACTGAACCAATGGAAGTTTTTTATGCCCCAACCTCCATATTCTTTCAACCATGAAAGATTCGACCAACATGATAAATGATATCTGCTTTTAGTGCCAGAGGAGCCCCATAAGAAAGCAAAGGTAAGACTTCTTAACTTTTTTAAGACAGTTGTAGGAATGGGTGCAAGACCCAGCCAATATATTGGTATGCTAGACAATACCGCTTGAACAAGAATCAGACGGCCACCCAAAGAAAGGAACTTGTGGGACCAGTGAGAAATTCTTCTTTCAAATTTCTATATCAGCCAGTGCCAATCACTGACTTTGTACCCCAACGGTTTAAGAAAATATCCCAGGTACTTGAACCCTGTGGCAATAGGCTCCATTTTGTATGGTAATACTCTTGCAATATCTGCAAGTGTGCCAGCATCCACATTGTTATAGAGGAAGCAATATTTATCAACGCTTATGCTCATCCCTGAAGCCTTGCAAAAGGTACTTAATATAACTTCAAAAGCAATCCATTCATGCATAGTGCCCGAGCCAAGCAGGATAACATCATGAACAAATAGGAGGTGTGTGAGTGCAAGTACAGATGTAATTTTAATACCTCTGATGAGACCATGCTTCCTAGCATCTGAGATCAAGAGACTAAGGCCTTCAATGACAAGAATGAAAAGTAAAGGTGACAAGGGACAACCTTGTCTGATGTTCCCGATGCTACTTATGGGTGTTGATATAAGATGAAATGATAAGAAGTTATTAGTAAAGAAAAGAGTCATTTGGATTAGGGTATTAACAAAGAAAATATGCCTTATGAATAAGGCCATTAGTAACTGTCTCACAACATCATTGAAGCATACCCTTTTAAATGGATAATACCTATTCTTTTGCATGGATGTTTTTCTTCTAGTGTTTCCTTTTTATAGCTTTTGTGTTAGAGAAATCCCTTTTAGTAAAGTTGGAGACATTATTCAATGTAACACAAAAAAAACTATCAAATACTTCAAATTCACCTAAATGCTTTGGCTAATTCACCTAAATCCTTAAGCCAAAGAAGATTATTTAAATGTTTTGCAATCTCTAAGTTTAAGAACCTAACAATATCACAATATATGATAAATGTTAAGCCAAAAAAAGAATTAAATAATTTGAATGCCATGCAATCTCTAAGTTTAGGACTTAAAAATATATGATAAATGTTAAGCCAAAGCAGATAATTTAAATGCCATGCAATCTCTAAGTTTGAGGACTTAACATATAAATACCATGCAATCTTTATGTTTAACAAACTTTTATGTTTGTTAGTTATGCATGAGTTATGTGTAGATGATCATGTCTCGAATACACATAAATCTTATGTGTATGGATAAAGTGTCTGTCATCCATACATCATTGCTAATAATAAATTTTGTGACATATTATGAATTTATTAAATTTAAAATATAAATATGTGAATGGATAAAATGTGTCTAATTCATATAAATATTGCTAACAATAAATTTTGTAATCTAATGAGTGAATTATTATGAATTTATTAAATTTAAAATATAAATCTTTTAACTTTGAGATAAATGTAAATTTTATCTAAATTATAAACAATAAACTTTTTTTGTCAATTTAAAAACCACATCATTCTAAATTAATAATAAAATGTCATTCTAACATAATAATAAAAAGAAAACAAAATTAAGCAAATCCACATGTCATTTTAAAATAATAATAATAAAAAAAACAAATCAAGACATTTCGTGTGTTACATAGGTTTCCCATTTTCAACTCCACCTTATTAAAGTTAAAAGAAATATATATGATGAGCAAGCTGGAATAAATTGACAACCATATTGATTTTTAATAATAAAAGAAACATTAGACAATACATTAGCTTGTAAGGATTGTGAGAAAATTGTAAATTTTTTATAATATTAATAACTAAAAAATAATTTTCATAGAATAACAGTTATTAGATATCAAAACAAAGAATTTGTTCTATTACATATAGGCACCCAAATTAGTTTTGCTTCTTTCCACTAGCCAATATGGGAGATATGTGTAGACCCTGCAACATGACCCCTGCTACAAGCTTGATTAAATAGCAACCTAGAGGGAACCATCCAAGCACTGCTACAGGGGTAAAATGGAGTAAATTTCTGCTATGGCTTTCATAGGCGAATCTAAACAAAGATGCAAAAATATCCAAATCCATCCAATAAAAAATTATATTTTTGTATAGGTATCGTAAATCAGAACTAGTGACTCGCTTTTCTATATACAATGGAGCAAATTGATTATAGCATTTGCACAAATTAAGAATGGGGAGACCATTTGGGATCTACACTTTCAAAAAACCATTGCTCGAATTGACCTGCAATGAATCAAAACTTAAACCACAACTTTGGGGTCCTAAAACTCGCTACTGTTAGTATTAGCATCAATCTGGATCAGACGTTTTATACAATTCTCATCCTTTCTTGTAAACTATGCCCTAGTAAACTCTATTCCTAACCTGAATATCAGGTATGCATTACTGATTTCTAAGCCAACGCCCCAATAGATCTACCTTTCCTTATAAATAGTTGATGAGACCAAACTATGACAAGATCCAAAAATCTATGTAAATTTGGATAAAACCAGGCTCTCCAAATAATCGAAAATTCTAAAAGTAAGCAACATCCATGTCTTCCGCAATAAGAACTTCTGGATGAATCTTTTATTGGTCTGTTGATTGTGCTCCTTGCTTGGCACATCTACAAGGATCAGAAAGTTGATTCAAGCTATAAATTTTTAGGCCTTGAGTTCTTCCTGGAGCTCCACCTTCGAGGGAAGACACATCAAATGCATGTCTGCATCCCAAAGAGTTCTAAAAATCAATGCCCTGAAATTTTTTATTAAAAAACAATAAGGATTCTCACATAGACGCTAGGGTTAAGCAAATATTTGAGAAATACCATTCTCCAAAATATGTTCACTTACATATTATTTGATGCGTTTCCATTCGATGTCATACCACCATACACTACTACTTTTTGATCCGTTAATGATGCAAAATGACCGGGTAGAAGCTCAACATCCTCCAAATCTATGTTTGTTTTGCATGCCAAAGGAGTGCCCACACTTGGTAAAACCTTATAAGCCACCATTCTTAAGAAGTAAAACAAAAAAATTACAAGGAAAATAAAACAGGTACTTACGGGATTTGGAGGGGCCATTTGCTGCTGCTAATGGTAAAAACCCCTCATTTGGGCCAA
Source organism: Pseudotsuga menziesii (assembly GCA_001517045.1). Classification (NCBI taxonomy): domain Eukaryota; kingdom Viridiplantae; phylum Streptophyta; class Pinopsida; order Pinales; family Pinaceae; genus Pseudotsuga; species Pseudotsuga menziesii. The sequence goes on along the minus strand of LPNX010545538.1, from coordinate 165,112 downwards.
GAATGTCCTTCATAGGAGAAAACATGTATTTAAAAAAAATTGCTTCCTTTCAGATCAAAATATCAAACCCTCTAATGCAAACAAAGCCTTAAGAAGTTGCCTACCTTAAGACTCTGATAGCATGTCTCCAAGTTATCATTAACCAAAATATGGTCAAATAATGAGGGATCTTTGCCAAGCTCGAGCTCTTCCTTTGCATTTCTCAGAGGCTTTTGGATTTGATCCTCTTTTTTTGTTCCCCTAGAGTAATGTAGATTCTATCAAATTCCAAATCCATGATACCAAAATTTTAACTTTATGTATTTACCTTCTACCATAACAACATAAAAGTATGATCAAATTACTAAACCAGCATAGATTCATCTTAAATCCAAATCTACCAATCACTAAGAGGGATCAATTTTTTTATACATATCCATACTAGACTGTAGAGCACCTCACTACTCTCAGTGCAAAAACATAAAACATATTTTTGTATGTACCTTCCACGCAAGCGTTTCTCAAGATCTTCAAATGTTGGCGGATAGATAAAGATGAAAAGAGCATCTAATGTATTGTCCCTCATAGACTTTGCATCTTGAACATCAATGTCCAAAATGCATCTCTGCAAAACAAGTAAGACCACCATCCACACTTCCAAGTAAGATAAAGTGGAGTTCAACTAAAATGCAATGGCACATGTCAGTTTAAGGATCCACAGCTGAAAAAAATATCTAGAAGTCAACGAAAACAGGGTCAAGTCTAATACCTTTCCTGCATCAGCCACTGTCTCCACGGCTGCAATACTTGTGCCATACATATTGCCATGGACATTTGCAGACTCAAGAAACTTTCCTTCTCGGACCTCCATTTCCATTACCCCACGTTGAGTAAAATGATAATGTACTCCAGGGATCTCTTTCTCTCTTGGAAGCCGTGTTGTATGACTTACAGAGAACCCAAAAGTAGATAGAAATTATTTCATGAGTTTAGATATCAAGGTTCCTTTACCAACACCAGATGGTCCACTAATCACCACTGGTGTAGGAGAGTCACCTATCGCACCGTTCCTCCAAGCCACAACTTCCTTCCCCTGCACCTTTTTCTGATCTCTGATGAAAGGAGTGTCAGCCTATCCATAGAACTACTAAATCAAAAATTGATCTTTTCAAACTTCATTACAAATTAAACCATATGATTTTAATGTTCAACATTATATCAACTTGATTCTGACCTCTAGAAACCAGATGTTGTTCTTTGGTTCAGGAGTCCCACCAAGAATCAAAATCTGATAATTGTCCAGAGATACAATAGAGTGGCCCCGTTGAGGTGATGGTTTGGTACCTAAAACCATTGGAGTAATCCTGTCAGCATCACTGAGAATTATATGGACCTTGGTAAATTAATGATCTCAGCTGCGACGGGTGAGGGAGTTAGTCGTCTAGCTTACCACTGGCCAGTCAGAGTGTCAAGAATTTGCGCATCATTAGCCAGGATACCTCTTGATCCCCTCCAAATATGTACGGCCAAAAGGTAGACGATTAAAGGAAACTTAGAATCCATACGATTAATGGCAACTTAGAAGTCATTCCCGCAACAATAAAAAAACATACTAGGATTTATAAACATTAAATATCATACCAATCATGAACTGCAGATGCCTATTTTAAATAAGCCAGTGAATACTTAGATACTTACTATTATTTTCCCAACAACAGTAGCAGAGTGGGAAAATCTAGACACTGGATAAACCCCATTGGAAGTACTCCTAGGATATTCCATGAAACACCCTTGCAAATCACCCTGCTTGAAACTCGTTAAAAGATAGTTTCAGTGCTTCGAAAAACTGGTACATAATGTAAAAACCAAAATATTCTTGAATTACAACAAACAAGTGTAAGATGACAAGACAACATTCTCAAGATTGTGGTGAAGCTCGAAGAGTCACCAAATCACTCTACATGAGTAGTCAAATAAACTCTGGATAACGAAAAATATGATTAGATGTATATACAACACCCTAAAATAAATATGCAAGTTCACAACAATAACAAGCACTGCATATGCATAAGGAAACTCCTAAATTTTTGTTGTTGTAAAAACTGGACATAAGAGATTCTTAATCATTGCCTGCAGTCTCTCAAGAATGGTTCCATGGCAATCTTAAACGTTAAAATTGGCATTCCCACATTTCCTTTGCAAAAATGCATAAAAACCCTTTGTATTAATGGTCACTAGTGAACAGTGAAAGGCACAATGCTAGAACAACATATAATCTTCATTGAATTTGCAATTAAAGGAAAGAACCCTCATGGAATTGAAAATATATGGGCAGTCCACAAGTCTATCTCACGACAGAAATATAAGAAAATTTCAAGAACAATTCACTACTCCTATGGAACTTCCTTTGATTTTTACTGCAAAGACAAAAAGTTCTAGGCCTAGATCATATGCAGCTGGCAGTGAACAAAACTTATGATCTATGTTGCTAGCTTCTAAACATCAAAGAGACCAACATTGGTTTGAAGAAATTAAAGTTCAATTAACTTCTATATCCTGGTACTCAGCAGCCATGATAACAATACTTAGTCAAAAAGCTGATAGATATCAATAAACAAATGGAAGGATATATATCAAAATGATTGTATAGAACTTAGTGAAAATTGTAGATGAAAAAGGATCGCTATGAAAGAGAGACAGTAGAGCATGTGCCATGGCTTTTTACTTACTCCACTCTCTAAAGTAGCATTGTCGTAGCCAAAGTCGGCCGAGGCAAATGTGACTCCGGTGATTAAATCGTCCGATGTCAGTTCTGGGTCGAGGTATGCAGGGATTGTTTCTTTGATACCCAATGCAGAAGTTGTAGTTCAAAATATACAGAAATGAGACTGAGAAAAATTATTCAATCATTGGAATGTATATAGAGATATAAATGTTGAGTATTTGGAGGTTATACCCAGGAAATATGAAGTAAGCTTTCCATTAGAGAAGTGTCCAGTAGGTATCCCACCAGGAAAATCTCTACCGTAAGGCGAGAAGTTGCACTTCACTGGTGTATCGATGTTATTGGTGTTTCCAGCATCAAAAGTAGAGTCTCCTAACACAATTAATGCAAGAAACTGTGGTGTGCCTTGACCTTGAACCACCTATGAACTTGATATTAAGCAAAAACACACTGAGATGAGAGTAGTTGCGATGAATTCAAGCTTCCAAGAGGCCGCCATTGATGGTGAATTTTGATGTTCGGCTGCCATTGATGGTGAATTTTGCAGCTTTGTATTCTATGTTTTCCTGTTTAAAATAATAGTTGGAGAGTGGTGCTTCAAAGATCAATGTATAGTGTAGAAGCAGTTGAATGGTTCGGTGAGTTATTAAGGGTATGATAAATAACCACTTATACTATGAAACGAGAACTTTATACTAAGAATGAGAACTCTAGCGATAAAAACGATGATTTTTGCATTAAAAAACCCAAAAACACCCCCTAAATAGAAAAGTGTTGATACCAGTATACACGTTTTTTTTTTAGGGTAAAAAATGGTGTCATGTCCTAAACATGCCATACTATTGTTTACAAAAACCTTGAAATCAACCCCCAAATTGGAAAACAATTTTTTTCTTCAAGAGACAAATTACAACTTTTTTGAAACTTACATGTTAAACAAAAAAAATATTTCATAAACAATTTCACCATTCTAACCATTTAAAATCCAACAAATTATGGTGTGATTCATAATGAAATCATATATTATACCCTACAAGAGCACACTATTCATATAAATGATAAAAAAAATTCATTTAGAGTTTCAATTACATACATTATACTAATAAAAAACATCTAAAATGTTTCATGTGAAATTATTCAAACTCATCCATGGATTCTAACACCCCATCAGAATCTATATTTTCGGCACATGAACAACTGGATATAATAATAATAATAAACTTAGACCCCTAACCTCCTAACCCCCATTACATTACATTAAAAAAAATTAAACACCCCTCCTAACCCCCTAAACCCCAACAACATTACATTTACAAAATTTAAAACACAGCCCCCTCCCTCCTCTAAATGTTAAATGCACAACTCAACTAAGGTCTTGCGGGAATAATCAATCCACCACTAATTTCTTATAGATTGATTTGTTACTTTCCTTTGTTTCCTAGGTGGTGTTAATATATGTGAGAATAACATCTATCCGTGTTATTAAATGGAATGTTAATATATGTGAGAATAACATCTATCCATGTTATTAAATGGAACTGCGTTTTTTTCCAATTTGTTTTTGGAATATGGTGAATATATTTAAAGTTTTTTTTGACTAAATCTGAATTTTTTGTTGTTTGTTGGGCAATTTTAAGAACATAAATGAAATCATGCAGCTCAAAAAACCCCAAGCACCTTCACTCTCGCTATTTGAAAATTCCTTGAATTTTTTTTCCAAAAACGCCCCAAATCAAGCCGAAAATTCAAGCAAAATCTTTGCACATTTAAACAAACCTTTTTTAATTTGGGATGGACATTCATCTCCAAAAATCTGAAATTCTTGGACATGTTTAGTCCTAGATTTTATATTTTTACAATCAATTCTTACTGTGTATTTTAGAAGCAGTAAGCTAAACTCTAGACCATTTGCACCTAAAATCCGGTGAGTTTTCTCACCAAAATCAGGAAAAAATTGTTCAAAGGTTAGTTTTTAGTGATTGGAATTGTATATATGGGTGCCCCAAGGGTAATCGAAGGTCCTAAATCCATTTCTGCAATAAAAATTGCAATTTTAACACTGAAAAACTCATTTTCAACAACAAATCATGTTACCGGATTCAAACCAAAGTGGCCTGAAAAGGTGCAAATGGTATAAAGATTAGCCAAGTCCATTTTATAACCCATGCCCTCCTGCACATCTGGGTGCACTTTTTGAACAACCCATAGTCCATATATTCGAACAAAAAATGAGTCGACGTTAACGACACCACGTTACCGAAGAAAGACTATTAATGTTGCCCTTTTTCTCGATTCATGGAGAGGGCTTATATCAAGAGCTACATTAAATTCACATAATAAAGAACAAAAACTTTAGTTACAATGCTTATATTCCATATATATATTATTTTTTTACTAACACTATATGTTAATAATATTTACACTAATTTTATTGATTAATTATCCTAACTAATATTTGAAGGTTACTCCCCCATATAAACATTTTAAACAAATGCCCAACATTATGTAGAACCCTTTACGTGTGTAATGTATACATTATACATGGTATATGATTTAATATGAGAACAAAAATGTATAAATAAAAAGTTTAATATTTTGGCTGCATCTATACACATTATTGTAAAGAGTTGATAGTAAGACAAAAATGTATGAGTTCATTCCTTTATTGTTTTATGAAGATATTTCCACTTGTAACATAAACCTTGGAGCAATATTAACGCTAGCATATACCTTATTTCTATTTATCTATCTCAAAAATGAATTGGAATGCAAAATTCCTACTTTTTCTCTCCCATACATATTTAGATTATCTTATTAATGATATAAACATTATATATTAACTTCCGTATTCCCACTACCAATTAGAAATTGATAGCAAAATTCAGAGCCAATTGACCTTAAAACCTACATCCAGCAAATGATGTTGTTGACCCAGCTTCACCCGTAAATCCACTAGTTTCTTCACCACCAGCGGCTCGAAATCCTGCATCCTTCACGCAGACGGATGGCATAAACTTCAAGCCCGAGGTCATCGCTGGAAGTGCACTCGAAAATTCATATAAAAGGTCGGACCAAGTTTACCGAGACTGGGTGAAGGTTACAATGTTCAAGGCAATTATATAACAGCAACCATAGAGTAAATGAAAATAAGGCATCCCAATTGTTGATTGTTTCTGGTTCAAACCATAGCCTGAAGAAGTATCACATTCATAACATAAATTGATTCTTGCAAGAAGTGAAGAAGTCAACAAAAACAACAATTAACGTTGAACAACTGGGCTTGGGGCTAAAGGTAACTAGCTTTAAGTATTAACAGCTTTCCAGTTTCCATTCTTGTAAAAAGAAAGAGAGAGAGGGAGGATAAAAGAGGTACTACTTCTAAGAGATAAAGCGAATAAGTTCCCTAAGCGTAAGCAAGAAGCTAGAGAGGTCTTTTGTCTCCATTCTTGGGAATATAGTTATTTAATGATGCATGAATAGAGTTGTTCCTATAGGTAATAATTCAATCTAATCCAAACAATCAATAAAATAAAGGCATTGTCTTGCGATGCCATAGATAAGTTTACTACTAGTTTTCTCCTGTGGGAACCTGAACTCAATCTAGATAGGGGAGTGCCATATCATATACTGCATGCATATTTTACTACTGTAGCTAGAGTATCTATGTAATATTTCATTCGGGATTTAGTTATGTCTGGTAGGGATCGTATAGCATGCCTCTCTTGTTGGATACCATCTATGTATTCCGGCCCTGCTGGTTGGAGTTTGTTTGGGTTATGTTCGCTGCATTCGTGGCGTGGTAATTCCTCGTAGTAGTTTTTCCCGTCATTGTAGTCGTTATCGTTTTTCTTTTTGTGGTCATATTGGTCCTTCTCCTTGTTTGGTGCTCGGGTCCTATCCTTACAATCCTCTTACATGTATTCTTTTCCGTGTGTCCCACAGCGTAGTGAAAAGGAAAAGTGACTCCCCGGGGTTTACCACTGCGTGACCAAACCAGAAAGGGAAATTAAAGACAGATCACAGTTCGAGCAAAAGAGCTATAAGCGGTACCTGGAACAATGTCTCAATCCAACCTGAGCACCTATGCTGTTTGCTAAACGTTTGGGAAGCTCTCGCAACTCAGGAGGGAGGCGGAGAAGAGAAACGGGAGGAGGGAGCGGAGCTCCGCTCCCTCCTCCCTTTTCTCTTCTCCATCGTTCCCAAAGAAATATACCAACAATAATCAAATAATTTATAAAGTAGCTGGAGTATCTATGTAATATTTCATTCGGGATTTAGTTATGTCTGGCAGGGATCGTATAGCATGCCTCTCTTGTTGGATACCATCTATGTATTCCGGCCCTGCTGGTTGGAGTTCATTTGGGTTATGTTTGCTGCATTCATGGCGTGGTAATTACTCGTAGCAGTTGTTCCCGTCATTGTAGTCGTTATCATTTTTCTTTTTGTGGTCATATTGGTCCTTCTCCTTGTTTGGTGCTCGGGTCCTGTCCTTACAATCCTCTTACATGTATTCTTTTCTGTGTGTCCCACAGCGTAGTGAAAAGGAAAAGTGATTCCCCGGGGTTTACCACTGCGTGACCGAACCAGAAAGGGAAAGTAAAGACAGATCGCAGTTCGAGCAAAAGAGCTATAAGCAGTACCTGGAACAATGTCTCAATCCAGCCTGAGCACCTATACTGTTTGCTAAACATTTGGGAAGCTCTCACAACTCAAGAGGGAGGCGGAGAAGAGAAAAGGGAGGAGGGATCGGAGCTCCGCTCCCTCCTCCCTTTTCTCTTCTCCATCGTTCCCAAAGAAATATACCAGCAATAATAAAATAATTTATATACACTATCCTCTAAATTATCCTCTAAATTTGAACCTATAACCTCCTAAAAAAATACTGCATGCTCTTAACCATAACTACAAACAATTACAGATTACGCAAACTAATACACCACCTACACATGATCTCGATCATGTTGCAGCTGCTTCCTCTGCAATTCATATTGGGGATCATCGGTAGGAAGCTCATATCTACAAGTAGGGCACGAATTTCAAATATTCAACCATTGTACTATGCAGTGAGAATGGAACATATGTTTACAGGGAAGCTGTCTTGCAGGTTCCCCTACAGAGATCATTTCTTTGCAAATCACACACAGTGCAGCATAGATGTCTACTTCATTCTGAGAAACAGTAACTGTGGGAAAACCCTCTACTTCTGATTTAGCTGCTGGAGGAGCTCCTATGTCAGTATTCTCTACTTCTTCATTTTCGTCGAACACACGGATTGCTACTTGTTCTCCATTCCGCAAAGTCAAATTTATTGTGATAAGTGGGACATTATTATTTTCTTCTGGGTTGTTACCTTCGATGATCTCTTCGTTATCATGAGTTTCTTGAACTACTTCTTCATCTTCTTGAATATCATCCTCAAACTCTGAATAATCTTCATCTTGATAATCTGAATTATTTGAATTATTTGTGAATACGTGCTGCCATATAATATTGACTCTATGGTGTTGCAAAAGTTCTAGCATATGATCAGAGCTAAGATCTACATTCCACATAGCTTCCACAGTACCATGTCCTCGATCCTGAAGGTCCCAATCCAATATTCTCAATCGAAGATTGTAGTCTCGATTTTCGATTGAACTGAGGTTTCTGATGGAGTTAACCACAACAGGAGGGTATAATCCATATGATTCCTTTGATACTATGTGTTGAAGCCCAAGGCCTTGGATATCATAGGTAGCAATATTTTGAGGTTCTTCTCTTTAAGTAGAATACTTAAAGCACGGAAATAATCATACACGCTCGTACTCCTCAGGGTGTAATCAACTCCGATAATATCCCACCTTTGATCAGTCTGCATTGCTTGCTCCATCTATGACAAGATTGATATGCAAAATCTGCAACAAAAAATGAAAGTTAGAGCTGAGATCAATGGGATATATGGAAGAGTTCGCACCCCCGCATATAGTAGGTTGGATCATAAATTAGTTTTTCTGCTAATGATCAGTCGCTAAATAAATAAGATTTTTAATTTTACTAACACCACTGTCACGTTATATAAACAAACGGACGGTCATGGCTCCACTAAACAAATTTCCTCGACCGACTGAAATCCTGACTGGGCCATGGGCCCGGGTTTTTAATCATCATTTGGTGGAGATTTATAAAGTGGGGCTCGTAAAAATAAAAGAGAATGAATAGTGTAAACAACCAACCATGAAAACTTTATACCTCAGGAGCGAGAATCTTCTTTGAATTGTTCCTTCAATGGCGCGAGAATGTTCCTTCAATGGCTCGCAGATCCTAGAACTTGCATGCATATATTTCAATTTATTTTTTGAGTTGTAATTGACTACAATATATATAGTTGGCTTAAAAGTTTTGGTTTTGAAGTTGAGTCGAGGACCGACATTGAAGGGCACTAAATTATATTCATTTTTTTCACTATTATCTGAAATAATTTATTATTTTTATTTTTATATAAAAGACTTTATCAAGATTTTGTTATTTTTTTTCATATAAAAAAATATTATATTAGTTTTATATGAAAATCTATATATACTTTTAATATAATATAATTTAATATCTTGAAACTTTCATAACCTAATGTATAGTTAAAACTATTTTATTTAAGATGGAAGAAATATTAAAGTGTGTCTCCCTTGTGGCTCAAAACCCTAACTTATCCCTTGCTTATCTATTTTCCCTTCTGCTCTTTTCTGAGGCTCTGTGATGAGCAACCTCATGGCTCAGCCTAACGGGGGGTGGTGAATGCCCCCCTACCTCTCACCCTAATATGCACCCTCTTTCTGCTACAAATGACGCTTCCAACAAAGTGGTGACTAACAACCTGTCATTAAAGGACATGAAGATAGACGGGAAACACAATACCCTACCAGACGAACTAGATGCAGAGAAGAAGCAAAAAACTAGCACTTGCATAGAAAAGCAGCAAATTCCCCTCGCCTTGAACTCCCTTCAGCTTGAATAATTGCTCATATTCAATAAATGAAGGATCTGCAAATTTATTGGGCTCTAGCCAACAGAAAGAGCCTTAATGGGTTGAATTGCATCAAAATGGAAGCCGAAAGCACATTTTGACATCCAACTCGGATCTAAGGGCTTCTTTTTCAAAGGGTCCCTTACTTTTTCAACTCTGCATGATTATTCATCCCCAACTAGGTATAAATATTCAACCCATATATGGAATATTTCTCCTCGGATCCATTGAGACCAAATTCAGATGTTTGCCCCAGTCTTCAGACCTCCAATAACAACTTTATCCTGTATAGCTTGTGCGGTTTAGTGAGATCCCAACACCTAATGCAACCATCAGAATCTACGGCAAAAATTTTCTTTGCATCCGAACTCCAAACAACACTCAATTTTTTTCCTTTAACTCTTGGAAACAACCTGTAATATTCCACGCCTTCCTCACGAACAACATAAATGAAAACAACACCATCATCACAACCAATTGCCACTCGTTGCACCACAAGTTCTTCTTCTTCACTATCAGATCCACGAGCAGTGTTGTTTATTCCATTTTCATCACCACCATCATCATTATGCCGGTTGGATTCAATCCGAGGATCTCTTGCTCTTTTTAAGGGCTTAGTTGCCATTTGCTAAATAGATCCTCTAATGGCCTCTAGAACCATCTTCTGTTGTAAAGAACCAAGGTCCCATTCCGAAATGGATCCATCCAAACTAGCTGAGAATAAACGACGAGATGGACAAGAACCTGAGTATATTAACGATATCACATTGAAGTATATTAAGTCTTTTTTGAAATTATTAATGCTATTTGATTTATTGGTTTTAAATCAAAAATTTGAACACGATATATTGTATTTAGAAAATTTAGTCTTTCTATTTACTTAATCCAAATAGCGTAATGTTTGGTATTTGATTGGATTAACATAGTACTTTTAAACTATTTATATAGAATCAATGGTTTTTTTTATTAAATTGGAGTATACATGTTTTATATGTTATTAAAAATGTTTTAATATAATTAGTAATGATGTTTTGAGGTATTTAAAATTTATATTCAATTTTATTTTAAATTATTATGTAATTAAAAATAAAACATTATAAAAACTCATATTTTATTAATGAATAAATAGTGTAATGAAATAAATGGTGGGATACATTGTAATATACATAATTACATATAACACTTAGAATGATGGTAGTCCATCTTTAACAAAATATGTGACAACTATGTTTATTCACAAAAAGCTCTTAAGAAGATAATTATATTTCATTTTATAATAATGCCAAAAATATAAAGGAAGCAAAAACCCTAAGGTGAAAAAACTCTAAAGTTCGCCGGGAAAGGATGAGGGAGGGACAAGAGTTTTTTTTTTAATTTGTTTTGAATACAATGTTTAGGGGAGCGTTTAGGGAGTTAAGGGATTAAAAATATAATTTTTAATATTGTTTTAAATTTAATGTTTTGGGGGTTAGGGGGAGGGCTTTTAAAAAAAAATTATTTATATTTTTTTAATATAATGTTGTGTGGGTGGGGTTGAGTTTAGGGGTTAGGGGGTATAATTTTGTTTTCAATGTTTTTTAAGTGTAATGTTGTGAAGGTTGTTTAGGGGGTTGGGGGAGGGATTTAATGTAATGTTTTTTAATACAATGTTGTGGGGAGTTAGGGGGTTTTATTTTTATTTTTATTTTATTAAATGTAATGTAGGGGTGTTAAATTTTTTATTTTTTTAAGTAATATTGATGCTATTGTTACGGGGGTTTTAAAATTTTGTTATATTTTTTAAATTTAATGTGGGGGGGTTTAGGGGGTTGGGGACTTGTTTTATTCTATTTTTTTAATATAATATCGATGTAATTTTTTAAATGTACTTTTTAATATTTTATTGAAATACTTGTGGCGAAGATGTCAAAAGAGCCTCAATCCCCATTAGCATGGATGTTTGGAAAGGAACAATTTGGGAATCTTGCAAACATAGAAGAACCAATGGAAGAGGACATTAATGTTCTTCAAGGAAGCCAAGCTTAGAAAATTCCAATTTTGATGAAGAATTTGGCCAGCTTGATATTGTTGATTAGTTTCATGTCTTGAAGAAAATGTTAAATTTGACAACTTTTTGATAAGATATATTAGTAATATTTTGACTTTCAAACTTTATTTTAGAAATAAAATTTCTATATATAATGTTTTTAATATGTTATTTACAAATATGTGGTATAGTTTTTCTTGAATTTATGTGAATGGTTACTTTTTGGAAAAAAATATAAAATAATATCATTTTTATACAAAATATCTCTGAAAATCCATTGAAAATGGTTTTCAATGTTTTTATTTTCTAGATTTTTTTACAAATTTGTCAATAAAAATGTCTTATTTTGTCGAGAAAAATGTCTTATTTAAAAAAAAAATTGCAAAATGTATATGTTTTTCATTATAACTTCCTTCTAATTGTATGTTATTTTGTTACATTTCTAAAAAACACACTTGAAAATATAAATTAAAATTACTTTATGACAAAGATGATTCAAAGGCCCAAAAAAATGCATGAAAATGAAAATGTGTGATACTGGTATCAAGCCTTTTTGAAACGGAGGTAATAATGGCTACTAAAATTAGGAGAGAGAAAAACGAGAAATGTGTCGAGTTCTCGTTTCATAGTATAAGTGGTTAAATTCGAATGACAGTTCAATAAATGCCATTAATAATAATCCAAGAGTTGGACGGTGGACTGCTGTAAAAGCTACTTTGATTTAAAAGGTGAGGGTCAGGGAATCTTATCCTCTGCGTTCTGCTCTTCATCTCTTGTCCCATGAATTTAATTTAGTTCATTGCAATAAATACCAAATTGCTATAAGGCATTATGGCATGGCCTGTTAAATGTAAATGAAGGAATGTGGTAGTAGTTATTGGTCAACACGTTACACATCATCCCACTCACTCCGAAAAAACCAAGTTAAATGCTGCTAACATGAGCTCGCTGCCTACGCCTGAAGCAAATTCCCGAGATCCTGAGGTCAGCTGCTTTTGGCCAATAATAAAATGACAAAATAACAATTTAAAAAAAAATAATAATAATACAAATAAAAAACGTTATAAACACAAATGTATGTTTTAAAAATTAAAAAAAAAATAATCTAACTTCACCATATGATAATGGAGATTTTTGTTTAATGCACTGCCATTTAAGTGAGTTGAGCAACAAGGCTCATGCTCCTTTCCATTTCTGGCCACCTCCTCAATATCTAAAGTCATCATTATTTCCACCTTCTTCATCTTCAACCATGCAAATAGTGCACTCCTTAAAGTAGGCCAATATCAGAATATTAAGAACAAAGAGTGTAACAATGAAGCAAATGAGATTTGAAATTAAAAGAGTCCCATCTACAAACAAATAAAAATACATCTCTCTCTCTTCCTATATATATAGTCATAAATATTAACATACTTCTAAAAAATTTTGGCTTAACAATTTCTATATATATATAGTTATAAATATTAACATACTTTTAAAATTTATTTAATGAATTTTTGGGCCTAACAATTAAGAACATGTGTTTCTCCTAAGAAATTATAAGTTCAAATTTGGAAGGGGTGTTGAGCATGGTTGTCATTGCACTAGTGGAAAATGAGAGATTAGTGACTAAAAAAAGACCAAAATCCACATATCAATGACCACTTTTGGTTTGGAGATCGTCGATGGCTATTTTATGGTCTTTTATTATGCAACCAAAATTGGTCATTTATAGCTTCTCAGTTAGTCATTAATTTTGTCATATCTTTGGTCATTAATTTGGTCATATATTTGAATCAATGACCACATGACAAACTAGAATATTACCAAATTTGGTCGCGTAAAAAAAGACCGTAAATTAACCACCAAAACTGTTTTTTGGTCATTGATATGCGAACTTTGGTCATTTTTTTTTGTCATTTATATCTCATTGTTTTGTCATTTTATATGCAAATTTTAGTCATTAATCTCATTTATTGGTCACTAATTTAGTCATTTTTAGACGTTTTGTGTGTGGTTATTATATGTTAGTAGTTTTAATGGTGTCCATTGTTAATCAATATAAATTTTTAATATGATATTATGTTTAAATTAAAAAAAAGAATCATACATTATTTATCGTCATCTAATACACATGTGAATTATGCGATGTCACATTAATTAGTTAATTACAACACTTATAAATAATATAAAGTACAACCATATAAGTTTTAAACCGCACAAATTATATTATATGAAATGTCAAGTATTACAATAAATATGGGTTTTCTCAAAAACTATCTCCATAGAACTTTACATGAAAATCATCTAGTACATCGATGAATTTTCAAAATATTACAATGTATAAACCATCCCACTTGTACTTGGCTACTAAGCCAAATTGAAACCGAAAATATTACAATGTTGTCTTGTAATGTGTCTCTATGATCTATGAATGATGGCATGCTTAGTTGTTGTATAGCTTCATCTTAATGATAAACTCTGCTTAGGTTTTGAAGTGAAAATTGTTAAAAATCCTAGCACACCGATTCACCCCCCTCTCAGTGTGGCATTGTGTCAAACAATTGGTATCATAGTAGGCCTTCAACACAATCCTTACTAGCTTGAAGGAGATTCATGGACACACAATGGAAGGACAAGTATAGGTATCAAATGATGAAGTTCCAGTACTTAATGTGACTGAATAATTTGGATGGAGAAGTAAGATGAAATCCTACTTGAAGAAGTTTGGTTTTTGGGAGATTGTGATCAATCCACTCGTTGCATCCAATAAGAAGACAAAGTTAGTTGCACAGAAAGAGGTAGTTAACACTGAAAACTATTCACTGTTAACACCAAAAATTGTTCACCTAGCTCTCTATGGTCTAAATCATAATCATACATCATATTCCCACCATTTTTTCCACCATTTTGACCTTCACAACTAAAATTCCACCAAATATGGTACAAAACATTATTATTCCTTCCCCATAAATTAAGGGAAGCTAAGCATTTATTGTGATTTATCCCCACTCTCTCCAAAAAGGACCAAAAAAACCTAAAAATGAGAATTGTTAAAAAACCATAGATAAATACCATGCACAAAAATACGATGGGTCAAAAAACCTTGGATCATCCTATAAATACATTGTGAAGGTCTCCCCAAAAACATTACTCAATTCTTTCATTCCTGTACATTTTAGCCACTTTCCATTGTTCCTCCATTTTAGCCATACCATTCCCACGGTGTATGTTGAGCTCGCTCCATACCCATTTGGATCCATTTCCCCCCATTTGACAACCACTCGTGGAGAATACTAGAGACCCAAACCGTGGATTTGCGATACCATTTCCTCGGACAACTACGGTGGCCCACATTACAGAATAGGTTTGAATGCTTTTGTTTTTGTTAGTTAGTAGAATATAATTAATGATGTTGTTTTCACAAGCCAAAGTCATCTTTAATTTTTTGGTATGGAAACCTGTGTCATTTTTTAGTACTCGATGTATGTTTCAAACTGCTTAGCAGAGTCCATCATCAGAAGGAACTCTAAGAGGATTGGAGGCAACATATTATATAAAAGAGTAATGGAAGACTATTGGTTAACCAAGGAGTTCAAGATTCTATCCAATAATTTGCTTATCTCTTAATTTCTGGATGAGATGTTTCCAAATTTCACTAATAACCATACCATCATCTCTATTAAAATTTTTAGGGTGTTTTTCAATTTCCACCTACCCTATGATCTAAACTATCTAGGGTAGGTGCTTTTGCACATAGTAGGGGCGAAATCCCCACCACAATTTTGGTGACTCCACTTCGTCGATCCTTTCAGATATTTGTTTTTGTAGGTGTTTCTACTGTTTTTTTCTCCTTGGATACCTTCATCTGTCATAGATCTAACCCCCTCATGGTAGATCCGAACCAGTATTTACGCAGTTCCTACCCCCAACCTCAGACAACAACATTTTTCCAAAAAAATTCACTTACGCCTAGATCACATTAATCCAGCAGAAAGTTGCGACCATGTCGCACCTTTTTACCCAATAAGCACGACCTAGGTCGCACCTTTTGCCCCGATAAGTGTGGCCTGGACTAGGATTCCAGATCACACTTGTCCCGGATCTCGGAGTGACCTCGGTCACTACAACGACCCCGTTTTGTGCGACCTATCATGTAGAAACCTTTGTTTTCTGTGACCTGATTCTGTCTGCTGATTTTCTATTTCAATCATGACTGTTTCACAGTTCTGTGTGACCCTGATTACACCTATTCCTCCAACAGATGTGACCTGCAATTTTTCATCCCTTTTTTGTGTTTGAGATCCTTGTTCTAGACCCCCTGTATCTATTTTACGCCTTCCCGACCTACTTCTGACCAGATATGATCCATTACAGCCCCTTGGTTTTTTTTGTGGTCCTACTTTCCTTGTACATGATCCCCTTTAGTCGAGCTTCATAGTTGAGACCCCCCTGTGTGTTTCCTACACCCGATCATTTTCTTATAAGCTCATTTACTTGTATACTTTTTATTTATGGAATAATTAGTTATTGTGCATGATATTTACTACCATTTACTATTATTTATCTGCATTTTTGTGTCTTGATCGTGAGATCGTTTGGGTTTATACACATCATTTTCACACATCTCACACCCTAAAGTGAAATGCTTAGTTCATGACCCCAATTTAGCCTAAAAATTAACTTAACTCAAACCAACATTGTAACCTCATTTGAGGACCAAAAAAATATTGTAACTAAGTTAGGACATTAGGGATTAGGCATCCAAATAACACCCATTTTTCACTTACATTTGATAAATAGTGTTTTTCCATTAGGGGACCAAAATCCTCTTGTACTTGTTGACACGGTCACAACCAGTCTATCAGAGGCCCCCCATCTTTGCTGGAGTAAGCCACAACGAAGGGGTTCTGGAATTCAGGGTGGAATATCACACTCCATTCTACAATAAAGGCTAACCCTTCATAGTCCTCCTCGTGCATGTTGGAGTATACCAGGTTTTGAGGGATAAAGGGCTAAAGTGTGAGGAAACCACTCTGGATGTGTCATGAATGAGGTAGCCTAGTTTCCATTCTTTCTAGGTCTCTTGTACCCAGAGGCCCCTCTCGGTAGTGGGATTCTCTTAGCCTATTGTTCTTCCATTTCATATTTCCTGACTGGGATTTCATCACCCTGGTGAGGATACGATTTGTCAAGGGATTCTAGCTTGTAGTTAGGATTTTTCTTACTATTTTACCCCATAGGTTAGTGCATCATTTTCTTTCTAAGTAGTGTTTCATGTTTTCTTTCTGGCCAGTTTGTTGTAAACTCTCCTGCTGTAACCTAATGTTTTAGTTTGGTTTTAGATATTCATTTCAACCTGTGATCCACCATTTGTACACTATCCTTCTACACACTCAGTTGTAGTTGGGTTTTTGAGCCCGCGGTTGATACTCTTGCGCCTACATTCATTACATAACACACCATCATGTCATCATTTCTATAGCACACTACTCACATAAAATTAGGGGGCATACCCCTCAGTTCGGTTCATTGAACCATCACCATCAGATCCATATTCAAAATTGTTGACCACCTTCAGAGCCATACACTACTTCTGAGTCTGATTCAGATTACTACCAATATGGACCTACCTTGTTCACTGATCCATCTAGCCCCATGGTTGGTGCACCTCCTAACCCCTTTCACGGGGGGACTATTGATAGTGGGTTTGCATTAGTTCCTCCCATCATTCCAAGTATCCATTTTGCTGGACCTACAGGTATTGATCCTAGTGGGCCCTTTTCCACCGCACACACTGCTGTTGGATCGCTACCCACCAGTGGTGGCTCCACTCTAGCCACCGTGGTTCCTATCATACCACCATTCATACATGGGTTAAGTGGTCCTTCCACTTCCATTCTGGTTATTCCTACCATCCTAGTGACTATTCCTATTGTTGGAGGTCAACCTTTCCCACCCCCATTTACCCATGGGAACTATATTCCTACTAGTGTCGACACCATTGTTGGTCCTTCCCGATCGAATGTCGGTTATAATATACCATTTATGGATAGCCTCAACCTTCCTGATTTCCATGGTTGACAAATGAACCCATTCATCATAACAAACTATGGCCTCCCATGCCTACCAAACTCCCTTCATACATCCCTAAGTTTGAAGGAAAGGAAAGAAAGGACCCCTAAAAACCACATTATGTCATTCCACTTATGATGTTCATTTAACAACATAGTGGATGATTCGATCTGATTGCGGCTATTACAATGCACGCTCACAAGTGTTCCAACCAAGTGGTATATTGAACTACCTCATGCCACCTACCCGGACTTTTCCTTGTTAGCCTCGATGTCCTTCAATACTTATAGTTACCCATCAATTTTGATGAGGGCATATAAATCTTATTATCCTATAGACAAAACATAACTACCCATATCACGGATCATATCCATGAATGGCATCGTCGTCGTAGCTTGTGTAAGATCTAGTTAGATGATAGGATATTCCTAGATTGGTTTCTCAAAACCTTACTCCCCCCAATTTCCAAGGACGTTGCATCTAAGCGCCCACACACTGAGGAGGAAGCCATCCTCAAGGCCCAAAAGTTTGATATCATCTATGCCCAATCAGGTTATCTATACACCATTATACCTTATGATCCCCGTGCTGGCTCCTCATGTCGAGATATGTCGGGGGAATCCCATGCCGCTGATGGAGTCATTGTCTCTATTACTCAGCATCCCCACTTTTACTCAGCCTCTCCTTCGATGCCACCCCATTCTGGTAACACCCCTAGTGTTTCCCAACCTAGTTACGCCCCTGATCTTTCACGCATGACGGCTTAGTCCGGAGCCACACCTTCTTATATGTCTTCCGCATGAGTCCCTCATGTTCACATACTAAATTGTTTGGCACATGCATGTAATGGTCAGACGGTAGGCTTCGCCTCCCCTCCAAATGCTCTTTTCTACTACCCACCACCTGTGAAACCTAAACTTTCTCTATCCCCAACTCCTCCTGTTCCCCAAGGACAGGTCTATGCTCAACATAACTCCCTAATAAACCTGCCCCCAATGACCAACAAGGGAATGGAATATGACAAAGGGGTATGAATCGGGGGGAACAACAAACCTCAAGGAAGTGGCCAACAACCCAACCCTCCAAACAACAATGGAGAAAAGCCCCTGCACAAAATCCTCAACGTCCCCCTATACCTAGGGAGAAACCTTAGCTGCGGACTAACCATCTATGCACCATTTTCAATACTTACGTCCATTACACACATCAGTGTCCTCACATAAATCGAATCTATCATTTACTAAAAACCGATACTCAACGTGATCCCAATGCGACCGCTCCGACACTACAAAACCCAGCACCCCAAGGTCCTCTACCTATGGTGATGGAAAACCCCTTACCTAAACAAGGGATGGTTACAACCCAGCCCTTGGCACCACCAAATACCACAACCACTTATGTGGCTCAATCCATTGATCCTGGTGTCCATCACCTTATGACATTATCATCTGATGTCAACCTCCGAACTCGACGAAACCAATATGGCCCCACCACATAAACTATTGACCCTTCGATGGCATCTACCTCCACCATTCTTGATATGTATTTGCACTTTTTGATACCCCCTATAGATGGTACTACCAAAGTCGCACATTTCCCTCTACGTCTCGTCGCGAACAACCCACTTCCAGAGCTGTTTTCAACTATAGTATAGTCGCCAATTTAGCCCAGTCTCTGTTAGATTTTCTTAAGATATGATTAGATTATCTAGGATATTTATCTTAAAGAATAACAAGTATAGAAAAATGCATAAGATATAAAATATACACAACACAAATATTTTCATCAAGGAAACCATAAAGGAGAAAACCCCGCAAAATTATTCAGAATAGTAAGATAATCAAAAGCAGTAATAAGAAATGTTCAGCAGTTATCTTTCTCTCCTCCTCTGACTGTCTCTCTCTCTCATGTTCCTTAGAGAGTAAGTAAGGTGTGTATAAATGAGGGAGAATGACTCCCTATTCATACCCTTTCAAGTCACTAACCAAATATAAGACTCGAGCCTACATGTCATATCACATGGGGCCCACTTCTCCTAGAGAGACCACAATTACATATTACATGATGTTACACTGGGGACTATTGCCCCGACTTACAACAAAGGTTGTACCTCAAGGTATAGACACAATTTATACATCCCATAAAGGTGTAACACACATCCGCAATGGGGGTACAACAACATAAAATGATAATATACATCAGAATGTCTCCCGAAGTTACAAATACATAAACACTCCCTCTTAAACAGGAAGCTATTCTCTCTCTACATAGTCATGAACACATTTGGTCAGGTATTCATCGCATCGTCATCATCAAGGAGTCATAGAGTCTTCATCGTAGCCGCTACCATCATCATCCCATTCTATCTATCATCAGAAGTTTCTACAGTGCCAGCTCTTTTTCATGTAGAATGTAGGCCTAGCCTCCATGTAGGTATTCATCATCTCTGCAAGAAATCCATCAAGTAGGTACATCCCAGGACTTATAAAATGCCTCTTGAAAAACCTACAGGATCTCCCAAGAATAATTATATGCTACTGCAAAACCCGAAGGAGCATCCAAGGACTGATTAATTGCCTTGCAACACCTATGTACTCTATTGTTACCTTATCATCTTTCGATTATCTCGCCATCACACAGAGCACAACCAAGATACACATAACACAACACTTACATCCACCAGCATGGGAGGACAAACCTACCACCATTCAGGAAATGATCAACATTTACATCAACGACCATGGGAGGACCAACCTAACACCATGTCGGAAAATCTCTAGCACTTACATCAACGACCATGGTAGGACCTAACCTCCCACCATATCGGAAAGGATCCAACACTTACATCAACAACCATGGGAGGACCTAGCCTGCCACCATGTCGGAAAGGCTCCAACACTTACATCAATGACCATGGGAGGACCTATCCTGCCAGCATGTCAAAAAGGCTTCAACACTTACATCAACGACCATGGGAGGACCTAGCCTGCCACCATGTCAGAAATGCTGATGTGTATCTGCGTCTTCTAGACTCATCACTTCCCCTTGGAAGGAACATCGATCTGAAGAACACCAAGCTTCTATCTAAAGTACTCAAACCTCAATCTGTCTAATGGCTTGGTCAATACATCGGCTATCTACTCACTTGTCGCAACATATTGGATTGTCACTGATCCTCTCTGCACCATATCCCTGATCTAGTGATACTTGATCTCAATATGCTTCGACTTGTCATGGAGCACTGGGTTCTCAGACAAATTCACACAACTCTGGTTGTCACAATATATACAAGTAGCATCCAACTGGAGATTAAACAAATCATATAGTGGATTCCTTAGCCATTCTTCCTCACAACTAGTCGAACAAGCTGCGACATACTCTGCTTCGGCTATACTCAATGCCATGCAATACTGCTTCCTGCTAAACCAAGATATTACACCTGATCCTGTACTGAAGTAGCACCCTTAAGTGCTCTTCCTATCAATGGCACTTCCTTCCCAATCCAAATCCACATAAACCTCGAGGTTAATCTTCTAATTCACATCATACTTGAGCCCATAATCAACAGTACCCTTCAGGTACCTTAGAATATGCTTTGTAGCAATCAGGTGAACATGTCTCAGATCTGTCAGGAACTGGCTCAGGTTTTCTGAGTAAAGCATATGTATGGTATTGTATTCGTTAGAAACATCAATGAACAAATAATCTGATGATACATCATGGCATCAACAGTCTCTAATGAAGCATCACACAAAAGCTTCAAGTTTGATGCCATAGGTGTGGTTATCTCCTTGCGGTCCAGTATTCTGAATTTCTTAAGAATATCCACTGCATACTTTCCTTGACCAAGGAAAATCTCATTTGCATTCTTCCACACCTCCATTCCTAAGAAGTAGTGCATTATCCCTAGGTATTTCATCTTGAACTATGTAGCAAGTCTCCTTCTTGCTTCTTTAAAGAGTTCCTCTTTTCCTGTCAGGAACAGGTCATCGAAATATAACAAGAGCATCACTGGTCTTCTTCCTTCAACCTGCAAGTAAAGGCTGGAATCCATTTTACTCTCAGTAAATCCTAGAGCCATCAGTAATTTGTCCATCCTGTCGTACCATGTTGAACCTGAGGATCTTCTACATTTACTCCCTCTGAAGCGAAGCATCATTCTCCCTTTTCCTTTCATACTCTATGTATTGAAACATTCTATAATGGAGTGACAAGTAGCTTCCTCTGCTACTAATATTCTATGTATCCATCTAGGGTCACTAGATACAAATATCCTCTATCTTGAACTTTTTTTTAAAGTTCTTCTCGCACCCATCTGTGAGCTTTACATCCTCTATAGGATTTCATCTTCAATCTTGTAGCAAAGGTTAAGATCTTCATCACTCTAGGTGATCTTCAAGCTCCTTATGTAGCTGTATGTTCTATCCCATGGGTGCCTTATAAGCTCGTACAAATCCTTCTTTAATTTTCACACATGAGTCTGCCCATCATGTGTCTCAACTCCCGGTGGATTCTCTACGGATACTTCCTCCTTGGATACATATTCAATAATTTTATCTTAATGTCAGCTGATGCATCTCCCATCTCATACCTGTATGTATGGATATAATGGAAGTGTACCACGTCACTGGTGCAAATGTCTCTTCGTACTCTGTGCCTTATTTCCCTGAGAAGCCTCATGCTACGAATCTTTGCTTGTATCCCACGATGCTGCCATCTACTGCATGCTATATCTTATACATCCACATAGTAAGACACCACGGACTTCCCTTTAGGTCTCGACAATGCATCCCTGACATCATTCTTCTTGAACTGGTACTCTTTGATCATAGTCTACTTCCCTTTATTCTTGGCTACTTCTTCAATATAATTGGAAGGCTCTGCATCAATGATGTAGCTCAACAGTGTCACATAACTTGAGTGTGTCTAAGGCCTCTTTCTTTCATTGGAAGTTTTGTCATACTATTCTTCATCTTGTATTATTTGCAATTATTCTCTTGGATCTAGCCTTAGCCTCATCTCCCTCTCCCTCTTAGAACTTCCTTATTGAAATACTAATCCAAGTCAATTTCTTCAAGGATCATGGAGGTCCTATACTTCCATACTCGGAAGTTGTCAGCTTCACCAATCTTGTCATCAAGCTAGGTGCGATTAGTCATTTTGAAATGAGAACCTCAAATGGAAATAGCAAAAATTTAGATCTTACCGATTTGAGGTGTTTGACCTGGTTCTGAAGCTGGTTGATCTAGGGTTTGTTAGAGAAACTCTAATTTTTCAAACTTGGAATTTCAAAATTATGATTAGACATAAATATTGGCCCCTTTAAGGCAATCTATCCAATGTACTTCTTTTCTGAAAACAGTGGTGGGAAGCTCCCGGAACAGTAAGCCCTATTTTTCCAATTTCTTCTACATAAATGTCTGAAATTGATTCTATTGTATCTATGAAGTTTCATATCCTTACTTACTAAAACTTATCACTAAGATATCCTAATATGTCTTCTTTCCAACCCCACAGGTTATAGCAAAAATGTATCTTCCAAGTGGGACTTATTCTAATTTTTCCAAGGTGACTGTTTTGGGGACTGTTCATCATAGTGAACTTGTATGGATTGCATTGTTTTAATTCTGTATCTAAAACGCATACCCCACAAACTACAGTTTGTTCCCTACCTGCAACATCTTTCAAATTTTCATTTGGACCTTCCTAGCCCGAGATATAGAAAATCTCCCTAGGTCACCTGTTTATGACTGTATTTTGGAGGAGGTTGGAACCTTGATTTGGAGGAACCCTATCTCCTGAAGTATAGAGAATATGAGGCTGAAAATTTTTAAAAAGGTACAACAATAAATTCTCTTCGTCTTGTAAAAGTTTCAGCTTCTAAGCCTTCTCGAATATCTTGTTATAGCGAAATTTATACAATGACTAAATTCCATTTTCTAGGGTTTTCGTGTATGAAACCCTAATTTCCATTAGCTGCCATTATAGCTATATTTCGACTGCATAGTGAAACTTATCTGATTCAAAAACTGATACCACCAATAGATGCACCCTAGTGAGGTGAGTTAGCCTAGCCCTCCTTACTTGATGATCTGTGGAGAGAACACCTTCAACTAGGAAGCCCTAGTTCCCGTAGATGCATAGTGCCTTGTTTTAGAGAGGCTCTGATACCATGTTAGATTTTATTAATATATGATTAGATTATCTAGGATATTTATCTGAAAGAATAACATGTACAAAAAAATGCATAAGATATAAAATATACACAAGACACAAATATTTTCATCGGGGAAACCATAAAGGAGAAAACCCCGCAAACTTCTTCAGAATAGTAAGATGATCCAAAGCAGTAATAAGAAATGTTCAACAACTATCTTTCTCTCCTCCTCTGACTGTCTCTCTCTCTCATGCGCCTTAGAGAGTGTGTAAGGTGTGTATAAATGAGGGAGAGTGCCTCCCTATTTATACCCTTTCAAGTCACTGACCAAATATAAGACTCAAGCCCACATGTCATCTCACATGGGGCCCACTTCTCCTAGAGAGATCACAATTACATATTACATGATGTTACACTAGGGACTATTGCCCCAACTTACAACGAAGGTTATACCTCAAGGTCTAGACATGATTTACACATCCCATAAAGGGGTAACACACATCCTCAATGGGGGTACAACAACATACAATGATAATATACATCAGGATATTTTCCGAAGTTAAAAATACATCAACAATCTCCCTTGGTCATGTCTTCTTTGGATGTCATCAAAACTTGTCCTTCACAACGTAAATATTTTTTTTCTACATTAGGTCTTGTCAATCCCTCTGATTCCCGGTTGATCACATTTGAATTGGATCAAGGAGAAGCCCAGATGTCATCATCCATAGCCTTCCATGTTTTGGTCACTATTTAGAATTTGGCCATTCATTGGTGCATCATCAATGAGGTAGCATCCACCTGTGTTATGTCAACCTTTGTTTGGCAGAAACTTGGATCCCCAACCCTTCAACCTTCCACAAATTCCCTTCGTTCCTATGATGGTCGTGTTTCTCAACCCTAGGGTGTTCTCACGAATGTCCCTGTTGAGTTAGCTGAAGAAACCATGTTGAGTGACATTGAGGTTGTCAACACCCAACTTGATTGCAACTTCCTCCTTTGGCGAAGTTATATGTATGCAACATGAGACATTTCCTCTACTATATTTTGACTCTTGATGTTCCCCCATAATAGGAAGATCATGGCCATTGACCAACTAACATTTTATGATCCTAAGGGACCAGACACTCTAGAACATGTCCTCCTACTTTCAACACTAGCATCGAAAGTGTTTCCATACCTTCCTTGTCTGCTATTGGCTCGGGTTTATTTGGTAATGATCCATTAGAATACACCTTTTTGTCCTTACCACCTCCTTGTTTGTCGAATGACATACCGTATTTATGCACTATCACATATGGTAATGTTCCCACCATCTCGAAAGCTCAATCGCAACCTCAACCTTAGTCCTCGAGGAATTATTGGGGTTCATTCCCCATACACATGCTCCCCTTCCGTTTTCAACCATCTGGCATTGTGAGTAATCCAGTCATGGATACTCTCAACCTTATGGGATTCACTTTGGGTATTCCCGTGTGGTACCTTGAACCCCCCACCCTTCCCCTGACTCCACAAGTCGTGTTGACTCTTGTCCAACCTATTGAGACAATGTCACACCCACCTCTTGGTACACCAATGACTACTCCTGTCTCTACTCCTGCCCACCTCCTCCCAAGAATAATAGGGGAAAGACGCCCAAAGCGATTATAGAACCATGTCCTCCTCCTATATGTTTGATATGCGATGTCCAAGTCCATGCGACAAAAAATTGTCTCGATCTTCCTATCCTTCGCACCCACATGCACACTGTAGTTGAAATCGATGATGTTGTTGGGTAAAAAAATTAAACAAATTATAACAAAATTCCAATGATTTAATTGTCAACCCGGAGAGAGTGTAAACTTGTGAGGCACAAACAAAATATATGCATGGGCAGAGTGTCACTGAACCTAATCTACAATTAAAATTGAATCTAAGTTATGAAAACAAGAAATCATATGGAATTAAATCTACTTGTAAAAAATATGAAATTATATAAATTAACTTGATAAAGAAAGACTTAAATTTCATGAAATAAACAAGTATAAAGCAATTTACAATAACTGGTGAGCTCACATAAAATCAATACTGAAAATGCATAAAAGGAAATAACTAGAATTCTACATTAACAACTCATAAACAAGACATCAAAATATGAAGAGATCAAACTATCTATTCTAAAGCATAAAATCTATTACAATAGGATCAAATCCATGACTATCTAAAAAGATGAACCAATTCTCTACTAACAAACCACTAGAGAGGCCTCTAACCAAAGCGAGGAGAGAGCCCTCCTATTTATATATAAATACAAGATAACTAATCATAATTACATATCCACTATTCTCTCAACCTATCCCTTAAAATTCTCAACAAATAGACAACCCATCCCCCAAGATCCTCAACAAATCTACAACTCATCCCTTTAAATCCTCAACCAAATATTGGATGAGATATTCTCTCCACATGTCCGTGATCTTCTCCTTGAAGTTAGCTCATATCTAGAAGATGAAATTCGAATCTGAGGATAGGAGGCCACTTTTGAGCTTGCTAAAGTCTTCAAATACACCTGTACACATCACCAAACTCACCCAACTTTAAAGTATAATGAAATTTTTTTATTTTTCTCAATAATTAACCATAAATTCGCTCAAAATACTCAAAAATAAATTATTTGGAAAATGGTAATATAAACCCATATTTATTATGAAAGTGGTGAATGTTAATGGTTTTATGGAAGGATATAATGGAATAAGGTGATCAATAGTATGTGAAATGATGAATAAAATGTGGTCTTTTTGCGGCTCAACATACCCCCCAACTTGACTGTTTACATGTCCTCATGCAACTATGCATTGATTCCTTTAAAAATTTTGGCTTGTAGCTGAGGCTTTACATGATGATGGTATGTAACAGTAAATCATTCCATGATTTTGAAATGCATGAGTGGCAGCGATTTTTTTCTTTTTTTTTATATTTTTATGGTTGGTTCTTGTTTAACAACCATAACAAATGTTGGTTCTTGTGTTAACAACATTCGCTCATTTTATTTGTATTTTTGCTGCAATACATAAGATTTTAAAAGTATACATGCATTAGAAATGATAAACCATGAATGTATAGTAAAAAGCTTTTTTATAGTTATGAATCATGCCAATATAGATAGCATAGTTTGGGACAGACATGTTGATTAAAGGTAAATGAGATGATGAATGTGTAAACTGATAATGAATAGCCCCCCCCCCCCAACTTAAGATGTATCAGGTTTATGAAAAGTGAGAAAGGGAATGTAGTGAGGGAATTTTCGAAATTCATTCATTTTCTAGCATTTAAGGAATTACATGGTTAAATATTAGAAAACAACATACCTCCACTCACCCAAAAATTTGATGAACTATACAAGAGGAATGTGGTTGATACTGCTTCCAGATGTGAAGGATTTGAACTGCTGCTTGGTTGGATGAAGTAGAAGATGAGAGCTGAAAGTAGAATTGTGGTACTCTCATATGGATGAAGTATGTTGCTGTTAAACTGCTGATTACGATCATGAAAAATATATAGTCTTCACCTGCTACAAAACCCGATGATACAATCCTTACCATGCAAATAAATGTGTCGATGTTGAACAGGGAAAGAAATCATTGGATTACCAACCATTAATGAATGGCGTTAACCAATGCGAGGCAATCTCACCATTGATTTCAATGAGTGCCAAGGTACCTAAGTACATCGTGCAAAGTGCGAATAAATGAGTTGATGTCGAGCCACTTGCAGGATCTAATGATTAAGAGACATTGATGTATTCCCATGATTGTCAACGAGAGAAATTTCCATTAAGGCATGCAAACCTCAAGGTACTGAAAATGAACTCTAGTCTCTATCCCAGATAATGCGCTAAGGTCGATGGGGCAAGACTTGTTGAAAGGTGGGCCTTAAGGAATCCCACATCAGTCAACACGAGTTATACATAATGAGTGGTAGGACTATAGATAAAAGATCTCATGGTCAAACAATTTTTATAGCAGGGATAACAAAGCAATGTAGTCATGGAAAGGAAGCTGAATGGTTTTATTCAAAAGGTAAAAGATAAACTGAAAATGAGGAAAGTATGTGCGACTTAGAAAAAGTATACAAGCAGAAGTCATGATATATAAGGCAGTAAAAATGTAGAATCTGACATGGATGACGAACAAGCTTGGAAGGAAAAAGGGTAAATAATCATGACATGGCATAATGGGTTTCTGAAAGGCTTCTTTGTGGCAGAAAATGTCATGACATGCACAAGGGAAACTCGACTCCTTCAAGCTTTCAATGAAACATTTTTTTCTAAGTTTCTGCGGTTCTAGAAATCACTTCTGCACGCCATACGTTTGTCTTTAAATCTGCAAAAGGTTAGCATTTTCTTGCAACCAACTTGTGAGAACTTTGAAAATACAGAAAAATATGTGCTTAACAAACCAAGTCAAAGAAAATAAATGAAATGATTTTATACCTGAAAGTGGCAACCCTTTTTGTCGAAACCTGTTTCTGAGCAACTTGTAAAAACAAGTAAGCGCAATAATCAAAAAAAATTAAGAAGATTCCAAGTTCATTTATAATTTAAAATTTTACGATTTTATTTATTACCTAATACTTTTTATTTATTTATATGTTTTCAGTTTTTAATTTTATTTTATTTTTATTTTTAAGCGTTTTTGTGTATATATTTTAAATTTGATACAAAAACAAATTTTTATGTGTCTATTTTAATCTTATAAGTTTATGTATATAGATATGAACATGTGTCTTTATGTAATGATTGCGCAATAAGGAGAGAGGGTCGACCCTTTCAGTGGTCGACCCCTCTAAAGGAAAACTATCTTAATGATCTGGAATGGAGAAGAGTGTGCAAACAAGTGATTTCCATGGTAAATTTGGTAGCTTGAAAAATACACCTACCTCCCCCAAATGGTAGATGTGCTAGGTCCCCATGTGCAAGAATAAAAATCAAGAAAAAGGTGTAGCTGCGACAGTTGTTCCCTTCAATTTGAAAGATGCAGATTAATTTGATTAATAACATTATCTCATGTTTTTCTTAAATTATATATTTTGTTTATTTACCTAATATTAATATGTATTTATATGACCCTTCATATGATCCTGCGTATAGATTTTTAAGTTTGATTAGTTTTTATATATACACTAATTGAAGTTTTATTTAACAAAAATAAATAAAATATATTTTTATTTTTATAACTTTTATAATTACCATTTTATATTTGACCTAAAAAAAAATTATTTTTAATTCTTTTTATGTATTTTAATATTTTTTAATTATTTATTGTTTTATATAGTTCTTGATTATGAAAACTAAATTAAATAAATAAGCATTATAATTAAACTATTTCTTATTATTTATATTATATTTTTATATAATAAATAATCATTTTAACAAAACAACTTTATTTCTTAAATTATAATTTTACACATTTATATTTTATTTGGATTTTTTCCATCATATATATTTAAGTCTTATTTAATTTCATATTTAAACATAATTTATTTAAACTTGTATTTATAAAATTTTAACACAATAGGATTTGAACCCGAAATTCGACGTCAAAACGGCGACGTCATCCGACATTTCGTACGGATGTGTCGGACAACAATCACTGAAAAGAATGGCAATAAAAAAAAAATTATAGCGTCGTCGAATATCTGACACATTAGGCGTCACATATCCGACCCCCAGAGTGTCGCATATCCGACCCTTAAGCGTCGGATCTCCGACGGTATGGTGTCGGATATCCGACGGTATGTGGACCCAATAGTGTCGGATATTCGACCCCTTAGCGTCGGAGATCCGAAAGGATGTGTAGGTTTTTTTTTTTTTAATGTAAGGTTTACATGATTTTAAATTTATGATCCCATATTTTCAACAGTAACTATGTTCAAGGTGTCGAATATCCGACGCATAGCCATTATAAATATAAATTGTTTTAAACATTTTGACATGTTTGTTGTAGAAGCGACAGACGATTTGCGAAATTATTTCTTCCTCGACAGACAATTTGCAAAAATTATTTGTTCCTCGACGGATGTTTTCAGGAATTGTTTTATTCTTCAACGGGCGGTTGTGGGAAAAAAAAATTCATCGATAGACAGTTTGCCGGTAATTTTTTATTCTTCGACTTCTCTCCATTTGACAAAATTTTGATGCATGGAACTTGATTTTTTAAGACAACCGGTTATATTCATTAATGAAGTTTGTGACAAAATGTCAAATAGAGATATTCTGGATCCAAACAAAGACAACCGACAATTGCTTGCTAGACTATGGGATGCAGCGAAACGAAGGGGTGATGGAAAATGTTATTGTCCGTGTACTCAATGCATGGGATTTAAGAGGAGAAGAATATTGATCTCAACAGCCACAAAACATTGCAGGGAACATGGACACGCTAAGGGGGGGAACGAATATCGTCCATTTGTAGGTTTAGCATTATAAAGTTTATTATATTCCTTTTTTTTGGTAATTGTATGTATTGTTTTTATTTTTCATATATTAATGTATATCTATTGATGTTTCCATGTATTTATATTAAAGGAAATACACCCTACAGCATATCGTCTAGAGGAAGTGCTTTCAGAACAAGTTCAGGATCAAGATCATGGAGCGTGTATGTTTAATGGAGAACAAGTGAATGATCATATTGAACAAAATGATCATACTGATAATGTAATCGAAGATGATGGTACAAATGTAGAAATAATAGATCAATGCTATGTGCAATGATGCTAAGAAGAAGCACATGAAATAGATCTTGCTACTAAGAATTCTCACAAGCATACACAGGAAAAATATAGAGAAGAAAAGAGATTGAATCACATGAATGAAGAGATGAATATTGGTGTGTATCCTTCCATTGAATAATGATGAATAATAGTGTACATAAATAGTACATCCCTCATAGGAAAATTGAATTGTATGGAAACAACTCATAAATCTAAAAAAGGCTGACTTACCAAAATATAGCAAAATCCCCATAGGTGGATAAAGCACTTACTAAATCTATCAAGGACCTCACGAGTTGGAAAAAGCATGATTGAGTTGTCAAGGAGATGGAAATAACATGCTAATCCTAGAAAATGGAGAAAAACTAATGGAGGATGGGTTGGAAACAAAAGCTCCCAGTTTCCTAGTTGACTAGCTTTTATCTTATCCATAGAAAAGCAGAAAAAGCAGAAAAAGAAGAATAAAGTAGAATATGTTGTAAAGTCCTGTATACTAATTCTGGATGGTCAAAAGGTGGTCAAGATCAACCCAGAATTGGAAATAAATCATTCCTAGGATATAGATGGCATGTATTGACTTTAAGGTGCAAGTGGATGCCAACTAATTAAGCTAGTGGGTGAATAATTAATCAAATAATGATTAATTATTTTATCCTAAGTTGTGAGTGGGTTTAATATATTCCTACACCCCCCTATAAGTCTGACTTTATGATGGTATGACAAAAAATATGGATGCATATAGATGCATATAGGGCCCAGCAACAAGGCTATGGTCACCCTTTAACAATTATTATGTCCAGAAAAGTGAGGAAAGAGGCAAAACCACATGGGGAAAATCCTCCCTTAAGATAGGACAAGGCACAGAATTTGAAATGTGTCTTCAACATATCTTCATCTTCACTTTAATGAGCTGACTAAACTGCTTCTGGATGAAAGACTTGTTGAAGAAATCATGAACTCCATGATCATGTGTTGGAGTGTAGAACCTACAAGAAGGAAGATGAGAGACTCCTTGTATCTCATCAACTGATGAAGTAGGAGCATTATCTAAATGCTTCTTTATGCTGTCAAACTCTTATATGCAAACATAATCTGAAATGGAAAAGAGATCTATGCATACTCCTTTCCAAAGAGTACAAAAAATAAGGCAATTTATTTCACACACAATTCCCTGAATAGCTGCAAAATTGTGATGTGAATCACATGTCAATCTTCCAGTATGATGTAGCACCTGTATAGATCTGATATGAGGCTGATAAAACTCTGATATATCATAAATAGTAGCATATGGAACAATAAGGACAAAGGCTTCAGTGGCTCCATGAGGATATAGGGCTAGACTAGGAAAATTATGAGCAACTGGGGAAAACTGATAGGTGTAAAAATCTGAATGATGGATGGGCATAAGATCTGAACCATAAGTGTTTAGAACAGATCCAAACATGTTTAATATCAGTCCAAATATTAATAAGGACATGGATAACCAGCCACTTAAATTTAGGAAAGACTTCAAATCATGTAAGATAAATATCACTGCATATGAGACCAATGAGGAATCAACTAGTGAACTAGGGATTTGTATAGTCTTAGAATTATTCAGAGCTATGGTAGATGGTATAGATGGTGGTATTATATGTGTATCAACCTGCAAATATGCTTCTAAATCAGAATCCAAAGGATCACATATAAGCATATCAATAGACTCATGGGAATACACTGGTAATGAATCCTCTGTATAAAAGGAGGAAAGAATGAGATGTTCACAATATTCAAGAAGGCTCTGAGTATTGATGCCAAGAACAAAGGAGGATATGATGAATCACATGAGATAAAGTAAGGTAAGTGGTATGACACAAATAAGGATTGATGTGGCTAAGCAAACATCCTGTAAGTCACTGGGTTGCGCACCATCAATGAGAGAGGCATGCAAGAGGTGTAAAGAATCTGGTACATAGATCTCAGAATCTAAGATAGGAGATTGAGAGAACAATTAATGGGTTATAGGATCATAATAAATATCAGCAGCAGCTCCATATGTTACTTCTTTTTCATCAATAGTATCACAAGAAGAAAAATCACCTTCAAGAGACACAGAAAAAGATGGCTCTTCGATATTTGCTTCTTCATTGAAGGAGGAAGCATTCGAATCAATGAGGGTAGCAGCAACATGAACTGTATGAGAAACTTCTTCATCATGATCAACTTCATCAGAGAATGTAGAGGCCGAGAAATCTTGAGAGAGAGAACAAGAGGAGATGCTAGGTTCGCTCCATGCTTCATCTTCAATTTCCTGCAAACCAAAAGCTTTGTCCAAAATTTTCCAAATCTCAAATGGAAATTCAGCAGAATCTATGAGATGATATATATTTGGATACATTCCCAAACACATAATTCCATAAGCTCTGTCACAATTATTTAGCCAATAAATCTTCTCTTCATAAGACTCAGGTTCACTCAATGCACCAATGGAGACATCAAAGAGACATTGCCTCTTCAAGTATGCACTCATCTTTGGCTTCCAATCAGCATAGTTTAAAGGAGATAGTAGAGGAACTTTTGAATCCATATTGAAGTTTTTGATATGCTCTAAGAGATACTCTCTACAACCTGCAAAACAAACTAGGAGAAAATCTTGTAAGCTAGACAAGCTCTTCTTCAGAGAGGGTTAGGAGACTAGATGTGCTCCTCAACTCTGTAGAACTTGATCAACCTTGCTGCTCTGATACCATGTAGAAATAATAGATCAATGCTATGTGCAATGATGCTAAGAAGAAGCACATGAAATAGATCTTGCTACTAATAATTCTCATAAGCATACACAGGAAAAATATAGAGAAGAAAGAGATTGAATCACATGAATGAAGAGATGAATATTGGTGTGTATCCTTCCATTGAATAATGATGAATAATAGTGTACATAAATAGTACATCCCTCATAGGAAAATCGAATTGTATGGAAACAACTCATAAAGCTCAAAAAGGCTGACTTACCAAAATATAGCAAAACCCCCATAGGTGGATAAAGCACTTACTAAATCTATCAAGGACCTCACGAGTTGGAAAAAGCATGAGTGAGTTGTCAAGGAGATGGAAATAACATGCTAATCCTAGAAAATGGAGAAAAACTAATGGGGGATGGGTTGGAAACAAAACCTCCCAGTTTCCTAGTTGACTAGCTTTTATCTTATCCATAGAAAAGTAGAAAAAGCAGAAAAAGCAAAAAAAGCAAAAAAAGTAGAATAAAGTAGAATCTGTTGTAAAGTCCTATATACTAATTCTGGATGGTCAAAAGGTGGTCAAGATCAACCCAGAATTGGAAATAAATCATTCCTAAGATATAGATGGCATGTATTGACTTTAAGGTGCAAGTGGATGCCAACTAATTAAGCTAGTGGGTGAATAATTAATCAAATAATGATTAATTATTTTATCCTAAGTTGTGAGTGGGTTTAATATATTCCTACAACAAATACATTGATCCATGATTCATTTATTGTTATAATGGATGATGACGATGATGTTGATAATGAAAATGATGATGACTTTGATGATGTTCACGATATACCTCTTCTCAATAAGGCATATGAACCCCTTTATGAAGGCTCCAAACCAAATCTTCTCTCTATTGTATTGTTGATAATGAACTTGAAGGTTATAAATGGTCTTTCAAACATTGCCATCACACGATGCTAAGGTATGTAAAATAATCCATCACATATATAGGATCGTGATAAAGTTTATCTATATTCCTCTAATAATTGTATTGTTAACTCATTATTGATCATCGTACGGATGAAACGTGTTTCATTAATATTATTTATTTATTACATTAACAATTTTTTTTATTTTTTTGTAGCTTGATAGCTGAATTTTTGTTACCACCATCAAATATTTTACCTCGCACATATCGATATTTATCTTCCATCATGAAAGAGATTGGAATGCATTATGAAGCAATTCATGCATGCCCCGATGACCATGTTATATATTATAATCAGCATGAATTTGAAACAGAATGACCAGAATGTCATGTAAGTAGATATCGTACAGATAAAGTAACAAAAAAGGTGCCTCGGAATGTTCTTCGTTATATTCCCATCATTCCATGTTTGCAACGACTGTTCAGGTGCAAAAACATAGCGCAATTTATGGATTACCATGCTAGGAACAGAAATCAAGATGATGTTATCCGAATGCCTACATATGGTTCTGCTTTTAGAGATATGGAGGAAAAGTGGCCTCAATTTAAAGAAGAACCACGTAATCTAAGGATTTCTTTGGCAACAGATGGTGTTAATCCATTTGCACATATGAAATCCATTTACACAGTGTGGCCTATTTTTGTTATCAACAATAGCATTCCTCCATGGTTGTCAATAAAGAGGGAGCACATAATGTTGTCGATGATTATTCCAAGTTTTATTGTCGAAAACTGTTTTATTTATAATGTAGTTGTGGCATCTCATTTGTCGTATTATGTTTCTTAATTTCATATATATATCTATTATTTTACTCTTGTGCATCGTTTATATATCTTAATGGTTCTCATAATGATATATTTTATATGTACTTCAAATCAATCAGGTAAGTTCCAAGTCAAAGATATGAATGTATACATCGAACCTCTTATAGATGAGCTACTGAAGTTATGGAATGGCATAACTATGTATGACGTATCTAGATAATTATGACAAAGGCAATTTATGTTGATGTATTTGTAACTTCGGAATGTATTCTAGGATGTGTCTATAATGTATTTGAGTCATGTCATGCCCTGATGTTCCTATCGAGAGTTTCTATAATGTAACAAGTCATGTCAAATCATTGTGGGTAACCCTCCTATTGGTCAAGGGTTAAATTCCCCACAATTGTGGGGCCCTAGGGTTATTAGACTATCCTATAGAAGTTTACCCTAGGTGAGTCATTGTAAGTCGGAGCAATATTCCCCATCGTTATGTTACCCTCCTATTGGTCGGAGGAGGAAAATTCCCCACAAGTTGTGGGGCACTAGGGTTATCAGACACTCCTAGAGATGTCGGCTCCAGTAAGTAATTATTAAGTAAGGCCGACATGTTGGATTGGGTTTCAAGTGAACGAAAGAATATAAATAGAGAGTGAGCCTCTCTATTTATCACACACACACTCACTCATTGGGGAGCATGAGTGAGAGAGGAGACACTGGGATCAGAGAGAGAGAGTACTGCTGTCGAGAGATCATCTTACTGTTTTCAGGTTTTAATTTTGGTGTTGATTCCATCTCTGAGGAAGTTGCGGGGTTTTATCCTTTATGATTTCCCTGAGGAAAATTCTTTGTGTCTATTGTCTCTTGTGTTTTATTGATGTGCATGTTATTCACTCAGTTAAAGATCCTAACATCATAATGCTAGCTTGAATGATAAAAAAATATAACATCGAATCAGAGCTAACCTGAGAAGAAGACATTGTACAGCTGTAAAAGCTAGGGATTCTTAATTTTTGGGTCTCTCTCCACAATCCATCAGCAAAAGTAAGCTATGCTGACTCTCCAGTGAAGGGTGCATCTTTCTGTCGAAGAGAAATTCAATTCCGAGCATTTTCAGTTTTCGGTGCAGGAAATTAGGGCTTCTTACATAAGATGAATTTTTGAGTGAGCCCGGCATAGGATTGATCTCCCCATCAAAATCGAATTTTAGAGACCTGGATCAATATTTTTGGTTGGGTATAACTCCAGGAAAGTCAAACCCTAGTTTGACCCCGAGCTGGAAAAAAACCCTAAATACTAAAACTGATAAGTTTTGGTACATTCGCTAAATATCAATATTGGAGAAGGATCAGGAGCTAAAAATTGCAAAGGACAAATATACAAACTTGATTTACACTGTGTTCAAAATTCAGACTCATATTCTCTATAGTCTGGGAGATATGATCCCTCCAAGTTAGGGTTCCAGCCTCTTCCAGAATTCATCCCTAAACAGGACACCTGGGGCGAATTGCTATATCTTGGTCTAAAAAGGTCCAAATGAAATTCCTAAAGATTTTCTAAAAAGGGCACAGACTTTACTTTCTGTGGTTCGAGTCTTAGACCCAGAAGATGAAACAGTGACACATGTCAGTCCGTACAACTTCTCTGTTTTGAACAATCTTGTAATAGGTCACCTTGGGAAAATGATCATACGTCCCAATTGGTGAAACCAATTCTGATGAAACCTGTGGTGTTGGAACAGGGACATGCGAGGATACCTCAATGTAACATTTTAGACATAGAATATTAGTAATTTCAGATATACCACAAAAACAGTAACATGCATTTCTACAGAAGAAATTGGAAACCTAGGGCTTCCTGTTTCAGGAGCTTCCCTCCACTGTTTTCAGAAAAGGAGTACATTGGACAGCTCAACTTGAAGATTCCAAGTTTTGAAAATTAGGGTTTCTCTGACAAACCCTAGATCAGCCAGCTCCGAAACCAGGACGGACACCTCAAATCGGTAAGATCTAATCTTTTGCTATTTGCATTTGAGGTTCTCATTTCAAAGTCATCTATCACATTAGCTTGATTATAATCTTGGTGAAGTTGACAACTTCCAAGCACGGAAGTATTTGATCTCTCTGAAGAAAATGAATTGGACACCTACATGAGTAGAGAGGTTCCAGAGGGAGATGAGGCTAAAATCCTTACACCATAAGAACTTGGTCAAGGCCAAGAATATCATTGTTGATTCAATCACGGATCACATTGTACCACAAGTGTCTTCCCTAAATACACCGAAGATGTTTGAGTCCTTGACC
Source organism: Pseudotsuga menziesii (assembly GCA_001517045.1). Classification (NCBI taxonomy): domain Eukaryota; kingdom Viridiplantae; phylum Streptophyta; class Pinopsida; order Pinales; family Pinaceae; genus Pseudotsuga; species Pseudotsuga menziesii. The sequence continues at coordinate 127,653 of LPNX010545538.1, read as the reverse complement.
AAGCTATTTAAAGGGAAGAACATAAATCAGAATATGACTTTGAGAAAATAGTTGAAGAATGTGAAGATACATAATGCAGAGACCATACATTCATACTTTACGGGGGTCTCTCAAATCATAGAACAACTTGAAGCAGTAGAAGAATAAGTGGAGAATGCAGAAGTGGTGATAACCACCTTGAATGGCCTCCCAGGATTATGGGATTCATTCATGCGACGAATGTGTTCTAGAAGGAAGTGATTGCTTTCAGCAGACTCTAGGAAGAGCACACATAAGAAGAAGAAGCTCGACTCATAATAAGAGAAGAGAAGATGGGAGCAACTGAAGATCAAGCTCTCACAATGCAAAGAAGATCTCTCAACCAATGAAGAATATGAAGATCTCAACTCTTGAAGAAATTCTTATCCATCTTAACATTTGGATAGGAAAGGATGCTATTATGAATGTAGAAGACGACGAAGCTGAAGGCTCAAGGAGTCTACCCATGAAACAAATAAAGATAAGCATTCAATTGTCATTTCATGATATTGTTTTGTTATGCATTTGTTTATATTCAGTTAATGTATTATGCATGATAGAATGTTTGCATTAATGATAGTATACTACTAATATGCATATGATGGGTAAGTAGCTCATGGTGCTATGCAACTCTCCATTGCTACTTATCTAGAATGAAACCTCTTTGCTGACATATTGGATTAGTGCACAATCTCAATGTTGTCTTGGTAGAGATGGAAGGCATCTAGAAAAGTTTTTGTGAGATATGGATGAATGTTGTATTGGCTAAAACAGTTGCATAATAATATAGTTATGCATAAGAAGTTTTCATTATGAATATAGCTTATGAAATGTATCTAACCATACAACTAATGCATTTGAATTGTAGGAAAGATTGCATACATAATCACCTACAAGCAAAGAAGGATGAGACTTGTTCCGAAGAACAAGTGACGACAGTTCAAAATGAAGAATAATATGACGAATGCAGCGACATCATTGATCCAGAACCTTCCAGCTATGAAGAATTAACCAAGAATAAAGGGAAGACTAGTTCAAGAAGAATGATGTCTAGGATGCAGTATCAACACATGAAGGGAAGTCCGTAGTTCCATCATGCAGTAGATGGAAACATCATGGGATACAAGGCAAGATTCGTAGCATGAGGCTTCTCATGAAAAGAAGGCATAGACTACGAAGAGACATTTGTAGCCAGTGGGAGTTGAAACACATACATGATGAGCTTAATGAAGATCTTAACCTTTGCTACAAGATTGAAGATGAAATTCTATACACTAGATGGATACATAAAATATTAGTAGCATAGGAAGCTACTTGTCACTCCGGTACATAATGTTTTAGTGCATAGAGTACGGAAGACAGAGGGAGTATAATTCTCTACTTCAAAGGGAGTGACTACAAAATATCTTGAGGTTTGACATGGTACGATAGGATAGACAGACTACTGATGACTCTAGGCTTTACTGAGAGTAAAGTGGATTCCAACCTTTGCTTCAAGGTTGAAGGCAGAAGACCAGTGATGCTCCTGTTATGTGCCGATGCACTATTTTCTAGGCATGGAGGTGTGGCAGAATGCGGATGGAATCTTCCTAAGACAAGGGAAGTATGCAGTAGACATCTTGAAGAGGTTCAGGATGATGGACTGTAAGGCCATGACCACACCTATGGAATCAAACAAGAATCTATTGAGTGATGCTTCATTAGAGATGATTAATGCCATGATGTATCGTCAGCTAATTTATTCCTTGATGTACCTGACGAATACGAGACCAGATATTTGTTTTGCTATGAACACATTGAGACATGTTCACCTAATTGTTGCAAAGAATGCAGTGAGGTACCTGAAGGGTACAGTTGAGTATGGGCTCAAGTAGGAGGCGAGTCAGAATATTAGCATGGAGGGTTATGTGGATTCGTATTGGGCAGGCAGTGCCATTGATAGGAAGAGCACTTTGAGGTGCTACTTTAGTATGGGATCAAGTGTGATCTCTTGGTTTGGTAGGATGGAGTCCTGCATGGCGTTGAGTACAGCTGAGGAAAAATATGTTTCAACTTGCTATTTGGGAGAGAGGAGCAGTGAAGCTCCAATATGTGATCCAGATCGAGATCTCTTGAAAGAAGGATTTCTAGCATAGCTGATGAGACAGGTTGCCCTCGGATGTAATCGGTCCTGGTGAAGCTCACAAATCATCCTTGGTCGTAATCATCCCTGACGTGATTCTATGCTAGAAATGGCCAAAGTAAAGTTTGAGTACTTCAGGGAGAATCTTGGTGTTCTCCATATCGAGATTCCCTCCAAGGGGAAATGATGAGACCTAAAGCCATTCTGACGAGTAGGTCAGATGTAAGTGCTGAGCCATTCTATCATGGTGAGAGGATTGGTTCCTTCCATGTCAGATATGAGTGCTAAGCCATTTGATATGACTGTAGGATTGGTTCCTACATGATCAGATATAAGGGCTATTGCCATTCTTGGAATGGAGCTGCCTAGTGAGTTACCAGGAATACTTGGTCTTGGACTAAGGTCCTTTCTGAGATGATTGTAAGATGTAGTCTTACATGATTAGATGTGAGAACATGGCCATTCTGATGTGATTGAGGGATGTGTTCCCACTTGATCAAATATAAGGGTTGTTGCCATTATATTATGGTGACAGGATTGCTTCCTTCCATGACAGATGTGAATGCTAGCCATTCTGATGTAGGATGAGCTCCTACATAGATGTAAGGGCTACCTCCTTTTTGACGAGTAGGTCAGATGTGAGTGCTGGAAATTCTGATGTGATTGTAGGATTAGGTCCTACATGATCAGATATAAGGGCTACCACTTTTCTGACGAGTAGGTTAGATGTGAGTGCTGGCCATTCTGATGAGTAGGTCAGATGTAAGGTCTACTGTCATTCTCTGAATGGAGGCACCTGGTTAATTTCCAGGAACCCTCAGTGTAGGACTGAGCACCTTTTTGAAGAGTATGTCAGATGTAAGTGTTGTGCCTTTCTGACAAGTAGGTCAGATGTGAGTGTTGGCCATTCTGACAAGTAGGTCAAATATAAGGGCTACCAAAGACCTACAAGGAGGTAGGCCTACAACCAGCATGAAAACGTGCTGGCTCTGTAGAACTTCCTATGACAAGAAGAATCATGAGATAGCACCTATGATGTTGACCCAGTGATGATCCAGATCCAGTGATGATCTAGATCCAGTGATGATGATCCAGCAAAGATAATCCAGATCGAGTGATGATCCAGATCCAGCAGTGATGATCTAGATCTAGTGATGATGTCCCCTAGATGATCCAGATCGAGTGATGATCTAGATCCAGCAGTGATGATCCAAATCCAGTGATGATGTCCCCGAGATTATCTAGATCTAGCAGAGATGATCCAGATCGAGTGATGATCTAGATCTAGTGATGATGATCCAGATCCAGTGATGTTGATCCAGTAGAGATGATCCAGATCGAGTGATGATCTAGATCCAGTGATGATGATCCAGATCGAGTGATGATCTAGATCCAGATGAAGATGACTTGAAGATAAAGATGACCTGAAGATGAAGATGACTTGAAGATGACGAGAACTCAATGATGATCCAGATGATACAGAGAAGAAGACTTGTGCTGATAAATTGTTTCGAGAGAATACCTTCCTAGTTAAGAGGGAGTGTTGATGTATTTGTAACTTCGGAATGTATTCATCTATATATCTTATGTATTGTACCCCGATGTTTATTCTGGGATGTGTCTATAATGTATTTGAGTCATGTCATGCCCCGATGTTCCTATCGGGAGTTTCTATAATGTAACAAGTCATGTCAAGTCATTGTGGGTAGCCCTCCTATTGGTCAAGGGTTAAAGTCCCTGCAGTTATGGGGCCCTAGGGTTATTAGACTATCCTAGAGAAGATGACCCTAGGTGAGTCATTATAAGTCGGGGCAATAGTCCCCACCGTTTTTTTATGCTCCTATTGGTCGGAGGAGGCAAAGTCGGCCACAAGTTGTGGGGAACTAGGGTTATTAGACACTCCTAGAGATGTCGGCTCTTGTAAGTAATTGTTAAGTGAGGCCGACATGTTGGAGTGGGTTTCAAGTGAACGAAAGAATATAAATAGAGAGTGAGCCTATCTATTTATCACACACACACTCACTCATTGGGGTGCATGAGTGAGAGAAGAGACACTGGGATCATAGAGAGAGAGTACTATTGTCGGGAGATCATCTTACTATTTTTGGGTTTTACTTTTGGTGTTGATTCTATCCCTGAGGAAGTTGCGGGGTTTCTCCTTTATGGTTTCCCTAAGGAAAATTCTTTGTGTCTATTGTATCTTATGTTTGATTTATGTGCATGTTATTCACTCAGTTAAAGATCCTAACATCATAATGCTATCTTGAATGATAAAAAAATCTAACAATTTCAATACCATGCAATGGTTGTATGGACAATACATGATGCCCCTGGGTTAACTTCATTTTGTGGTTTGTAATTTTAAGTTCCACTTTAATTGCATTTAATGATATGGAGTAGTTAGAATAGTTTATATATGAATATATTTGACATAGATATTCCATATCTAAATATTGTAGGTCTTCAGACAAAGGGTAAATTTGCATGTCCAGTTTGTGGTCCTAAGATAAAATCTCCTCGTTCAAAAAGGTTAAGAAAGGAGGTGTTTGATGAGTATAGGCATTTCCTCTCTAAGAATCACAGGTATAGAACAACTGAAAAAAAAAAATTCTCTATGGGAAGTAGGATACTGCATTAAAACCACAGAGAATGACACCTCACCTTTGGAAGATGCAATACAATAGAAATCGTCATCATGGTATGTATGGATCATCGTATATGAATTGTTATGTATTTTAATTTTTATTGTGAGTTATTTACTATAGTGGCCATATTTTATTTATGATGTAATTTATTTATAAACTAATATTCATGATGTCCATCATGATCATGAAGGCATTAATGGGCTTCCACGAGGAATGACAAGTTATCCTATTCAATTCAGCAGGTTGCCCTACTATGAGCACCTACAAATTGCTCATTTGTTTGATACAATGTATATTGGAAAGAATGTTACTGAAACCTTATGGTGACTACTAGAGCTAAGGAGGGAGAAAGATAAAGTTGTGAAAGCTTGCAAAGACATTCATGAAAGAAACCATGCAATGAAAGATGTCATCCAATTTCATACCAACGGAGAACAAGTTAATATAAAATCAATTCCATGGATTTTTACGGAGCAACAAAGCAATGTTATCAAAGAAGTAATGCAGAAAATTAAATTTCCCACTAGATTTTGTGTGAACTTGAAGAATATCATAACCAAAAAAGGTGATTTGCGGGGGTCAAAACACATGATTTGCATGTCTTCATTAAGGTAATTATTATTGTTATGTCCATATAATTTTTTTTTGTCAATTTACTGTGTGTTTTTTTTCTTGTTTGTATACTCTTTGTTTAATAAATGGTGTGCTTTGTATATTGATACAGTATGTTCTACCTCTCTCTCTCCCGGACAACATCAACAACATTGTCAAACAAGTTATATATAATCTTGGTAAATACATGAGGTAACTAGCGATTACTTGCATATGCTTAGTGTTTCTTTAATTCTCCGTATAATTTATATTTTTTTTGTGCACTATTTTAGCATATATTGTAATTTAATGTTTATTTTTGTTAAATATCGTTATTGTTTTGTGTCACTTGTAGATGGTTGACATCTAACGAAATCCATAAAGAATATATAAAGTATTGGAGGAGAGAAATTCCTCGTCTCATGTGTGAAATACAGAAGCATCTACCATCAACATTTTTCAATGCACAGGAACACTACCTCATACACCAAGTTGAAGAGATTGAGTTGTGTGGACCTGTGCACTCAAGGTCCATGTGGATGGTTGAGAGGCACTTGAAATTTATGAAGGGTTTGGTGAGACAATGCGCACATGTTGAGGGTTCTATGATGGAAGGATATACGGTATACCAAAACATGTTGTGTGTTAGTGAATATCTTCCTATTTTAGCGTCAAAGCTCAATTGACGTCGCATTTTTGATCCGGACTCCAATAACAAATTTGAAGGGGAGCAACTCAAGGGGAAAGGTAGATTGAGGAAGCTGAAAGGTAGTTATTTTCTAGTGGATGTTTATTATATTGTTCATATTCTAATTGTATTTTCTAGTAATAATTTCTTCAATTAAGAGCATATACTTTGTTCAGGAGATTTACACCTTTCTTTCATTTTAATGGTTATTGTCATTAAACAGTTGGTCGAGAATGGGATGCAATTCATTTATACATTGCAAACAATCTTGACTAGATGAAGGTATGGATTGAATGATGCAAACAATCGGGTCATGGAATATCATGGGAAGGTGTGGCTTCATTGGTAAAAGCAGCACAACGTAATGGATATAGAAATCTAACAGAAAGGGAAATCGATTTGGCATATGGTGTAAAAGATAAAATGGCAAGCATATAATTAATCAATCCCTCTAAATCTTTTATTTTGAAAATTACATTTTGACGTACATGTTCTTCTTTTCCATTTATTGCTGCATAAGGACTGAATGGTTGTGTAATCTTTTCATGTATTGCTTATTGCAGGTAAAACACCATAAGGATATGGTCTGCAATGGAGGTAGATATCGTATCAAAAAAATGGATGAAACAAAGAAAACATCAGATTCTGGGCTGGGATATCGACTGTCTTTGAGGTTACCAATGTTTCATCTAGAACTGACAGACATCCAGAAGTCTCAGAAAATTGATATTATGGGTATCTGGAAGATATTATACAGTGTTACTTTAAATCCTTTAAGGTAGTTCTATTCTTTGTCAAATGGTACAGGTTACGATTGAATCAACATGGTTCCGATAGAACTATTATTGAACATGATAATGGATTTACCATGGTAAACACAAGGTTGTTTGAGCCAGGAACAGAGCCCTATGTTCTTCCAAGCCAATGTGAACAAGTATTTTACTTAGAGGTTCCAGGTAAAGCGGGCTGGTCATTTGTTGTGAGACAAGATCCAAGGGGAAGGCCGGTAAAGTATAACCTAGATGATGCTAATGAAGAGGGTTCTCTAAAAGATGGATATGATGATGCAGAGCATGATCAACATGAGTTATATGATGATGATGATCCAGCAGAAGATGTACTCCAAGAAACAGTTGAATTTGATGATGTATCAAACAATGCCGATGAAAGTTATACCGACAATGACACGATGAGCATAACTAATTATGATGACGATGATGATATGGCCAACCCTTACAATGTTTACTTTGGATCTGATGATACAGATGATGACTTAGATGAAGAAGACGATGACATGGATGAAGAAGATGATGAAATATAATTAATGTCTAAAGGTAAATATCCCCATGATCATTGTCATCATCTTCATCAAAATCATAATTATCATCATCGTCGTCGTCATCGTCATCATCAAAATCATAATTATCATCATCATCTTCATCATCGTCGTCCTCATCAAAATAATAATTATCATCACCAACATCATCATCTTCATAGATGACAACATTATCCTCATGATCATTGTCATCATCATTATCAATATTGTCATCGTCGTCATCAAAATCATAATTATCATCATCGTCGTTGTCTTCGTCGTCATCAAAATCATAATTATCATCATCATCTTCATCGTCGTCGTCATCATCATCGCCATCATCATGATCATATTCATCGCCATCATCATCATTAAAATTAAACCTAGATCAAATTAATTACTTCATATCATCATCGTCGTCGTCTGTAGCATCGTCATCATCTTCATCATCATCGTCGTCATATCATCTTCATCATCATCATTGTCATCATCATATCGTCTTCATCCTCATCATCCTCATCAACATAATCATCACCAACATCATCATCTTCATCATAATCGATGAAGATGACATTGTTATCCTCATGATCATTGTCATCATCATTATAATTATCATCATCGTCATCAAAATCATAATTATCATCATCATCATAATCTTTGTCGTCATCAAAATCATAATTATCATCATCATCTTCATCATCGTCGCCATCATCATCATCTTCATCGCCATCATCATCATTAAAATTAAACCTAGATCAAATTAATTACTTCATATCATCGTCATCGTCGTCTGTAGCGTCGTCAACGTCTTCATCATCATCGTCATCATCGTCAACGATGAAATATAATGAAAGTTAAATATTTAATTAGACCTATTCTTTTATCTTATTTCTTTTTAAAAAGAGTTATGGACATCATCATCATCATCATCATGTGGATCATCACCGTAATCATCCTCACCATCCTCATGATCACCATCCTCAACATCATCATCATCATCATCATCATCATCTTCATCATATATAATCATCATCATCATCATCATCATCATCATCATCATAATCACCCTCATCATCATCTTCATCATCATCGTCAACATCGTCATCGTCGTCTTCATCATCATGACCGTCATCATTGTCATGATCATTATCGTTGTCATTGTTGTCATCAAAATCATCATTATCATCATCGTCGTCGTTGTCGTCATCATCATCGTCATCATCGTCATCTTCATCATCGTCGTCATCATCATCATAGTGTGAATATTAGTGTTTTAAAACACTAATATCTTGATAGTGTGAGTAAATTATATTGCCAAATACTATAAATAAATATTAATTTAAAGTGATTTATGCCTAAACCTTTATCATTTGATAATGCACATAAGCTACATTGTAGTTAGTAACACACATGGTTTTCTTTTGACGTGATATTTGCTAATAAAAATAAAGTGATTATAGCTATAAATATTTAATATTATTTATGTTTGAAATATTTAATTTCCATAAAATATTTTATATGATATTTTAGAATTTATCATTATATTTTCATTTTGAATGTTTTAAGCTTATTTTAAAAAAGTATTTAATTTAAATAAGATATTTATATAGAAGAATGTAGTTAGCAAAATTGATGTCCAAAATTTTTACTTAGTTTATTGCTATAATAAAAAGATCTCGATGTTAAGAGTGTAGAACATAACATTAATGTTTTTTTTAATCTTTTACATACCTTATGGCTCACTAAAAGATATCAGATTCCAATTTTTTCATATATCTTTGATCTTACCACAACTTTATAGTTTGGTGACAAACATCAAAATCATTTTATATATTTAGAGTTTGTTAAATTGCCACAACAATGGCTTCTTAAGTCGTTTAAATGTTGTCATTCCACCCACCAAAGTTTGACTCTCCTAATTGTTGTCATTCCACCCACCAAAGTTTGACTCTCCTAATTGTTGTCATTCCACCCACCAAAGCTTGAGTCTCCTCAATAGCATATTTGTGCCTTATAGTCATTAAATAAGATATATGTCAAGGTTCTTAGTAAAAGTGTATGTGATAATAAATGATTGTTCTCTTCTTTCTTTAATTAGGAATTTATGACTTTTTTTTATGATGGTGATGACAATGATGACGACAATGTTACCATATTGGTCTATCATATTTTGTTATATTGAATCCAAAATCACAAAGGGCACAAATAAGATTATAATGATTATAAAATAATTGGGCCCTTCATCAACATCATCATCATCATCATCATCATCATCATCTTCATCATCATCGTGTTCATCATCATCGTCTTCATCATCACACATCATCATACATCATCATCTTCATCATCACACATCATCGTCTTCATCATCATCATCATCACACATCATCATCTTCATCACACATCGTCATCATCATCATCATCATCATGTGGTTCATCATCATCTTCATCACACATCATCTTCATTATCATCATCATCATGTGGTTCATCATCGTCATCATCCTCACCATCCTCATCATCATCATCATCATCATATTCATCATCATCATCATCATCATCTTCATGAACATCATCATCATCCTGGAAAACGGAGGGCCCCATCAAGAGCGTCGAAGGAACGACTCGAACCCAAAGCACATCAAAGTCATGCCCACCAAGTGAGCGACCAACAAAAAATAAGGTAGTGGGAGTTAAGGAGAGGAATTGGTCGCCACTTGACGTTTGTGGCTCCCTTGCCCGAAAAATGAAGGGCCCATCAGGAGCGCCCATGGAACGGGTCGAACCGAAAGCCCGTCAAAGTCATGCCCGCCAAGTGAGTGATAGGCAAAAAGACAAGCCGGGGGGAGTTAAGGAGTCAGATTGGTCACCACTTAACGTTTTTAGCTCGCTTGCCCGGCAAACGAAGGGCCCCATCAAGAGCGCCGAAGGAACAGCTCGAACCCAAAGCTCGTCAAAGTCATGCCCACCAAGTGAGCGACTGACAAAAGGACAAGGTAGGGGGAGTTAAGGTGTTGGATTGGTCACCACTTAACGTTTTTAGCTCGCCTGCCCGGCAAACGAAGGGCCCCATCAAGAGCGCCGAAGGAACGGCTCGAACCCAAAGCCCGTCAAAGTCATGCCCACCAGGTGAGCGACATCATCATCTTCATCCTCATCAACATCATCTTCATCATCATCATCATCATCATCTTCATCATCATCATCATGTGGTTCATCATCATCATCATCCTCACCATCCTCAGCGTCATCATGAACATCATCATCATCATCATCAGCTTCATCATCATCAACATCATCTTCATCATCATCATCATCATCATCTTCATCAACATCATCATGATCATCTTCATCATCACACACACATCATCATCATCATCATCTTCATCACACATCGTTGTCATCATCATCATGTGGTTCATCATCGTCATCATCATCAACATCCTCATCATCATCATGATAATCATCATCATCATCATGTTCATCATCGTCAACATCATCTTCATCATCATCATCATCATCATCATCATCATCATCTTCTTCTTCATGAACATCATCATCAAGTGGTTCATCATCGTCATCATCCTCACCATCCTCATCATCATCATGAACATCATCATCATCATCATCATCAACCTCATATTCATCATCATCATCACCATCTTCATCATCATCTTCATCATCATCATCATCATCATATTCTTCTTCTTCATCATCATCATCATCATCATCATCAACATCAACATCATCATCAACATCATCATCCATCATCATCATCATCATCCATCATCATCATCGTCGGCGGCGGCGGCGGCGATGGCGGCGTCGTCGTCATCATCACCAACAACATCGTCACCATCGACAACATCATCAGCGTCATCATCATCATCATCAACAACATCGTTAGCATTTTCATCATTTCATATGATATCAAGACGGTCATCACCATCATCATCATCTTCTTCTTCTTCTTCTTCTTCTTCATCATTGTCATCATCTTCATCATCATCATCATCTTCGTCTTCATCATCAGCATCATCTTCATCCTCATAATCAGCATCCTCATCTTCAGCATCATCATCATCATCATCATCATAATGATTGGCATCATGGATAACATCATGATCATCATCGACATCATCATCATCAGCGACATCCTCATCCTCATCATCATAGATTCACTACACACATAAAGACTCACATAGATACACCCCCTCTTTGTATATAAAAAAAAATAAAACATAGTATAAATAAATAAATAAAATAAAACATAGTATACATATATAAATAAAACATAGTATATATATATATATATATATATATATATATATATATATATAAATAAAATAAAGCATAAATTAATTAATTAACTAAAACATAAAACAATATATATAAATAATAATAAAACAATTATTTTTAATACATATATATAAATAAAATAACAAAAACATAAAACCACAAAAAAACACTAACAGTGGCGCGCTATTTTCCTTCCAGCTTCACGAGAAAGCTTCTTCTGTGCATCTCGTCAGGTGCTTGTGTTCAGTGATCACGAGAAAGCTTCTTCCTCTATGTTGTGCATCTCGTCGGGTGCTTGTCGTTCAATGATCAAGGGTTGATCTGCGCAACTTGGTCAGAGAACAATATCAATGGGAGCAACGATTTGGACAGTGGCAGCAACGATTTGGACTAGCCACAAAGAGTAAGGAGAGTGGATAATTGTGGTTTTGTAGCGGAAAAGGAGGCCAATTGTCAGTCGAGACAATGGATCCCAAAATTGTGAGTACCGTGCCCTAATTCATGTCTATTTTTAATTTGTTAAGATAGTCCTGCAAATCTCCAAGGTTTCTTAGCCAATAGAGGAAAGGCAGAGGCTAATAGAGCAGGCTTAGACCCAAGTTGCACAGGGTTGGTACGTTTCAATCCCACCTTCTCAATTTAGGCTTTGGATAAAGCAAACCCCCATTTTTACGGGGTCGAATGGTCCTCACTCTCTCGTCCAGTGGTGATGTGTTCCTTCTCACTCGGTTATGGTGAACAGGATCTTGTGTGGGTGAGCAATTAGACATCTCATTTATATACCTTGCCTACTTGATTAATTTACTTTTACCAACAACCCAAAGGGTCTCTGTCTATACTGTCTGCTTCTTCACCAACTTGAATCCTTCCTTATCAGCTTTCAAACATGGGTTTTCTTCGTTGTTCATGCATTTACATTGATCAACTAATGACAGACCCAATTCGACAGTTTCAGCTAACCTGCATTTGACCCATATTGGCTGATATGGATTCTGAAGTCTGGCCAGTCTAAGCATTACAATTAGTGGACGAACCCACCACATTTTGGTTCTCTTTCAAATTGGTTTGATTGTTTTTATGTGAGTTATCTCAGAAACCGGTTCCCAAATAAACTATTAAGCTGACCCCACCCAAATGAGATGCTTAAGGGAGGTTTAGAGAAGGATTTAAGTTCCACCATAGCCATGATAGATAGAGTTTTTCTGCTCACATGTATGCTCGGTCCGGTGGAGAAGGATGAAAATCGGTTGTTGCCCTGAGCAGGATTGTCGAGCCATGTTTTGTTATAAGAAAGAAACTAGAACCTAACCCCTAGATCATTGAAGATCATTATAAAATCCCTAGGTTAGAAAGAAACTCGAACCTAACCCATTATTTTCCAAATTGTAGCGACAACAGGGGTTTGCCAAAATTTTGCCAAATGTTATGGATTTCTTCTTTAAGGTGTTTTATTATAGAAACCTTATATTAGAAAGCAACTCGAACCTAACCCAGTAATTCCCAAGCTCTAAACACCATGAGAGCTTGGACTATACAATATATTTTCATTAAGTGATTGAATGAAGTAATCCACTTACAATAACTATTTTTTCAAAATATTAAATTTTTTTCTACATACCTGTTAATATCATCATCAAACAAAACTGTCCATGAGGATAGAGTTCAAGAACTCTGTCCACATGAACTATATCTCACAAAGGTTAAGAAGTGTTCAGCCAAGCAAGAGTGAAGATTCGTGGTATTATGCTTCACAAGTTTGCGATGTTGCAACCTAATGAAACAAAATACCAGGAAAAGTCACCATTATTAGCCAACACTTATTAGCTATTTTATAGTTAGTGAATTGAAAGTGGCTAAGTCAACGCAAAAAAGAAAGGTAATAAGTTTGACTAAATAAACTATTTTGATAATTGTACCTACATCTTCTGCTACATGCATTGCTTGCATGCCTCACCTATATCGACGTTCTATCAAAATTATTATTATTGGTATGTGCACCTTCTCTCACTGACAGTCTTCTTCCTATTTATTCTCCAAAACAACTATATTATAGGGCCTTTTGGCACGACATCGTTTTGCATGCAACTTTTATTTTGTCAATCTAGCATAACTAAAGCACTGAACCTACAAACATACTATCAAAACAATAAAATATCAGTTTGGGATACGATATTTTTCCATTCGGTGATCCAGTACCTTTTGTAATACCTTCAACCCTTCAAAAGATAGGGGATAAGAGAAGGTACATGTGGTACCTAACAAGGAGAACCTATATAATGCCTATAAATGAGTCATTAGTGGTGATGATAAAAAATAGTTTCACCTTTGAATTGCTTCAATAGCCTATAAATAGTAAAGAATCCCTACTCTAGAAATATCATTTCACGAAATAAAACACACCATAATCCACGCGTAATTTGATAAATGAATGGAAATAACTATCAATGGGAAATAATAATAATAAAAATATACCCATAGATCTTGGTTTAGGGATGTATTGAGGTTTATACCACATATTTGATAGTGTATGCATCCAATACTTGCTAGTTACTTGATCACTAATATCAATTGATATGCCATCACTCTTATTGGTAACTCCAATTTTTTCACATGGACGGAGTTTTTGTGAGGTTATGGGTGCAAAAATAGTGGAGATTGGAATCCTAAGGTTGATATTGGTACCTTCAATTTTTTAGATACCATGATAGTTTTATGGTTGCTAATCCCAAGGATCCTCCTTAATTGATACGTCATGATAGTTTTATGGTTGCTAACGCCAAGGGTCGTCAATTGGTAGATGCTCATGTGAAAGCTCACATAGGCCTCAAGATCAAATCTAAAAGAAGAAGAAAAATCTAAAATTAAGTTTAAATTTAAATAAGAAAAATCTAAAATTAATTACCATTTTACTCAATATTACATACACAAATATTTTATTATTAAATATTTAAATATTTAAAATATTATTTAAAATATTTTATTATTAAATATTTAAATATTTAAAATATTATTTAAAATATTTTATTATTATTAATTTAGGGTTGCCTTAGGGTTGAAATAGTATGGGAAAACAAGTTAGTGTTGCCTTAGGGTTGAAGATTAATATGGGAAAACAAGCATCATCATGACAAGCTAAAAGGAATAAATCAGCAAATATTACAGACTGATATAAATGTATTTAAAACATTCTTTTCATTCCTGAACGTGCCAAGTAGCAGATCTGGAAATGTCCGCTCTTCACCACCATGGATTATATATATATATATATGATTAGATATATGTGTGTGTGCACTACAGAGTAGCACTGAAGAGGTTACAACATCCACTCTATAGGATCTCCAAGAACTCAACATCATTATTTGTCCATTACTGTAAAGGCATTGTACTAGAATATTTGCCTGGACTTGTTGATTTCATGGTGAAGTTGAACGTAAATGATAAACAGAGAGGAGCACTAAGCAAGCTACAACACTTTGTAGTAAATCAAATGAGTAGAGATATAATGTCTGCAGCATTCTGCATACATCCTTCACTTGAATGTTGTTAGTTCTTGGCAATCCTGTAGAGTGGATGTTTGGTTCCTCTATCGGTTGCTTCTTGGAATTTATAATAAACTTGGCCCAATATCATGATTCGACTGTGAGTTTCTTAGTTGACTGGAAATTGGGTTAGATAATACTTGTCCATTAATGGACAATCATGAATCTTATGGTTTATGCTTTGGGTCTTGAAGCAAGTACCAGGTATTTTGATGTCCTCCATTTTTTATTTGATCATTTTATGCCAATTTTCAATGTGTCTGATTTGTTTTTGCCCCTCTTACAATTAACACGATAAGATGACCTTTGTGGTTTAGACAGTTGATTAGCTTTAGAGTTATTCCCTGGTGTGAGTGATATTTGATGTTTCCTTGCCCTTTTTCCATCCCCTTAGTTTTATCAAATCATTGAGGAAGGCATGATATAGTTAATTTAAGAGCCTTTTGATTTATGCGAATAGTCTTTTTTTGTTCTTTCTACTATGGGATTGCCTTAGGGTTGCCTTAGGGTTGAAAATTAGTATGGGAAAACAAGTTAGTGTAGCCTTAGGTTTGAAAACTAATATGGGAAAACAAGCATCATCAATACAAGCTAAAAGGAATAAATCAGCAAATATTGCAGACTGATATAAATGTATTTAAAACATTCTTTTCATTCCTGAATGTTCCAAGTCGCATATCTAGAAATGTCCGCTCTTCACCACTATTAACACCTCTATGTTGATTAGTTGAGAAAGAGGTATGATCGAGGAAGATAAAAGGATATATGAAATCTGCAAAGTCTAATAGTTGTGATTACATTATTAAAGTGTGCATAAGGGTTAATTTGGCATACAATCCAAAGGTGTAAAGTGATTGGGGTGAAATCCACGGTTTAAAATGGATCCGCTAGGTAAAGATGCGCAGGAGATAAGTTATGTGGAGAAGAGGATATGGTTAAAAAAGCTTAAAGATCAACAGTTATGAAATAAAGCAAACAAAATCCATGGCTGAGAAATACTCCACTGAATAAAGATGCACATTTGAAAAAATACAAAAGGCTAGCGGAATGTGTATAGCCAATCTCAATCCAATGGCTTAAGAAAAAAGTGAAAACCCATCAATGGTCATTATTGGTTCTGGAGGATAAAGTTACGAGATGGTTAAAAAGGCAAGGTGGTAGCGGAATGTAAACCATGTTCCACATGGCAACTTGAAGTGAATTCCGCGGAGAAAAGTAGTTTGGGAAAACCGCTTGATGAGGGCTCCGAAAAGGGACCGTAGTATAAAGGTAAAGTTGACTTGGTTTAAAAAATAATTTCATTTATGTGTTGCGGGGGAAAGGAAGGAGGCAGTCTGCCATCTTTTCAAGTCAACTTCTATGTGTTTGCAATCATAGGTAAGCCTTAAAACATTTAAACTTGGTTCAAGGAGTTGATGCCATTGTTCGTTATGGAAAGGGAACAGGGTTTAGGAGTTTTATGTAGGGTTTTGGATGAAAGGGAGGAATTTGTTGTTGATAGGGATAGAAACGTATATGACCCTGTTTTATCAGTTGGAAATGTATCAGTCTCGAACGAGCAGTTGTGGCATTGTAATTTGCAGGGAAATGATGTTCTAAATATCTGCAGTTCTTTTTCGTATTACTTTGTTATTGAGCAAACATTACCATTTCCTAAATTTGTTGAATGGTGCGCAAGTAGTTATTCACCCTCTGAAAGAATCGTCATGAGTCATACCACGTCCAAGATACTTTGTAAGGTTGATGCAAAATCCATTCAGGGAATTCTTAACTTATGTGATAGTTTCCCTAATAATTATGAGTCTTTGAATTAGTCTGTCTTAGTCGAAATGTATAAAAGCTGTAAAACCAAAATTAGATACAAATTTCTGTCTAGTATTCTTAATGAAGGTCAGTCATTAGAGGGACTTTTTCTGCCGTATAATGTTAACATTTTCAAAAAGGAAGTACAGATGGTTATGTCTTTAGTCAACCAAATATTAGGTTTAGATGATGATATTCATATCAGCGAAGTCATTTTAGGTTTCTTACTGAGAATAAGTTCAAATGAGCCCGAGTCCCCTTTAATCCATTGTTTCAATTTGGATGAATATTTGGCTGAAACTATCCATGTCCAGTTAGTTGAATTTCCCAAAGTCAAGTTTTTTAAGTATCAGTCATACTTGTTCAATATGTTGTTGTGTTCAAATGTGTCGGAATTGCATTTCCTGTCCACCATTTTCTCTCCAGATCTTCCAAAACAAATCAATATGTTTGAGTTTATAAACACAATTATGGCCGAGATGTATAAGTTGTTGTTTGATGATGTATTACCAAGGGTGCTAGAAGAAATGAAACTCATGTTGTAGTCTTCCTCAGAGGACAGAATAGGAGATTGGTTCTTAAATAAATATTTTACTATTTTGAGGGTGTATGGGTTCATTGGGGAACCATACAAGTTACTTGTTTTTCTGACTCCAAGAATATTTGCGCTTGAGTTGATGAGGCAGATATTGGGTGCAAAAGAAGAGCATTTCGGGGCGTTCGAAAAGTATTCAAATGTTAAGTTTCCTCTTAAAGTGGGTCCATTTATTTTCAAAAACAAAAGTGCCGTGTTGGTTATAGAAAACTTATTAGAAGTTATGGATTTCCATAAGGAGAAAAGAATCAATTATGATCCACATCATATAATTTCTCAGAGAAAACACTCAAACAAAAATAAACCATTCGATCATCAAGTTGTCGAAGGTTTAGATAAAATAGCCAATTTGTCTTATTTTGAAGAAAGTTCAGGAATTGATGAAGGTAGGAGTAATGAGTTGATTGCAGCGGTTCAAACACCTGATAATCCTAATATTTTGAATAAGAGGAGTATTAATGAGACTAAGAGTATGGATGTGGATGAAAACATTTCATATAAAAAGATTAAAACATACTCCCAGGATGATCAGGTTTCAGAAGAAATAATTTCAAAGGATTCAAAGAAAATAGTTTTGTTCCTGAAGAAGTCCGTGCAAATACATCAATATCCCTTTGGAGGAGAAGGTAGTGCAGAACCCAGTTCCTGTTTCAATTCCAGAGCAGATTTAGTGTCAAGTTATGCTGAAAAAAAAATGCAGTCATCAGAGGAAGCCAGAAATTTGATTCCTCGAGTTAGAAGTCTAATGAATCAAAAGACATCGTTGATTTCTACTCGAGATGTGGGGAGAAATACCTTGAAGTTTGTTGTGGTTAATGATAAAAAAGTATCTGAGATGGAAGTGAAGTTAGATAAAATTAGTGTTCCCGATAAGATACAGCTCCATAAGCAGACTGGAGATGTTATCTATTCTGATTTATTACATGCTATTATGAAAGTTAACAAATTGCAGGTCCTTGTAGATAAAATGGAAGCCCAATTGAAACATGAGAAAGTAGAGAATAAAGCAAATCTTATCCATATTAAGAAGTTACAGGGGGATGTTATAAGCTTAGGAAGCGAACCAAGAAATGTACAGGAAACCAGAAAGCTTTTAGAAGAAAAACACAATACCATCCAAGTATTGAAAAAGAAGCTTAAAATCCCAAATATTGAACATGCTCAGTCCCCATAATTATTTACATTGCAATAAGAAAAAGATAAAGTTTATCAAGAGATGATGGATTACAAAGGCAAAGCATTGAAACTACAAGAGGAGAAAAATAGATGGGAAGTGGAAAAAACTGAATTGATGACCTAGATTTCAAGGTTGAAAAAAGATCAGAATGATGAAAAGGAAATTATGGAAGAGCTGATGAGTCAAACTCCTGTTGACACAAATTTATCTCTTGTGAACATTGAAAAGCCATTAAGTGAATTCTCTGCAGATGATTTGCTAGTTCCAATGTCACAGGTAAGTTTGAAGGATGTGGAAATCAAAGAATTAAAGGAAGAAAATGAGAAGATTAAATCAGAATTGGCTAGAACCACTGAAGAGAAGAATAAAACATTAAATGATAAAATCCAGTTACAGAAAACATTTAATGAGTTGAAGGAAAGAAATATAGGAAAAAGTCCTCTACAAGGAGCTAAACATTGAATTTGGGATACATTATCTGCGGAAATTACCGAATTTAGACACGATTTAAATTTTATTGATGATCATAGTGCATTAGTAAATATAGCTACTCAAAGGCTGAAGTTGGCAAACGAGACCATGTAAAAGAAGCCCATAAATACAGCTCAAAATGCTTTAAATTTTTTGAATTCTCTAACTTATCAAAAGTTGCAGGACATCGGAATTAAGGATAGAGTAGCTATTGTACTATGGGAAAAGAAATTTATTAACAAACATCAGCTCATGAAGGTGGTACAAGATAAAGCAAATATAATGTCTTCACAAATAAAAGATTTCAAGCTTGCTTTTAAGGAGTTATTTGAAGATGGCCTCCCTTCTTTCTGGGATGATGAAGGAAGATTATTTTCTCAAGAACATTATCATAGTCTGCTGGTACAAAATCGCATGGACCATTCCAAGTTTGAAGATCCGGTTAAAGGACTGAATGGAAAAATCATTGTAGAAAAATTGACAAAGGATTTTGAAGTATTGCAAAAAAATTTAATCACTAGAAGAAGATTGCCCACAATATATTATGAAGCCTATGTGGATCTGGAGGTATCTATTAGGGAAATGACAGAATATGATACACCAAATGCTGAACAATGGAGGATCGTGGAAAGATTTGGGAAGACCAAGTATATACTTCATCCTTGAAAACAAGTGTTACGTGTCATGGAACTGCTTATTCAAGAGACCATACAGTCACCGAGTCGATAATAATCAAATGATCTGTTGTTAGAATCGAAGCATGTAGTTTTATTCATAGTTGTTAGGGATATAGTTACAAAAAACTTTGATTAACTGATTATTCAGTTGTTGATCTTCTTGGGAAGAAGTTATCTTTTGTATATATTTGAATTTATTTGATGTATTGGGGGTCTGAACCCATATGATTAGATTGTCATTTTGAAAACTTATCATTTTTGAGTAAATAATAGAGCCTCATGCTGGTTAATCTCCAAAGATTCCTGTGTCATTTAATGTTACATTATGTGCCTTCTTTCATGTGATTGTCTTCTAAGTGCTTACTTCCCATTATGTTTTCTCTCGTATCTGAACATAGTGTTTAATAGTTCAAAATTCATATGTATTATGCTCTGTCTATTGTTTCATATATTCCATAAATATTTCTTCTAAAGTCGATATAAAATTCATCCTGTGATGCTTTATATTGATGGATTGTTCATGTTTCTTCCTTATTCGCCTGAAAAATCAATGAATGACTGTGACTAAGTGATTATCTTACCTTTGTTGGGATTATGTGTACAAAGCTTTGTTCATCTTTATCTATTTGACTCCATTGCCCAATGGTATATGTGTTGTTTCAACCATCTACTTGATTTAAAATACTGATTTCATATATCTAGCCTTGTTAAATTTATATGTGAGAGATCCCTCTCTAGAAAGAAAAGCCAGTTTCTTTCTGAAGTGGTTTTTGCTGTTACCTTGAGATTACCTTCCACAACCTTGGGTACATTTTGAGTGCTAACAAATTGGTGCCGTTGCCAGGAAGCGAAGATGCAAATCATCCCTCGGAGAAACGACAAAGTTTATAAAGATTAAGAAAAGATTTCTGTGGGCAAACAGAAATTTTGTTCATTAAAGAAGGTTGTATATTTTCCCTGGCGATTCTAGTTTTAAGATTATTTCAAAATTTCAAAAGACATTTTGGCTTCGAGAAGACATACACGAGGTAATTCTGATACTGAATTTTTACAAAGTTTGGAGGATCCAGAAAAATTATTTAAGAAAAAAGACAAAGAAAAAATAGATATTTCTCTGTTTGGTGCATCATCTTCTCAAAATTTTCATAACATCTTTGATCAAAAATGGGAAATTAATGTTGAAAAAAGTTTGTTAAAATCTAAATCTGAGTCGGATCTTAAAAACGTTGAGTTCAACCCTCGGAGATTAGAATCTTATTTACTTGATTCCCTTTGGAGAGGTCTACAACAGTCTGCAAAAGTTGAAGAAGAGCCTTTTGTTCAAAATATTCAAAATCTCTTAGTCCCACCAATTCCACCTAGACCAATGGCAGCCAGATTTTCTCCTCTGTGTTTACCTGCTGTATTGCATGATCTGCCCCAAAATTATTCTCAGATAATTTCTTTATTTGATGGAGAAGGAGACATAATACCCAAGCAGCATGTAGCCTTGGAGGAAGTCGATTATATGGATGTTAAAATGCGGTTGTTTGCTCAAAGTTTATCAGGGGAAGCGAAGAAATGGTTTAAAGATTTGTCAGTTGCATATATATTGACTTTTAAAGCTTTCCAGAATGCATTCTTAGAAAGATGGGATGACAAACAAAGTCCTTTACAGCTTTTGTCCCAATATAATAGTCTCAAGAAAGGAGGTTTTGAATCTGTTCATGAATTTTCAAGCAGATTTATAAGGGTTTATAATTCCATTCCAGAAGATATAAAACCTTCTGCGGCTGCTGCTAAACTTCATTATGCTGGGGCTTTTGATAATGACTTTGCTTTTTCATTGAGGGAGAGAAAATTAGCAAGTCTTGCTGCTATGTTCACTAATGCCTTAGAAGTGGAAGCAAATATGATGGCAAGTGGGAAAATGAAACAAAGAGACCTTGATAGGAGGAAAGCAAGAGAAGAAAATATGCCTTCTATTCTTCCTCTGCAACTGATGTTAAATTTGAAATGATGTTGAAGACAATGGAGAAGTTAATGGATAGATTGGTTGTAGATAATAGATCATTCAATAGGGAACAAGCTGATCCTCAAATCAGAAATCCAAATTTTAGAAGGCCAAATCCTCCTATGCCCCCACAAAACAGGCAAAGAGATATGAGAAACACAAGGAATCAAGAAGAGCAACAGATTCGACCTCCTTTCCCTGAGAATTATGTTGCAGATGAAGAGGATCCTGCTGAAAATGAAATTCATCTTTTTGGGGAATTAGATTCAGAGATATATCTTACTGAAGAAGAACATCACATGTTCACACAGGAAGGTGGAAATGAGGATTTTGAAAGGGAATCAAAGCAGTATCAAAGAGGTTATTTGCATGCTATGGCTGATGTACAAAGAAAGATTAGATTAAGAAATAGAGACGTTATTGTAAATAAAGGAAGGCTAAATTCAAATCAGCCTTCTACTAGTGCATTAAATACAGAAAAAGGAAAAGAAATACAAAAAGATCCTATTGTAAATAAAGAAGTTGAAAATAAAATAGAAAAAACAAAAGAAACAAAACAAGTGATACCAATAGATGTGGAGAAAGTTAATTATGTTTTCAATTTGCAGAATGAACTTTCCAAGTTGAAAATTTATGTTCCTTTTAATGAATTGTTGAGAGATCATGAATACAGGGATACGATAACAAAGATAGTTAAAGGTCAAGGAGAATTTCAATCAGATATTTTAGAGTTGACACATGATAATCCTACTATTTCATTCGGATCAAAAGTTGAAAGTATAGATGATGAAGAAGTTCCTCCTTTTTATTTGAGTTTGAATGTGCATGACATGGTGGTACATAATGCAATGTTAGATTCCGGTGCATCACATAATTTAATGCCTAAAGGAGTGGTTGAAAGTTTTGGATTGGAAGTGACAAGACCTTATAAAGATTTGTATTCATTTGATTCTAGTAGGGTGAAGTGTCTTGGTCTAATTAAGGATATGGTAGTGACTTTGAATAAATTGCCAGCTAAAACAATAGTCATGGATGTGGTAGTGGCGGACATTCCACCAAAATTTGGAATATTGTTATCAAGGTCTTGGACTTCAAAATTAAAGGGTAGTTTACAAATGGACGTGTCATACACTACTATTCATGTCCAAGATGGAAGTAGGAGATTGTATAGTGAGAAAATAACTCCTTATGTGGTAAGCAGTCAAGATAAGCCTGATATTCATCATATATATGCTGTTGATACTGATTTGGGTTCTTCTATTTTCTTTAATGATACTGTCTCATGTGATTTGGAGTCTACATTGCAAATGAAATCTGAAAATAATGAAAAGGGAGTGATAGAACAAAATGCTTTGGAAAAGAAACAGAAAAAAGATGGTTTATGGACTATGTATTTTGATGGATCTGTGGCAAAGGTTGGCGCTGGTGCTGGTGTATATATAATTTCTCCTATCAGGGATTTTAAAGCTTTGTCATATAAGTTAACATTTGAATGCACGAATAATGTCGCTGAATATGAAGCTATGTTACTTGGGTTGCATGCATTGAAGGATATGGGAGCACAAAGGATAAGGGTTTTAGAAGATTCAGAGCTTGTGATAAACCAAGTAAATTACAGTTATCAAACCAGACATCCCCGGATGAGAGCTTATAGAAATGAAGTATGGGATATGTTTGGTAATTATTTAACAGAACATACAATTAAGGTGATTCCAAGATACGAGAATACAGTAGCAGATTCTTTGGCAGTTGCTGCTGGTAAATTCAAAACTCCAAGTGTCGGTCAAAAAGAGTATCAAGTAGACATTGTAAATAGACCATCTATACCTGATAATTCTAAATATTGGCAGGTGTTTGAAGATGACATGCAGATAAAAATATTTTTGGAACTATCAAGAGAATTTGTAAACACTCATATTGATGCTGAAAACGATGATAGTGAAAATTTCCAAGATGTTGAAGTAAATGAAGAAGAAAAAACCAATACTAAAAAATTGAAGGGAACTTTAGGAGGAAAGGACATCATCCAATTGAAAAGTAAATTTATACCAAGAGAATTGATTCCTTTAGAGAAATTGTTTGATCATAATGATGTTGCTAAAGATCCGAAAGTAAAACCGGCTGATAATGCTATTGAAGATAGAAATATTGGTACTAAAGAGAATCCAAAGATTGTAAAACTGTCTAAAAATTTGCCTGCAAAAGAAAAAGGAGAATATGTGAACTTGATGAAAAAGTATACAGAAGTATTTGCTTGGAGTTACGAAGACCTTAAGGAATATGATACTTCAATAACACAACACACTATTCCAATTAAACCTGGAGAAAAACCTTTCAGACAGAAGCTCAGAAGAATAAATTCAAAATTACTACCAGTTATTGAGAAGGAAATTAAAAAATTATTTGATGCCAAAATTATTGTGACTTTAAGATTCTCAAGATGGGTTGCTAATTTAGTCCCTGTTAGAAATAAAAATGGAGAAATAAGGCTTTACATAGATTTTAGGAATTTGAATAAGGTCTCTATGAAAGATAATTATCTTTTGCCGAAGATGGACCATGTTTTGCAGAAAGTGGTCGGAGCTGAAAGAATTTCTATGATGGATGTCTTTTTTGGATACAATCAGATTAAGGTGCTACCTGAATATCAAGAGAAAACTGCTTTCACCACACCATGGGGCACCTTTATGTATGCAAAAATGCCTTTTGGTCTAATGAATGTCGGGGCTACCTTTCAACGTGCCATGGATATTTCTTTTGCAGGAGAAATAAGTAAATTTGTAGTAATTCATATGGATGATATCACAGTTTATTTAAGGTCTGATAGGGAGCATATTCATTATTTGGAAAAAAAATTCATAAAATGCAAAAAATTTGGTATATCACTGAATCCAAAGAAGTCAAATTTCGCATTGGAAGAAGGAAAATTGTTAGGCCACATAATTTCAAAGGATGGAATAAAGATTGATCCAAAAAGATTCAGTGCTATTTTGAAAGTGGGAGAACCAAGAAGCAAAAAGGAAATACAATCATTCTTGGGACAGGTAAATTTTTTAAGAAGGTTCATTCCCAATTTTGCTGAAATATTAATGAATATCACAAATATGTTGAAAAATGGTCACGAGATAAAATGGACAGCGTAGGCTAAGAAATATTTCAAAGAAATAAAACAAGCTATTTCGAAGGCTCATGTATTGGTGAGTCCATATTTCACTAAATATTTTTTAGTATTTTCTTATGCTTCAGAACATACTATTGCTGCAGTTTTGTTGCAGAAAAATAATGAGAACATGGAGCAACCCATAGCCTTTTTCAGTAAGATGTTGAGAGATGGGGAGTTAAAATATGATATTATGGAGAAGCAAGCATATGCTTTGGTTAAAGCATTGAAATATTTCAGGGTGTATATTTTGCATTCACATATAATTTCCCATGTTCCAACCGCTGTAGTAAAAGGGATTCTCACACAACCTGACCCAGAAGGAAGAAGGGGGAAATGGATAGCGACATTACTGGAGTATGACATAGAGATTAAACCTACCAAGTTGATTAAAGGGCGGGGATTGGCAAAGATGTTGAGAGATTCAAACTGTGAATATTTGCAACTCAATTTCTTATCTAGTCAATTTCATCAATTGTATACAGGGGTGGAGATAATGGTTGACTTTGCTACATCCCCATGGTATTCTAATATTTTTCATGTTCTTCAGAATTTAAAAGCTCCTGCAGGATTAAGTAAAACCAAAGCAAGATTGGTAAAATTGAAAGCTGTTGTGTTTTATATTATAAATCAATATCTTTATGGGAAGGATCCTGTAGATGTGTTACTTAATTGTCTTTTAGAAAATGAAGCCCAACATACAGTAAAATAATTTCATAAAGGATATTGTGGAGGACATCATTCTTGGAAGGTGACGGCAAACAAAATTTTGAGAGCAGGTTTCTATTGGCCGACATTGTTTTCAGATGTGTATAAAGAAACTAGCACATGTCATCAATGCCAGATTTTTTACGGTAAAAGAAAGGTAATTCCCCTTCCTCTTAATCCAATAACAGTAGAAGCTCCTTTGCAGCAGTGGGGTTTGGATTTCATTGGAGAAATCAACCCGAATTCTTCAAGACAGCATAAGTGGATTTTGACGGCCACAGATTATTTCACAAAATGGATTGAAGCAATACCTACTAGGAGAGCAACTTAGACAGTAATTATGGAATTTATTGAAGAAAACATATTGGCAAGGATTGGG
Source organism: Pseudotsuga menziesii (assembly GCA_001517045.1). NCBI lineage: Eukaryota > Viridiplantae > Streptophyta > Pinopsida > Pinales > Pinaceae > Pseudotsuga > Pseudotsuga menziesii. Next base: position 101,475 of record LPNX010545538.1, on the reverse strand, counting down.
TGCCCCAAAAGAATAGTGACTGATAATGCAGCAGCTTTCAAATCCAAGAAGATGATTAATTTTTGTCATAAATACCATATCAGCTTGTCATAAATACCACAGGGAAATGGATTGGCCGAATCCTCCAATAAAAGCTTGGTAAGGATTATTAAGAAGTTGTTAGAGGACAACAAGAGATCTTGGCACACCAAACTTAAATATGCTTTATGGGATGACAGGATTAGTACTAAAAGAGCGATTGGAATGTCTCCTTTTCAGTTGGTATATGGGACCGAAGTTATTTTTCCAGCATCATTGGGTGTTCCAGTAATGAGATATTTTCAGGAGCAGCAAGAAGATCCAAACCACATGCAGATAAGAATAAACTAAATCATTGAATTAGAATAATAAAGGAATAAAGCTTATGATAAAATGCAAACACACTAGGAAAAAATGAAAAATACTTTTGATAGAAGGGTGAAAGAAGAACATTTCCAAATTGATGATTTGGTGTTAAAATGGGATGCTCCTAAAGAAGATAAACATGGAAAATTTGATCACATGTGGGTAGGTCCTTATGTTATTACAGGTCATAGAGAGGAAAATGCATTTCTTTTAGAATATCCAAATGGGGTTTTGTTGGAGAGTAACCTTGTCAATGGAAGAATTTTGAAGCTTTACCTGTCCTAAGGTGGAAGGTAAGATTTGTATCATAGTTTGTAAATATTTGTTTTCCAGAAAGTATAATAGATGGTGAACTGAATGTTTTTGAATCCTGGAGTGAAGGCCCTAAGATTTAGGAGGTAAAGCCATTTTTCTTTATTTTAAGAAGAAAAATATCAGATAAAAAGTAAAAATTTTGGAAGTTTGGATACAAAGATTAGAGACAGGCACCTGGTCTACGAGTTCCAAATTGATGATTTGGTGTTAAAATGGGATGCTCCTAAAGAAGATAAACATGGAAAATTTGATCACATGTGGGTAGGCCCTTATGTTATTGCAGGTCACATAGGGGAAAATGCATTTCTTTTAGAATATCCAAATGGGGTTTCATTGGAGAGTAACCCTGTCAATGGAAGATTTTTGAAGCATTACCTGTCCTAAGGTGGAAGGTAAGATTTGTATCATAATTTGTAAATATTTGTTTTCCAGAAAGAATAATAGATGGTGAACCGAATGTTTTTGAAGCCCAAAGTGAAGGCCCTAAGATTTAGGAGGTAAAGCCATTTTTATTTATTTTAAGAAGAAAAATATCAGATAAAAAGTAAAAATTTTGGAAGTTTGGATACAAAGATTAGAGACAGGAACCTGGTCTACGATTTCTTTGATACCTCGCAGGGAGGATATCATCCCTAGTTGGAGCCAGTTGTTAACACCTCTATGTTGATCAATTGAGAAAGAGGTATGATCAAGGAAGATAAAAGGGTATATGAAATTTGTAAAGTCTAATAGTTGTGATTACATTATTAAAGTGCGCATAAGGGTTAATTTGGCATACAATCCAAAGGTGTAAAGTGATTGGGGTGAAATCCCAGTTTAAAATGGATCCGCTAGGTAAAGATGTGCAGGAGATAATTTATGTGGAGAAGCGGATATGGTTAACAAAGCTTAAAGATCAACAGTTATGAAATAAAGCAAACAAAATCCATGGCTGAGAAATACTCCGTTGAATAAAGATGCACGTTTGAAAAAATAGAAAAGGATAGCAGAATGTGTACAGCCAATCTCAATCCAACGGCGTAAGAAAAAAGTGAAAACCCATCAATGGTCATTATTGGTTCCAGAGGATAAAGTTACGAGATGGTTAAAAAGGCAAGGTGGTACCGGAATGTAAACCATGTTCCACGTGGCAACTTGAAGTGAATTCCGCGGAGAAAAGTAGTTTGGGAAAAACCGCTTGATGAGGGCTCCGAAAAGGGACCGTAGTATAAAGGTAAAGTTGACTTGGTTTAAAAAATCATTTCATTTGTGTGCTGTGAGAGAAAGGGAGAAAATTTGCCATCTTTTCAAGTCAACTTCTACGTGTTTACAATCACAGGTAAGCCTTAAAACATTTAAACTTGGTTCAAGGAGTTGTTTCCATTGTTCGTTATGGAAAGGGAACAGGGTTTAGAAGTTTTATACAGGGTTTCGGATGAAAGGGAGGAATTTGTTGTTGATAGGGACAAAAACGTATATGGCCCTATTTTATCAGTTGGAAATGTATCAGTCTCGAAGGAGCAGTTGTGGCAGTGTAATTTGTAGGAAATGATGTTCTAAATATCTACAGTTCTTTTTCATATTACTTTGCTATTTAGCAAACATTACCATTTCCTGAATTTGTTGAATGGTGCGCGAGTAGTTATTCACCCTCCAAAAGAGTCATCATGAGTCATACCACGTCCAAGATACTTTGTAAGGTTGCTGCAAAATCCATTCGCGGAATTCTTAACTTACCTGATAGTTTCCCTGATAATTATGAGTCTCTGAATCAGTTTGTCTTAGTCGAAATGTACAAAAGTTGTAAAACTGAAATAAGATGCAAATTTCTGTCCAATATTCTTAATGAAGGTCAGTCATTAGAGGGACTTTTTCTACCGTATAATGTTAACATTTTCAAAAAAGAAGTACAGATGGTTATGTCTTTAGTCAGCCAAATCTTAGGTTTAGATGATGATATTCATATCAGCGAATTCATTTTAGGTTTCTTATTGAGAATAAGTTCAAATGAGCCTGAGTCCCATTTAATCCATTGTTTCAATTTGGATGAATATTTGGCTGAAACTATCCATGTCCAGTTAGTCGAATTTCCCGAAGTCAGGTTTTTTAAGTATCAGTCATACTTGTTGAATATGTTGTTGTGTTCAAATGTGTCAGAATTGCATTTCCTGTCCACCATTTTCTCTCCATATCTTCCAAAACAAATCAATATGTTTGAGTTTATAAACACAATTATGCTCGAGATGTATAAGTTGTTGTTTGATGATGTATTACCAAGGGTGCTAGAAGAAATGAAACTCATCCTGCAGTCTTCCTCAAAGGACAGAATAGGAGACTGGTTCTTATATAAATATTTTACTGTTTTGAGGGTGTATGGGTTCACTGGGGAACCATACAAGTTACCTGTTTTTCTGACTCCAATAATATTTGCGCTTGATTTTATGAGGCAGATATTGGGTGTAGAAGAAGATCATTTCGGGGCATTCAAAAAGTCTTCAAATGTTAAGTTTCCTCTTAAAGTTGGTACATTTATTTTCAAAAACAAAAGTGCCCTGTTGGTTATAGAAAAGTTATTAGAAGTTATGGATTTCCATAAGGAGCAAAGAATCAATTATGATCCACATCATATAATTTCTCAGAGAAAACACTCAAACAAAAATAAACCATTCGATCATCAAGTTGTCGAAGGTTTAGATAAAATAGCCAATTTGTCTTGTTTTGAAGAAAGTTCGGGAATTGATGAAGGTAGGAGTAATGAGTTGATTGCAGCGGTTCAAACACCTGATAATCCTAATATTTTGAATAAGAGGATTATTGTTGAGACTCAGAGTATGGATGTGGATGAAAACATTTCATATAAAAAGATTAAAACATACTCCTAGGATGATCAGGTTTCAGAAGAAATAATTTCAAAGGATTCAAAGAAAATAGTTTTGTTCCCGAAGAAGTGTGTGCAAATACATCAGTATTCCTTTGGAGGAGAAGGTAGTGCAGAACCCAGTTCCTGTTTCAAGTCCAGAGTAGATTTAGTGTCAAGTTATGCTGAAAAACAAATGCAGTCATCAGAGGAAGCCAGAAATTTGACTCCTCGAGTTAGAAGTCTAATGAATCAAAAGACATCGTTGATTTCTACTCGAGATGTGGGGAGAAATACCTTGAAGTTTGATGTGGTTAATGATAAAAAAGTATCTGAGATGGAAGTGAAGTTAGATAAAATTAGTGTGCCCGATAAGATACAGCTCCATAAGCATACTGGAGATGTTATCTATTCTGATTTATTACATGCTATTATGAAAGTTAACAAATTGCAGGTCCTTATCGATAAAATGGAAGTCCAGTTGAAACATGAGAAAGTAGAGAATAAAGCAAATTTGATCCAGATTAAGAAGTTACAGGGGGATGTTATAAGCTTAGGAAGCGAACCAAGAAATGTATAGGCAACGAGAAAGATTTTAGAAGAAAAAGACAATACCATCCAGGTATTGAAAAAGAAGCTTAAAATCCCAAATACTGAACATGCTCAGTCCCCATAATTATTTACATTGCAAGAAGAAAAAGATAAATTTTATCAAGAGATGATGGATTACAAAGGCAAAGCATTGAAACTACAAGAGGAGAAAAACATATGGGAAGTGGAAAAAGATGAATTGATGACCCATATTTCAAGGTTGAAAAAAGATCAGAATGATGAAAAGGAAATTATGGAAGAGTTGATGAGTCAAACTCCTGTTGACACAAATTTATCTCTTGTGAACATTGAAAAGCCATTAAGTGAATTCTCTGCAGATGATTTTCTAGTTCCAATGTCACAGGTAAGTTTGAAGGATGTGGAAATCAAAGAATTAAAGGAAGAAAATGAGAATATTAAATCAGAATTGGCTAGAACCACTGAAGAGAAGAATAAAACATTAAATGATAAAATCCAGTTACAGAAAAAGTTTAATGAGTTGAAGGAAGGAAATATAGGAAAAGCTCATCTACAATGAGCTAAACATTGAATTTGGGATACATTATCTGTGGAAATTACCAAATTTAGACACTATTTAAATTTTATTGATGATCAGAGTGCATTAGTAAATCTAGCTACTCAAAGGCTGAAGTTGGGAAACGAGACCATGGAAAAGAAGCCCATAAATACAGCTCAGAATGCTTTAAATTTTTTGAATTCTCTAACTTATCAAAAGTTGCAGGACATCGGAATTAAGGACAGAGTAGCTATTGTACTATGGGTGAAGAAATTTATTAACAAACATCAGCTCATGAAGGTGGTACAAGATAAAGCAAATACAGTGTCTTCACAGATAAAAGATTTCAAGCTTGCTTTTAAGGAGTTATTTGAAGACGGCCTCCCTTCTTTCTGGGACGATAAAGGAAGATTATTTTCTCAAGAACATTATCATAGTCTGCTGGTACAAAATCGCATGGACCATTCCAAGTTTAAAGATCTTGTTAAAGGACTGACTGGAAAAATCATTGTAGAAAAATTGACAGAGGATTTCGAAGTATTGCAAAAGTTTTTAATCATTAGAAGAGGAATGCCCACAGTATCTTATGAATCCTATGTGGATCTAGAGGTATCTATTAGGAAATGACAGAATATGATACACCAAATCATTGAACAATGGAGGATCGTGGAAAGATTCGGGAAGACCAAGTATATACTTCATCCTTGAAAACAGGTGTTACGCGTCGTGGAGCTGCTTATTCAGGATACCATATAGTCACCGAGTTGATTATAATCAAATGATCTATTGTTAGAATCGAACCATGTAGTTTTATTCCTAGTTGTTAGGGATATATTTACAAAAAAAATTGGATTAACTGATTATTCGGTTATTGATCTTCTTGGGAAGAAGTTATCTGTTGTATATATTTGAATTTATTTGATGTATTGGGGGTTGGAACCCATATGTTTAGACTGATATTTTGAAAACTTATCATTTTTTAGTAAATAACATAGTCGAATGCTAGTTAATCTCCAAAGATTCACGTGTCATTTAATGTTATAGTTTGTGCCTTCTTTCATGTGATTGTCTTCTAAGTGCTTACTTCCAATTATGTTTTCTCTCATATATGAACATAGTGTTTAATAGTTCAGAATTCATATGTATTATGCTCTGGCTATTGTTTCAGATATTCCATAAATATTTATTCTAAAGTCGATATAAAATTCATCGTGTGATGCTTTATATTGATGGATTGTTCATGTTTCTTCCTTATTCACCTGAAAAATCAATGAATGACTGTGACTAAGTGATTATATTGCCTTTGTTGGGATTATGTGTATGAAGCTTTGTTCATTTTTATCTATTTGACGCCATTGCCCAATGGTATATGTGTTGTTTCAACCATCTACTTGATTTAAAATACTGATTTCATATATCTGGCCTTGTTAAATTTATATGTGAGAGATCCCTCTCTAGAAAGAAAAGCCAGTTTCTTTCTGAAGTGGTTTTTGTTGTTACCTTGAAATTACCTTCCATAACCTTGGGTACATTTTGAGTGCTAACAACCACCATGGATTAGATATATATATATATATATATGATTGTTGTAGGTTACCACTGGGAAATATGCCTCTGAAGTGTTGGGTTATGCACTACAGAGTAGCACTGAAGAGGTTAAAACATCCACTCTACAAGATCTCCAAGAACTCAACATCATTATTTTTCCATTACTGTAAAGGCGATGTACTAGAAGATTTTCCTGGACTTGTTGATTTCATCGTGATGTTGAACGTAAATGATAAACAGAGAGGAGCGCTAAGTAAGCTACAACACTTTGTAGGAAATCGAATGAGTAGAGATATAATTTCTACAGCAGTCTGCATACATCCTTCACTTGAATGATGTTAGTTCTTGAAAATCCTAACATTATTCAAGTGAAGGATGTATGCAGACTATTGCAATATCATGATTCAACCATGAGGTGCTTAGTTGACTGGAAATTGGGTTAGGTAATACTTTTCCATTAATGGACAATCATGAATCTTATGGTTTATGCTTTGGGTCTTGAAGCAAGTACTAGGTATTTTGATGTCCTTTATTTTTTATTTGAACATTTTATGTCAATTTTCACCGTGTCTGGTTTTTTTTTGTCCCTCTTACAATTAACACGATAAGATGACCTTTGTGGTTTAGACAGTTGGTTAGCTTTAGAATTATTCCCTGGTGTGAGTGATATTTGATGTTCCCTTGCCCTTTTTCCATCCCCTTGGTTTCATCAAATCATTGAGGAAGGCATGATATGGTTAATTTAAGAGCCTTTTGATTTGTGGGGTATAGTCTTTTTTGGTTCCTTCTACTATGGGATTGCCTTAGGGTTGCCTTAGGGTTGAAAATTAGTATGGGAAAAAGGTAGAGTTGCCTTAGGGTTGAAAATTAATATGGGAAAACAAGGATCATCAAGACAAGATAAAAGGAATAAATCAGCAAATATTATAGACTTATATAAATGTATTTAAAAAATTCTTTTCATTCCTTAACGTGCCAAGTAGTAGATATAGAAATGTCCACTCTTCACCACCATGGATTAGATATATATATATGTGTGTGTGTGTGTGTGTGTGTGTGTGTGTGTGTGTGTGTGTGTGTGTGATTTTTGTAGGTTACCACTAGGAAATATGCCTCTGTAGCACTGAAGAGGTTAAAACATCCACTCTACAGGATCTCCAAGAACTCAACATCATTATTTGTCCATTACTGTAAAGGCGATGTACTAGAAGATTTTCCTGGACTTGTTGATTTCACCATGATGTTGAACGTAAATGATAAACAGAGAGGAGCACTGAGCAAGCTACAACACTTTGTAGGAAATCGAATGAGTAGAGATATAATGTCTGGATCAATCTGCATACATCCTTCACTTGAATGATGTTAGTTCTTGGAAATCCTAACATCATTCAAGTGAAGGATGTATGCAGACTGTTGCAATATCATGATTCGACCATGAGGTGCTTAGTTGCCTGAAAATTGGGTTAGGTAATACTTGGCCATTAATGGACAATCATGAATCTTATGGTTTATGCTTTGGGTCTTGAAGCAAGTACTAGGTATTTTGATGTACTCTATTTTTTATTTGAACATTTTATGTCAATTTTCACCGTGTCTAATTTTTTTTTGTCCCTCTTACAATTAACACGATAAGATGATCTTTGTGGTTTAGACAGTTGGTTAGCTTTAGATTTATTCCATGGTGTGAATGATATTTGATGTTTCCTTTCCCTTTTTCCATCCCCTTGGTTTCATCAAATCATTGAGGAAGGCATGATATGGTTAATTTAAGAGCCTTTTGATTTGTGGGGTATAGTCTTTTTTGGTTCTTTCTACTATGGGATTGCCTTAGGATTTCCTTAGGGTTGAAAATTAGTACGGGAAAACAAGTTAGTGTTTCCTTAGGGTTGAAAATTAATATGGGAAAACAAGCATCATCATGAATATACATACTAGATCGGCATAAAACTTTGTTTCAAAGAGCAGTATGGGTGAACAATAGAAAACTACAAATCAATGATAAGTTAGTGATAATATTCATTATAAAAGGACCTTTGGGTAGGTAGAACAGGGCATCAATTCATCCTCCATTGGAGTCCTTCAACCATTCATCTCACTCCCCTTCGTTCATAGGTTTCAAAATGTTTACTTTGGGAACAAAGTACTTATACAGTTCGATCAAAGCCATCAGCTGTGCAAGATGCTAAAAGTAAGGATATTGTTTCATGTTTCACTTTTGTTGTCAAAAGGAATACTGAAAAGTTAGGAAGTACCAAATCTAGTCATTATGTGCACGTGGACTTAATGTAGGGAGAGAAGTCATGTCTAATTTTTTGTTCTTGAATGGGAGCAATGATGAAACCACAATAGTGGTTTATAGATGGCAATAATGTAATGGCAATCACAGGGAAACTGTCAAACATTGGGAAGAATCATTGCACAGACAGGGGCCCTTAATGCAGAACAAACTTGGTATTTTAGGGCCAACTGAGGTTGTTAATTCTCTTGTGCATAGGTCCAGATATTTTTAGGGTTTTTTTGTGACCTACAGTTGCAAGGAAATCCACCAAAGACTATTATTTGCTATTGATCTCCTTCAAGAGACTGCAGAGAATCACCTAAAGCACAATCCAACTTGGTTTATAGGGTCTGAAATTAAATGGTATTGGTTTTATTTAGGTTTGTTTACCCCCCTTTTATGGAGAAAAGGCACCCAGAATTCATGAACTGCTATAAATTGTTGTTTAGGAGGTTGGAACAGCCCTTATTTATTCCCAAAATGAAGGTTTGAGGTTGTTGGAGTGCCCAGGCCTGCTCTTTATGTCCATATCTGTGCCCAAAATTGTTTGTTAATGTCATTTCAACCCTAAAATTCAACCCAACATTTCTCAAATCCTGTTTTTCCATTGTTCGTCACTTTTCATAGGGCTATCCATGCCCAGAACTGCCTTTTAACCCTCCAATTTGGCCCAGATTTAGAGGTACGCCTATTTGGTGATGGATAAGTGCACAAGGGTGCCCATGATGGTGAAATAGGGTTGATTCATACCCTTTTTTACTGTCAAACAGGTTTGTTTGTGCCCAAAATTCATGTGGATGCTGCTATAAGGCATATGAATGAGATTTTAGGGCTGCTTTCACCCACAGATTTCTCATTTTCACAGCTATAATTGCAAAGACTGCCTCCTATTGCCATTGATCATCATCTTTTATTGCTGCAATGTGCCTAGATCTGAAAGTTGGCCTAATTATAGCTTATTTGAGATGCTTTACTGTTTGTTGTGACCTTCAGAATGCTCCCAAAGTGCTCAGATTTGTCCCTTTGATGCTCATACTTGATTCTAGAGTTGTTTATGCCCATAGGACTGCCCAACATTGCTCCTAGTGTGACATTGAAAATACCGAGTTTTTTCTGGAAGCCCTAAATAGGGCCAATTCACCTTGGTGTACTGGTTTATTGTTAGAGGAAGGCCTTCTCTCATTATTTGAGGAACATTCACCCTTGGAGACACATGCATAAGGGTAGTGTTTATCCCTATCGAAGGAGAAAGTCATCATTTGAAGCATGCTTACACTCTTTTATACACCATTTCATGAGAGATATTACATGTTTGGAGGTTACTCATTGAGCTGGTCCACTTGGAAGGTTGTTCACATGGTTCATGCCCTATTTTGTGAAGAACGTTTTTGTATTTGGGGGCTAATATATAGATTGACTATTTTGCACATGGGTGGTGTCTAGGGCCTACAAAGCAAGTTGTGTTTTACTCCAAATAGTGTTATGATGTATAGGAATCCTACAAATCTAATTGACTCGACAATGAAGTAGGTTTAGAATCTCGATGTTTATATTTCTAGGTTTTTTTTTTTGAATTTAAGTGTCATGTGTGTGACCTGTGCATTCCCACATTCACTTGGTCAATTTAGTACAGATTGGGATGAATTGACCATTTTGTTACCAATCCATTCAGTCATACCCTGATTTGCTTGGTTTAGTACCAAACTTGTCACTCGAATCGTTTCAAAGGCCGAGTCAGCTCAGTTGGGGGTCAACTCGGTTGACTCGGCCGAGTTTGAGTCTGAGTCATGAGGCTCATTGTAATCTTTTTATCAATCAAGGATTATTCTATATGTTTTATATATGTTTCTATATTGTATATAGAAACACACTTGATTAAATCTGCAACTATTATTGTTGAAAAGGGGGTAGGCCAGTAATAAGAACACCTGCATATCCAAATGCACAACCACCATAATCGCTCCAACATTCTACATGTCATCATACTTGCTATATGTGATGTATGTTTCAAACATATTTCCAGAGACGTGAAAGCATTGGTGACCAAGCATAGTTCCCATCCATGTATATTGCCAAATGCTTTAGGAACACACATTTATAATATTATATAAATATTTGTGAGCATATCATAGTGCCTATGTATAACATGATATTTTGTGAGCCTACCCAATACATGTTAGGAAAAGGAAATGCAAGCAATAAGTGAGAATGGAGAATTGTATGGTGACTAAAAGAGGGGCATACATAAGAATTTTTAGGGCATACATTAGAATTTTTTAGAATTTCCAGCGTACTGTTGTAGGAATGCCACTGTAAATAAGGCATTGACTTGATAGTCACAATCCCATTAGTATCATAAATTATGGGAGAGATCAGAAAAACATCCCTACACAAATATTAACCGATAAGTATGGTTTTGGTGTTTCATTTGGAGAATAAAATCCTATAGCAATGGTTGTTATTATGACTCTTAAAGGGTCCTAGATGAGATCTGGGCACTTTTAGGCCCTTCAACTTTCAAGCAAAAGAAGCCATAAACAACAAGTATGTGCACCCAAGAAAACATGGAAACGATCATAAAACATATTAGGTAAAATGGATAATCATCTACAACATCACAACATCATTCATGGGAAAACTAAAAACCACTTACAGCCATCAAAAGTAAGGGTTACAACAACAATGAGTGTAGAGTAAGGAGAGAGGAGTGGCCGGGAAAATGAATAATCGGGCCAATGTAGAGTGGAAAAGTGACCAGCTAGAAGTTTGGAAGAGGAGATTAATCAAGATTACTTGAAAAAGGAACTCATGTCAAAGATGCTTTTTGATGGAAGTGATCAACATACCAACTCCGTATCACTTCTATCCGGAGTAAATGTAGATGAATGCGAAGATATGTTCTTATTTTCATACTTATTTATATCCCTCATACTTATTTTCAAGGCTTTGTTGTCCCAACTTGTCTTTTATCTGCACTTACATTTCATCCTTAGCAGTATTATTAATAATATGTTGTCTCAAATCTGGTTGGCAAGTACTAAGAGATGCCGCGTGCATTTCATGCACCTTCCTGTTGAGTGCATTAGACACTTTTTTTTTCTTTTCCTTTTATGTGTTTGATTTTTGTTGTTGCCTATCACACACCTAGGGGGGAATGTCGCAGAAATATTCAAGCCACTCGGTGTTTCCTTGGGGGAAAGTCTCGAGTCAAGGTTGTCACTTGGGGGAAATTCCTAACGAAGCCAAGGGGGGTAGACCCTACAAGTTACTAAGGCTGGTTACTTAGATGATGATGAGTAAGTTTTTTAGGAGTTTTGACAAATGAATTTGACACAATATATTTGAAATATTTGTTATACCACAACAACATAGAAATCAAAACTTGATAAGCAGTAATGTGGAAACATATGATAATATCAAATAGATCAGTGCCAATAATGGAGTCCGCAAATGAGATTGTTGTTGAAATACAAATGGGTGTTGCAAGTGCTCTAGTTCAAATTTTAATTTAATGTATGATGAGTTGATTAAATTAGGCGGGGGGACTCCAGATATACCCAGGGGGTACTTGGAGTATGTCCAAAAATAAAAACCGCTACAGCTACCCGCAAGGTATGTGTGGGATGAATGGAGTCTTTGAGACTATGTTCATAATAGACCCACTAGGGTGTAACAGAGATCGGTGACTCGAGGTCACTATCCAGTAGTTCCCACTTCCTTTGGGTATTTTTCCCCCATTTACGGTTTAATCGAGGCGTTGGATTTTCTCTTGAGGTGGTTAATTGGGGAAAGCAAATCCTAATTATTCTAGTCACTCGCGTTGCTTTTGATGCAGCTTTACTGATCGGATGAACCATAGCCAAGTGTAGAGTATACACACCAAAGTCTTATCAATTTTTTAAGGATTTTAAGCTGTGTTCTTTGTTAAAAAAAAATTACCTCCAAGAATCTCTTTCGGTCCAAGTGGACCTCAATTGGGAAAGTGACGAGTGGTTAATTTTAGATGATAACAATTAAAAATAAAACAAACATCAAACACAACTCATAAGTTATCTAATTAGTCCTACCACGCATCTCTTTCCCCTTTCGGGTCAATCGGGAAGTCGTGGGGTAAGTAGTATGATTACTTTGAATTTTTGAAAGATATTGAAATTATTATAATTAAAAGTATACAATGCTGCAATACAAGACAAAACTAGAAAAAAGCAAAAAAAGTGCAAAAAACACAAAACGCAGGATCCCCCCTGGGGGGGTGGGGAGCGGGCTCGAAAGAGCCTACTTGAAGTAATTATTTTTATTATTAAGGGTTAGAAATATCAGCAAAATAATTGAATAAATTCCCTTGGTTCTTATACCGAAATAACCCATGGGCTTACAAAGTACAACAATAATGATTACGGAAGATGGGGAGACCCCTGGAGGGTTTCGAATGGCCCAAAAATTGCTTTTCAGAAAGCACCTCCTCCTCTTTTCAGATGGACCTGATAAAAACCAGAAATATTTAATTAGTATAAAGTGCCCAAAAACACTTTAAAAGTGTCTTTGGACAACCCCCAAAAATCTACTGAAAAAGACTAAGTTAAAGTGCTTTTTAAGAAAAGACAAAAATAACTCAAGAGGACAAGTCCTCTTGAGGATCTTGGCTAGGTTTGGGGAAACCAATGCAATGTGCACTTTAGATTTTGGATTTAAATTTTATTAAAGAAATACTATTCACTTTAAACAAGATTTTGATTTGGCTTGAAACTACTTATAAAAAATGAAAGACTTTTACTGCTAGATCTAGTTTTTAAAGAGAAAGAGCTTGAATATTTTTCTTAAATGAAACTAAATCTATGCATGCAGCTCCTATATGTTCATATATAGAATTATATCAGCTTTGAAACAGCAGATATAAAATATAAAATCCAAGTAACTAAGGAAGTGTTGATAAAAAAGGAGAAAGAGTGAAGGGGTGGCTTGGTGCCCAAATGATCAACCGTGGAGCTTTCCGGTGGAATGTCGAGGGACTATACCTTTGAGAAAGTTTGGAGAAAGTAAGGAAGCAAACTATATCAGCACCCTCTCCAATCTAGGGACCTGCAACTAATCCAAAGGCTTGCCAATATGCTTGTGAGATCCGTTTAATACATAAACAGAGATATTAGAATAGCATGCATATAATCTTATCAAGCATGTTAAATCTAGATCTCTAGACATGCATAAAATAAAAAGAGATCCAATAAACTTATTAACAAATTCCTTCCCTATCAAGATCATAATAAACTTATTATCAATCTTTTAGCACTGGATCCACAATATCAAAATAAGCAAGTTGTGAACACAGATACAGGTTACCTCAGTGAAACATGGCAATGCTCATCCACACATAATAACATGACACCATCTTGCCTCCAAAGATTCTCTTTATTTCAACAAAAAGGATGATCAATACAATATTACACAATAGCAATCCTTTCTTCCCAGCTCTAACTAGCTTGGAAGAGGAAAAAGCTGCTTTATTTATAGCCAAATTGGCCAAGAGGGGCGCATGCCTGACTGAAAGAGAGACTGAAGCTGACAGAGAGTCAAGCCGAGCCTGATCTGATGATGAACTGAGTCTGATCTGATGATGAACTGACTCTAACTGGATGAACCGAGTCTAACTGGACTAGAACTGCAAATCGGAGTGACATCTCACTCAATGAACTGAACCAACCAACAAACTACTCCCAGCTTGATCCACAAGTGTGGAGGAGAGAGAAAGGAGGGCGCAACCCTAGATTTGCATGAGCCATTTAAGCTCTTCTTCAGCCATGATCATGCCTTCAGTCAAGGAATGGGAACTCTCGGTCTATCTGAAGCCGATGAGACTGATTTCAGTCAAATCGAAGCAAAATCCACCGATTTAGGAATTTGGATTTGCTCCATTATTTAATTAATAATTGATTTTTTTGGATTTTCTCACCTGAGTGATGGAAAAATCACTCAAAACTTAGGAAAAGTGGGTTTATGGGTTTACCAGGTGCTCTGAGTTAGAAAATGAACACCCCCATGACTAAATCTAACTTTTAACCCCACTTTTATTACAAGACCAATTTTTCCAATTAGACTATTAAAAAATAGCCTAAGTTTTGTAGAAAAATTAAAATTTAAAATTTAAAAAAACAAAACCTAGGGGGACTTAGCACATGTTCATATGACTCGGCCATAATTCCTATCATGTTTATACATTGACATACAGACTCTAATAACCTCAATAGTCCCAAATGTCAAGCTGACCACCCCAACTTTGGAGGTATTGAGTGAAAAACTCAGAAATTATTAATCATTTATTCAACAACCAATAATAACCAAGGGAAAAAACACCCTAGGCTGATCGGATTGAAAATAACATTTAGACAGACTGAGTCTTTTACATACACTACCATGCTAGAAAATTTTATTACAACTCTCCCAAGGGGGTATGAACATGTGGTAGATAAAAAACACTTCCCAGAGGCAATTGTGAAGGTCTTCTGAAGTCCAAACAAATCATCTTTGTCCGGTTCACCAGGATCACTTGATAACATCGACTAAGTACAACTTAGGTGGTAACATCTGGCTCCAACTGCGGGACATGTGATCGATCTGGTCATAAGGAAAGGAGAGGATACAAGAACACTAGAATCTCTATTTATACACCCTGTAAAAACATCTCAACTTGACAAGAAAACCTTAGTAGCATAAGCTTTATATAAAATCCAAATGAACCATTAAGTTGATTTATTTAAACAAGATAAATGTAGCTAACTAATGAAAGAAAAGTTTTATTATAGCTAAGTACAAATCAGAAATGCGGAAAGTAAATGCTCTCTTTTAAGGAGCTTATTTTCCTACTCTAAGCATGATATAAAAAGGGTTAAGTGTAATCAGAAATCCAATGTAACCACCTATGCATTTTATTAACGTAAAAAAAAAATCATTGTCTTTGGTTACCAGCCAAAGTAAGGATACCTTATTTAGAGAATGCAAACCTGCATGATGATCCGGAATGGGCGGGTATTAAATTGAGCACATAGATCTGTGGACAAACACACAATTCACAAGATAGATCACACAATTTACTCAGTTATTGAAGAATGAAACAGTGCAAAAATGGCTTGCAGCTGTGAATTATTTTCATTAATCAAAGAGTAATTAGGTAATAATTACAATGAAGTACAATGGCTTAAATAGCCACATGCAATTCGAATCCACATGAGGAAATTCGAATTGATTAGACTCTACTTGACTGTAGGTAACTAAGACCTTGTCTAAATCACTGTCGGAGGACTCAATAGTTAACTGACCTTGTCTAAACCATAACCAAAGTTCATCGAAGTTCTAAAACACAACTAAAGTGTTACATTCAGTGTTGACTAAGGCTAAATGACTGTGGTTGGTGATAAATGCACCCCTCCTGCATGCAGCCATACAAACCTAGCGCTAACTGAATGTAGAGGACTAGAACTGAATGTAATTGACTCCTAACTTAGCTTCACTAGTCACCAACTCAACTGAACTGACCTTGGTTGGTTTCGACACTCCCAGTGGCTCCTAAATTGTAGGGATTGTTCTAGGAGGCTCCTAAACTGATGCATGTAAGTGCAATCAGTGATAGTAGGCCTCAATTAGTGTTCCCCACACTTTAGTAACTGAAACATGTGCCCCAATTAGGCCAAGTGGACAAAATGGTGATAGTGACTAAAAATAGACTGGATGGACTCCCGATTTAGACATGACTCCTGATTTAGACATATGACCAAATTTGGACAAGGGAGGATTAATAATCGTAACACCCCTCCTGAATGCTAACTTGGACAATCTGTGGGCCTTGGTAACTAAGACCATAGGTCACCCATTACATCAAGTAAAGTAAAGTAACTGCTCAAAAACAAGGTGCTGGGGAAAAAACCACATGGGAAAAAATCCCCCCCTCTAATTAAGCAGGTAGAATCATGATCAATTTGGTTCTTCTATGCACAGGTATCCTCAGTCCTAGAATGTGAACCTCTCCATCATTATTTCTAGAGGAATCTTCTTTTTTGGAAGAAGAATGATATGCTCAACTAAATCAGAAATATAGACAGCTACTGGATGAAGACTAGACCCATGTAGAGCAACTGAAGTCAACTGATAAGTGAGAAAAGGTTCTTGAGGATTCAGAACATGTGAGGAACACTCAATAAACTGATATGTTGCAGCCATGAACAGCAAAACATGAGTGGTAAGAACAGCCCCAAGTGTTAGGAGCAAGTGTCCAGGCGGATGCAAAAAATCTTCCTCTTTACCAGTTCTATGAGGAGATGAGCATGTGATCAATGGTAGAGAAGCACTGGGACTGTTGAGAGAAAATTATTGAGATCCATATTCTTCTGAAATAGATAATGAATCACATAATAAAATATCAGAAACCTCATAAGAGAAAACTAACACCAAATCCCCAGCAGCAATTTTGAGGAAGAATTGCGGTACTTGATTTTTCACACCGAAATTGGTGAGAGAAGCTACAAGAATGACTGAAAGCTCTTGGATTTTAAAATATGAACCAAATAATATCATATCAGAAAGTAAATTATATCTAAATATTTTCACAACAGATCCAAAACTGTGAAATCAAATCAAATCCCCAGCAGCAGTTTTGTAGGAGACTTCTGGTACTTGTTTATTCACACCGTTGATGAGAACAGCTACAAGCAGTACTGAAAGATTCTGAATTTGATATACTAAACCAATAAATATTAGATAAGATCTAAATAATATCATATCATATCCAATAAGTTTAATATCATATTCAAATAAATGGTTAACCGAGACGGTGGATGCACGGCTTTCTTCTTCTTTAAAATTCTGAATTTTGGTGCATGCAATCCTGCAGGAATTTGCTAGAAGATATAGATCATGGGGAGTGAATGGTTCAATATGTTAATCTGATATTTCTTCCAAAATATCCAAGGTATTACATATTTGCACACCATCAGCAACATTAGAGCGAGAAAAATCAAATTTCTCTTCACTTTCGGAAGCAATTACTGGTAAATTTTGCACAAAATTCAAAGGAAAATCACCGGTGAATGTTTGCATGGAAGTGCAGAAGTGTTTTTCTTCAATATCAGAGATTTGAATGTCTTCTTATGTTTCAGCCATATGAGAAGATGAGATATCAGAGATCTCATAAACTTCCGGAGCATCAGGAGAAGGAGTCACTGCAGGGAGACTGTCTTCAATTCGAATTGACTATGTAGAAGATTCTGCTTCTTCTTCATTTTGAACAACTTCATCAGAGAGATTGGAGGCTGAGAATTTTGGATCAAGAATGCTTATGGTGCTGGATATTCTCTCCAAAGTGCTATTATGATCCTCATCAATCAGTCCAAAGGTTCTGTCCAATCTTGTCCAGAGTTCATTTGGGTCTTCAATAGATCTACTGAGGTAGCGCAAGCTAGGAGAAAGACCCAGTGCTATTCTTCCAAAAGCTGCATCACATTTATTCAGCCAGCCATTCTCACTAAAACACTCTTCATCGATTCCAATAGGCATCCCATAGAGACCTCGTCTCATCAGAGATGCAATCATCTTCTTCTTCCATTCTGAATAGTTTGTGAATAGGGTGAGAAGAGGAACTAATGACTTCATTTCGAAGTTGTACCTACAAAACAAAAAAAAAGGCACCGTAAGGTTGGATAACCTGCACATTTCAGGTTTTCATCACACCCAGCATAGTTGATCAAACAAGCTTGATCAACAATTCCTTAAATTGGGGTACTAAGTGGTAAACCTTCGGCTTATGGTGAAGAGCTGGAAGGAGCAATTTTGCTCAAAAATGATCCAGTAGGAGATCTGAGGAGGAGAAATTCCTTGTCCACCAAGACTCTGATACCATATTAAATTGAGCACATATATATATGGACAAACACACAAATCATAAGATAGATCGCACAATTTACTCAGTTATTGAAGAATGAAACAATGCAAAAATGGCTTGCAGCTGTGAATGCTTTTCATTAATCAAAGAGTAATTAGATAATAATTACAATGAATTAAAATGGCTTAAATAGCCACATGCAATTCAAATCCACATGCGGAAATTTGAATTGATTAGACTCTATTTGACTGTAGGTAACTAAGACATTGTCTAAATCATTGTCGGAGGACTCAATAGTTAACTGACCTTGTCTAAACCATAACCGGAGTTCATCGAAGTTCTAAAACACAACTCAAGTGTTACATTCAGTGTTGAATAAGGATAACTGACTGTGGTAGGTGAGAAATGCGACCCTTCTAGATGCAACCATGCAAACCTAGCGCTAATTGAATGTAGAGGACTAGAACTGAATGTAACTGAGTCCTAACTTATCTTGACTAGTCACCAACTCAACTGAACTGACCTTGGTTGGTTTCGGCACTCCCAATGGCTCCTAAATTGTGGGGATTGGTCTCGGAGGCTCCTAGACTGATGCATGCAAGTGCAATCAGTGGCAGTAGGCCTCAATTAGTGTTCCCCACACTTTAGTAACTGAAACATGTGCCCCAATTAGGCCAAGTGGACCCAATGGTGCTAGTGACTAAAAATAGACTGGATGGACTCTCGATTTAGACATGACTCCTGATTTAGACATATGACCAAATTTGGACAAGTGAGGATTAATAATCCTAACAGCAGTTTGGATGGGAAATCATAGGCATGAATAAATTCATTAAAATTCTTCCCAAATTGGTGTGTGCTTGCGCAGGCTGCTTCTATCCATGACTGAATAGGACTGATATACCAATTGGTAAGATGAGGCAGACTGACTACATCATCATATTGATCATCGGGGCTTATCACATGATAACTCGTTGCATAAGCCCCAAGTAGCTCCAAATTATAAGGAACATCTATATGTGAAGAAGATGGCTAAGACTGATATTCCATTGATTGCATCACATCTGACTTTTTACAACACTGCTTCTCAATGTCTTCATTACTGATACCTTTGTGAAGCTCTGCATGATATGACTCTAAATGATCATGTGAAAATTTTGAATGGTCCTCTTCCATACTAAGATTTTCGCAGGTATCTACGCTCCCCTCTATGGACGTATCGTAGATTGGACTTCCACAAATTTTTGATAGACACTCCCCTTGCTGGACATATCATGGATGGGATTATCAATAATATTTTCACAAGTTGGATTATCTATGAAATTCCAATAGTCATCATTCCCATCCATGTCATATGTGGGGGACTCGTCATCCGTGGCATCATGCTCCTGCCTATCCATGTCTTCCTTGTATTCATAACAATATTCTTCAGAAGATTTGGCTTCAAAAATATTACAAGGCAATAAACTTTCCAAACCTTCATCAACATGTGGAGAACAAGGTCTAGTAACATCACACACCATAGTGATCTTATCATAAGTTTCTTTATAAGCTTCTATAATTGTTTCTTCTTGAGGTAAATCTGGAGAAAAACTGTGATCATTATCAATAAAATAATCATGAGAACACTCCAAATTTTCAATAGTTTCTATTATGATATCATGAAGAGGATATTCAATATTATCTTCAATCAAGGAAACTTTATGGACATATTCAATGGGATCAATTAGGATGTGTTGCTCAATGGGTTCCTCTAGTTTTTCCAAATCTTTATTATTTTTTGTTAAAGTCATATGAGGGTGGTTTTCAACCATGTCTCCAAATAAGGGTTCTTCAAGAAACTCTTCAACGTGATTGTCATGGATGTTCCCATTTTCATAATCTTGATGTGTATTGAGAGATACCTCATATTCTTTAATAAGCCGCTTAATTTATTCCTTTTTTAAATAACTATGAGGAAGTTTTTTTTTGTAAACTGCACAATATATTATATTACAGGGGCAAAAAAATTACATAAAGAAATCATGGTTGTCTGAGGTTGAAAGAGGAAAAACCTCCTCCAGAGCCTCTCAAAAAAATATCATCCTTCTAACCAGATTCACGATAAATATGTTCATGACTGAGAAACTTAGAGACTAAGTTACAGAGATCCATAAAAGACATATCATACTCCTATATACGAGCAGAGCCAAACTGAAAAAAGACATACAGTTTTAACTAAAAAAGCTTAGACTATAACCAGAAAACCTTCTAGATACAGTACCAAATAAAACATATTCAAAACAAACATTAAACCGAGGGAATTTCTTCAGTGATGGGGCAAGCCCATCATTCTTCCTGCGACAAAATGGGTGAATTGGTGGCGGCATTCGGTGCTAGAGTCAGAGAAGGAGGTTGTTGCTCAGGATACTGGGCCGACGAATCCTTCAGTCTCTTGAGGAGAGGTTCCACGGTTGATGGAACTGGAAAAGGCTTGGCCCGTGGCATTTTAGTGGAGCATCTCGTTGCACTACCGCTACCACCTAGACTGGTGAGATCTTGACCTCCAGATTCACTACCACTCGCAACGCCGCCCTGAGCACTACCCCTTATTTTGTGAATATTAAGACTTGAAATGCTTGCCATTCCCTTCCATGAAAAAGAGTTGTCCATGGTCGTGAGTTGAGCATCCATCTCAGCGATTTTTGCTTTCATGGAGTGAACTGCAATCCGAGCATCTACCCAATTACTAAGCATGTCCTCCGCTAGATTGCAAAGCATATTCTTCAGCATCCAGTAATGATTAATTGGACCACCTTCCTCACCCGTTGAGAGCTTGCGGTTGAGAACCTTGTTCTCCCAGGCTTCCACCAATACACGGACTCGCGGAGAAATATGCGGTTCATAATCCGCCGAAACTGGTGCACTACAACTCCTCTAGGTTTTGGCCCTTCCTGAACTAGCACGTCTAGGGGTTCCTCTCTAGCATGACATTGCCACTAACCTGAGCCTGAAACCAATACGCAATGGAGCGAATTTACCAACGCGGGCCCTTGAATGCATAGCAACAGAGACTCTGCAAACTTCCCATCGGACTGCGAACCAAACGCTGCTACCAACCATAACATAAAACACAACCTGGTGCTGAATTAACCGCATGTCATTCCACGTACCTGTCACCATTAAACCTTGCAGCCGAGCCATGAATGGACCTAGGAGGACGTACCTTCGTTAGCCCAGTTCGCATGCGCCAAAGTGACCAAGGAAATTTCTCCCATGCATAGAGAATCCTAAGTAGGTAGACGAAGGGTGCTGGCATGGTGGGATATTTCTGGCCTTACATGTGCTGAGTCGGTAGCCAGAGAACGGGACGGGTGTCGCTGGAATTATCACCCGCATCCGGGAAAATAACTACGAGAAATTTATTTGATGGGAGTATCATGGATCTCCTTTTCACTTAAATGTTCAAGAACTGATTCCAAGTCTTCAATACTTTGTACCATGTCAAAAGGTCCATCATTTGTTTCGATGTGACACTCTATCCCAGATATGTAGAAGGTAAAGATATTTTCAAGGAACTTTTTCAAACCATTCATACTACCCCTTCCATCATGCCACTGCTCTAAAAACATCCAAAGGAAGCTTGGAAATGAGGTTATACATTTATTAGGAAAGACCTAATAGAACCAACAAAAGGCCTCACCCTGAAAAGTACTAGCAAACATTTCCATCATATTGTCTTCATAAAGCACATTGGAGTCAATCATCAACTGAAGGAAATATTTTACATGCTAGATGGCCGAATTGCCATAATTTCCATGAAAGACGGGAATCCATTTATATGCATCCCCCGCACCATGAACAAAGTAAGGAAAACCTAGGATGTTTGAGAAATCGATAGGCTGGAAAATTCCGACTATCTGGGCACCACACTGCTCCCTTAGCTCATCCATATCAAAAATTAATAGTATGCATTTGATATAACCATCAAACCTTGTACTAAAAAGGTGGAGATGTCAAGTGATGAGCTTAAAAGGTTTTAATATGTCGCATGGGATCATCTACACACACAAAAAAACTTCACAAGTTTATGAGATAACAGGGTTTTATCCCTTCAATGGAGTCGCCATGTGAAAAACTAAGCATTTATAAATCTTTCACAAAAATTATTTTTTGATTTTCTTTGTAAAAATAAAAACTGAAAAAAGTTAGTGGAGTCACCAGATGAAAATTAAATATATACTCTAAGCATTCACCAAACAAAGCAAAAACAAAAAGGAAGAAAACAAAATTCGTACTCCGGGAATAAAAAGATTTATCCCTGGCAACAGCGCCAGAAGATGTTGCCGCCTTTCACACACCTGGGGGGGGACATGGCAGAAATATTCAAGCCACTCGGTGTGTCCTTGGGGGAAAGTCTTGAGTCAAGGTTGTCACCTTGTTCTTGACACCTCCGTTTAGGCAAACTCCTAACGAAGCCAAGGGGGGTAGACCCTAGAAGTTACTAAGGCTGGTTACTTAGATGATAATGAGTAAGTTTTTTAGGAGTTTTGACACATGAATTCGACACAAGATATTTGCAATATTTGTTATACCACAACAGCATAGAAATCAAAACTTGATAAGCAGTCATGCGGAAACATATGATAATATCAAATAGATCAGTGCCAATAATTGAGTCCACAAATGAGATTGTTGTTGAAATACAAATGGGTGTTGCAAGTGCTCTTGGTCAAATTTTAAGTTAATGTATGATGAGTTGACTAAATTAGCCGGGGGGGATCCAAAAATACCCAGGGGGTGCTTGGAGTATGTCCAAAAATAACAACCACTACGGCTACCCGCAAGGAATGTGTGGGTTGAATGGAGTCTCTGATACTGTGTTCATCATACACCCACTAGGGTGTAACAAATATCGATGCCTAGAGGTCACTGTCCATTAGTTCCCACTTCCTTTGGGTATTTTTCCACCATTTATGGTTTAATCAAGGCATTGGATTTTTGCCTGAGGTGGTTAATTGGGGAAAGTGAATCCAAATTATTCTAGTCACTCGCATTGCTTTTGATGCATCTTGACTGATCGGACGAACCGCAGCCAAGTGCAGAGCATACACACCAAAGTCTTGTCAAATTTTTAAGGATTTTAAGTTGTGTTCTTTGTTAAAAAAAAAGAACCTCCGGGAATATCTTTTAGTCCAAGTGGACCTCAATCGAGAAAGTGAGGAGGGATTAATTTTAGATGATAACAAATAAAAATAAAACAAACATCAAACACAACTCACAAGTTATCTAATTAGTCCTACCACGCATCTCTTTCCCCTTTCGGGTCAATCGGGAAGTCATGGGGTTAGTATGATTACTTTGAATTTTTGAAATATATTGAAATGCTTATAATTCAAAGTATGCAATGCTGCAATATAATACTAGACTAGAAAAAAGTGAAAAAAGTGCAAAAAACACAGAACGCAGGATCCCCCCTAGGGGGATGGGGAGCGGGCTTGAAAGAGCCTACTTGAAGTAATTATTTTTATTATTAAGGGTTACAAATATCAGCAAAATAATTGAAAAAAATCCACTTGGTTCTTATACCGAATGAACCCCAAGGGCTTACAAAGTACAACAATAATGATTACGGAAGATGGGGAGACCCCTGGGGGGTTTTGAATGGCCCAAAAATAATTTTTCGGAAAACACCTCCTCCTCTTTTCAAATGGACCTGATAAAAACCAGAAATATTTAATTAGTTTAAAGTTCCCAAAAACACTTTAAAAGTGTCTTTGGACAACCCCCAAAAAACTACCAAAAAAAACTAAGTTAAAGTACTTTTTAAGAAAAGACAAAAATAACTCAAGAGGACAAGTCCTCTTGAGGATCTTGGATAGATTTGGGGCATCCAATTCAATGTTCACTTTAGATATTGGTTTTAACTTTTAATAAAGAAATACTATTCACTTTAAACAAGCTTTTGATTTGGCTTAAAACTGCTTATAAAAAATGAAAAACTTTTACTGCTAGATCTAGTTTTTAAAGAGAAAGGGATTGAATCTTTTTCTTAAATGAAACTAAATTTATGCATGCAGATCCTATATGTTAAGATATAGAAAGATATCAGCTTTGAAACAGCAGATCTAAAATATAAAATCCAAGTAACCAAGGAAGTGTTGATAAAAAAGGAGAAAGAGTGAAGAGGTGGCTTGGTGCCTGAATGATCAACTGTGCAGCTTTTCGGTGGAATGTTGAGGGACTATGCCTTTGAGAAAATTTGGAGAAAGTGAGGAAGCAAACTATATCAGTACCCTCTCCAAGCTAGGAACCTGCAACTAATCCAACGGCTTTCCAAGATGCTTGTGAGATCCGTTTAATACATAAACAGAGATATTAGAATAGCATGCATATAATCTTATCAAGCATGTTAAATCTAGATCTCTAGACATTCATAAAAGAAAAAGAGATAGCCAATAAACTTATTAACAAATTCATTTCCTATCAAGATCATAATAAACTTATTATCAATCTTTTAGCACTGGATCCACAATATCAAAATAAGCAAGTTATGAACACAGATACAGGTTACCTCAATGAAACATGGCAATGCTCATCCACACATAATAACATGACACCATCTTCCCTCCAAAGCTTCTCTTTATTTCAACAAAAAGGATGATCAATACAATATTACACAATAGAAAGCATTTCTTCGTAGCTCTAACTAGCTTGGAAGAGGAAAAAGATGCTTTATTTATAGCCAGATTGGCCAAGAGGAGTGCATGCCTGACTAAAAGAGAGACTGAAGCTGACAGAGAGTCAAGTCGAGCCTGATCTGATGATGAACTGAGTCTGATATGATGATGAACTGAGTCTAACTAGACTAGAACTGCAAATTGGAGTGACACCTCACTTAGTGAATTGAACCAACCAACAAACAACTCCCAGCTTGATCCACACGTGTGGAGGAGAGAGAAAGGAGGGTGCAACCCTAGATCTGCATGAGCCAGTTAAGCTCCTCATCAGCCCTGATCATGCCTTCAGTCAAGGAATGGGAAATCTTGGTCAATCTAAAGCCTATGAGACTAATTTTAGTCAAATCGGAGCAAAATCCACTGATTTAGGAATTTGGATTTGCTCCATTATTTAATTAATTTTTAATTAAACTAATTAATAATTGATTTTTTTGGATTTTATCACCTGAGTGATGGAAAAATCACTCAAAACTTAGGAAAAGTGGGTTTATGGGTTTACTAGGTGCTCTGAGTTATAAAATGAGCACCCCCATGATTGAATCTGAATTTTAACCCCACTTTTATTAAAAGACCAATTTTTCCAATTAGTCTATTAAAAAATAGCCTAAGTTTTGTGGAAAATTAAAATTAAAAATTAAAAAAAAAACAAAACCTAGGGGGACTTAGCACATGTTCATATGACTCAACCATAATGCCTAGCATGTTTATACACTGACACAAAGACTCTAATAACCTCAATAGGCCCAAATGTCAAGCCGACCACCCCAACTTTGGAGGTATAGAGTGAAAAACTCAAAAATTATCAGTCGTTTATTCAACAACCAATAATAACCAAGGGAAAAAACACTATGGCCTGATTGGATTGACAAATACAGTCCGAGATACCGAGTCTTTTACATACACTACCATGCTAGAAAATTTTATTACAACTCCCCCAAGGAGGTATGAATATGTGGTAGATTAAAAAACACTTCCTAAAAGCAAGTCTGAAGGTCTTCTGAAGTCAGAACAAATCATCTTTGTCCGGTTCACCAGGCTCACTTGATAACACCGACTAAGTACAACTTAGGTGGTGACAATTTCAAAATCAAACTCACACAAAAACTCCAACCATCTAGCTTTCCTAGCATTTAGAGTTGGTTGATCAAACAAGTATTTCAAAACTCAATGGTCTATCCTTAGCTCAAATTTTCTTCCCATTAAGTAATGCCTCCACATATTGAGAGCATGTACTATGGCTGCAAGTTCCAGATCATGAGTAGCATAGTTCTTCTCATGCTCCTTCAACTTTCTGCACTCATAGCATACCACGTGGTTGTATTGCATAAGAACTCGTTTAAGTCTTTGATTGCATGCATCAGTACACACCACAAGGTCTTTTTATGGATCTCCAATTTTCAGAATTGGTGCACTTGTAAGAAAATTCTTCGACTACTGGAAGCTTTCTTCACATCTTGGTGTCCATTCAAACTTCATCCCCTTCTTTTGCAAACAAGTGATTGAATATGCAACCTTGGAGAATCCTTCTGTTATCTCCCAAAATAAATTTGTTTTGATAGTATGAATAATTTAACTCATGCAATGAAGGATATGAAGATCACTGACAGTTTGAAAGCCTTTGTTTTTTATTTGGACGCGAATTTCACAAAGTTGTAGCTTCGGTGGCTTGGGCGAGGATCAAAATATCTCATTAGCCACCGAAAGATGGAAGATAAATAACAGGAGGAAGACCCCTTTGGCAGTTAGTCGTATTGCTAAACTTTTCACTGCCATCAGAACATTTTAAACAGTGAGCGGAGAAGATAGTGGCTAAAAGTTCCACAACTGCGGAGAATAGAGGGATTAAAAGTTCCGATGGTGGGAAGTTTTGAGTTTCGAACGCCAATGTTGTGGAGTTTTAGTTCACTGCGATGCCGCAACTACGGAGAAGATAGTGACTAAACGTTCTGCTTCCGACTTCTACTGACCTTCGATAGCGATGAAATTAGATCGGAAGAACTAAGGACTAAGTAGCAGCGAGGCAAAGCTGAAAGGTGCTGAAATGTCGGTGATATGAAGAACTAAATGCCACTGAAGTCAAGTATCAGAAGTAAGAACTTGAAAAGACTAATTGTCAACAAAATAGTTCACTGCGGAGCCGCAATGGGGAAGAAAGACTTATTGTGGGTTCTGAAACAATACAGACTCATCGACGATCGAAGGTTCTAAGGACTAACGATCGACGAAATAGTCCACTAGGGAGCTGCAATAGCGGAAGAAAAACAGACTAAGCCTTCCGCTAAATAAATAAAAAACGCTTCTGATAGCATGACAATAGAAGATCATCGGCGATCGAAAGACACACAGACTACGGATCGGCGAGTTCACAACGAAGCTCCTCCGCAGTGTCGGTGGCACAGAGGACTAAATATCCGATTCCATCATCACCAATCAACCTCCGGCAACAACACAATTAGTTCGTTTCACCTCCGAAACTACAGTAGCATTCAGATAAAAGGTTCCGATGCATAAGTATTTCAGCTCCCGATCGTTGATGAGCTAGTGATGGAGAGCGCTAGCGTTGAGATTTGGAGCGCCGATAAGCTAAAAGAGAAAGTTGTTGATCGCCAATGAAGAGACCGTCACGATGCTAGTGATTTAAGGCGATGACACCGCGGCAGCGTTGGGACTTGGGGCGCCGATGGACTAGAAGACAAAGCTTCCGATTGGTGACTATGGTGGTAAGGTAGAGGATCTGGAGGATTAAACATTGAGACTTGGAGTGCCGAAACATCGGTAGCATTGAGACTTGGAGCGTCGATGAGCTAAAAGAAAAATCCCCAATTGACGACTACGGCGACAAGACAGAAAATCCAGCAAAAAATCACTTCAGTTAAACACCTATACACTAGTTGTTGGCAGCAATTTCATACTGAACTAGCAGTGGGGATGATCAGCGACCACTTTAGTCATTAAAATATCACTCAATGAACTAGATCTTCACAGTAGATAAACAAATAGTTAGCAAGGGTTTGAAGCCCTAATCTGGAAAAACTATCGCTTTCAATTATTTTTGGTGTAAACAGATCGGATTTTCAAGATCTGTAATTTTTGTAGAAGGCTATAAAGCCCATGATTTATTTATTAATAAAGGTTCGAATCCAGGGATTTATAATTCCGTTGCATTATCAAGCGGCTCATCTGGTTTATTCTAAATATAAGCTCTTTTGTTGTGATTTGTTCACCCATCTCTTTCTTTACTGTGTTTATTGCCTGAATGTGCATTCAGGTCATTTTCAGATTTCTTAAAACTCTGATAGTTGTCATCCTGTTGGCTATTTAGTGATATTTGATTTATAAATACCATCCTCAGTAGGATTTAGCCATTTATATGCATGTGTTATGTGTGTAAGTCTGCCAGCCTAGTGAGTTCTCCATCCCTGCACCTTTTTTTCAAACTACTGAACAAGCTGTAACTAAAAGCCTTGTAAACGAGTGAGCTTCATGCATGTCTTGAGAGTGAGAGTTTATATAGGTTATCTGGATTGATCCATATCATAAAACCCCAAAAAACAGATTAAGTTACTGGGCATCCTTGAGCTACAACCTAGAGGAGTTTCCTGGAGTGATAACAAAGTGGCGCTGTTGCCGGGGAGAGGAGATTGAAGCTCAGCTTCCCTGGGAGACGACAGAGATCCAGGCTTTGATGATAGACAAAGCTTGGAAATTATTACGGTTGTAATAATCTATCTGGAAACTCCATTGATATAAGGTGGCTTCAAGAAGACCAAGTACCAGAGCAAACCCAAAGGGGCCACCAGCAACACCTGTTTTAGATCCAGAAGAAATCTTGAGGAAAGCTAGGGCTTTACTAAGACAGACCAGCAGTGCTGCACAAAATGCTACATCGGGTATTTCAAGAAATATTTCTGCTGTTATTTCTTCTACTGAAACTTTTAATTCCCAGAAATTTTTAGACATCAGAAAAATCTAGGGCTTGGGCATCTTCAAGCACTGCTTCTTGTGAAGATCCAATCCTTGGTGACTCCACTAGGATAAGTATACCACCACCTTCTCAGAAAATATCCTCATCAGTGTTGCCTTCCACATCCCTCTCCATACCCATTTCCAATATGGCTACCCCTCAATTGTCCAAGATGGAAAGGATCCTGGTAGCTAGGTATGCACCCCTAATTTTGCCAAATCCTCTCACAGCCATGCCTTCCGGGGATTACCTCAAGTATATGCCTAAGTTTACCAGGGAAGGGGATTTCACTGCTGAAGAACATCTAGAGGCTTTTTATAGCTATGCTGAAAATATAAATATAGAACACGAAGATGTATGGACCAGAGTTTTTGTGCAAAGCTTAGATGGCCAGGATAGGAAGTGGTTTAAGGAACTGCCTGCTAGGTCAGTGGCAGGCATAGAGGCCCTAGATGACATCTTCCTAAAGCATTGGAGAGAAAGGAGAGACCACCTCTACTATATCACAGAATTCAGCAACCTGAGAAGAGAAAATGGTGAGTCTGTCTCCAACTTTACCAAAAGATTCAACAACATGTACAGCAAGATCCCCACTAAGATTAAGCCCACCGATACCTTAGCTATGATAACTTATGAAAATCCCTTTGACTCTGACTTCTACCTACTTCTTAGAGAAAGGAGGTCTGCCTCCTTATCACTCATGCAGGATGTTGCCCTGGAGGTAGAGTCAAACATTTTGGCATCTCAAAAGGTCAAAGGGAAGGTAGACAAGAGAAAGTATCCAGCAGACTATAGTGGGGCTTCTGCATCAGAGAAGAAGATTGAAAAAATGACCAAACTTTTAGATAACCTGACTGCTGAAATGTCTAAATTGAAAGACGAAGGACATCTACCGGTAAGGGGTAAGGGGGAAAGTGACTTCGCTCCTCAAAACCCAAATTTTGTTCCTTATAGAAGAGGAAACCCCCCAGTTCAAATTCTCAAAAGGGAGAGAAATCAAGGGGAATATCAAAGGATAAGAGCTCCATTTCAAAATGTTGTATTAGAAGAAGAGCCAGAGTTTATTGAAGAAGAAGGAGAAGCTGAAGACAATATCCACTGCATGGAGGATGAGGTGGACTACTCTTTTCTGACACAAGCAGAATATGAAGAAGCCCTGATTGATGAGCAGATCACGGAAGAGGCTATCTATCAAGATGATACTCAGGTAGGTTACCAACTAAGGTCTAGGTTGGTTTCTCCCCTCAAGAAGAATGTTGTACCTATCAAGCTGCCTGTTGCACCAGCTAGAAAGGTTGTTGTTTTACCCAAAAAAGTGGTTGTCCCATCCAAAGCATTGCATAAACCAGCACCTTCAGCCACACCTGATCAATTCCAACTCAAACCTACAGCTCATGAGGTAAGGTTTATGGATAGGCTGCATTATTATTTTAACCTTGAGTCTGAAATTCAAAAGTTGAAAATCCCTTTCCCTTTAATTGAGTTGATGAAGAATGATGCATTTAAAACCTCCATTATGAATTCCCTTCAGCCCAAGGTGCACAATGACACTGACTTTGTGAACATGCAAGATGACAATCCTGTTGTAATCTTGGGGCCCATGATCAAAGACATAAAGGACTCCTGCCCACCATTCTATATATCCTTGAACATCCATGATAAAATCCTCCATAACTGTCTGTTGGATTCAGGAGCCTCTCATAACTTAATGCCAAAGGCTGTGATGGATGAGATCAGCCTCAGCATTACCAAGCCCTACCATGATTTATTCTCCTTTGACTCCAGGAAGGTCAAGTGCTTGGGCCTCATCAAAGACCTTTCTATAAACTTAACTCAGCTGCCTTCGAAAAGCGTAATGATGGACATTGTAGTGGCTGATATTCCTCCAAAATTCGGCCTTTTGCTGTTCCGGTCATGGAGCAAAAGATTGGGAGGCACCCTTCAGATGGATCTCATGTACGCCACCATTCCCATATTTGGAGGGGAGACTAAGAGACTGTACAGAGAAAATCAGCTAGCATACATCAAAAGCAAGGAGAATCGCTCAGTGAATCACCCGATCTACACCATGGACACCGATTTCGAATCCTGCATTTTGCAAATAGACGATAATCAGCAGAAATCAGTTCAACTCACTGAGCCCATGCGTCCACAGCCCGAAGCAGTCACAACAGCAATCTGGACCATGTATTTCGATGGGGCAAGCACTCAAAACTCAACCGGCGCGGGTATCGTGTTGATCTTCCAAGCTCGATTTCAAGACCACTAACAACGTAGCAAAATATGAAGCCTTGCTGCTAGGAGTTAAAGTGGCCAAGGAGATGGGAATCATGTGCATGAATATTTTTGGGGACGCAGACCTCATCAACAACAGGTCAACAACACTTTTCAAATGAAAAATATCATACTGAAGGCCTACAGGGACGATGTATGGAAACTCGGAGACTCATTTATGTTTGTTGAATTGTCATATATTCATAGGGATTTGAATCACCTGGAGAATTCTCTGGCCGTCTCTGTAAGTCTGTTTGTTCCTCCTTTACCCCCTAAGCTCAGCTATGACATTCAGATCAAATACAGACCCTCTCTGCCAGACAATGTAAAATTTTGGATGGTGTTTGAAAATGATGGGGATCTTAGTAAATTCATTCAGTTAGTGGATGAATTCTCTGACATACACATAGACCAGGAAAACCTT
Source organism: Pseudotsuga menziesii (assembly GCA_001517045.1). Taxonomy (NCBI): domain Eukaryota; kingdom Viridiplantae; phylum Streptophyta; class Pinopsida; order Pinales; family Pinaceae; genus Pseudotsuga; species Pseudotsuga menziesii. The sequence continues at coordinate 69,760 of LPNX010545538.1, read as the reverse complement.
AACCTGGAGGAATCCAAGCAGTGCAAGTTAAAAGGTAAAGTGACTCAGCAAAATACTATCCAATTTCCCAGCAACTACATACCCCGAGGTCTAGTACCACTGGAAGAACTGTTTGATCACAATGACATCCCTTTCAATCCTGCCAAAAGGGAGCTAGATCCTGCTATCCAAGAACAAAACATAGGCAGCCAGAGCCATCCAAAACTGATAAATCTATCCACTGGGATGATTGCTGAACAGAAGTCTGAATATTGCAGCTTGATAAAAGAGTTTGCTGATGTATTTGCATGAGAGTATAGTGACCTAAAAACATATGACACAAACATCATCCAGCACAGGATTCCTTTGGAGAAGGACACCATTCCTTTCAAATAGAAGCTGAGACCCATTATCCCTCTTCCATTACCAGTGATTGAGAAAGAGATCCACAAGCTCCTCAAGGCCAAGATCATAATCCCCCTCAGGTATTCCAAGTGGATTGCAAATCTAATAGTGGTAAGAAAGAAAAATGGAGAAATCAGGTTGTGTGTGGATCTTAGAAACCTGAACAAGTGTTCCAAAAAAGACAACTATCCACTGCCCAAGATGGAACATCTGCTGCAGAAAGTCTCGGGGGCTAGGGTCATGTCCTTCCTTGATGGCTTCTTTGGATACAACCAAGTTGCTATGCACCTAGATGACCAAGAGAAGATTGCCTTTACCACCCCCTGGGACACCTTCATGTATGCTAAAATGCCATTTGGGCTAATGAATGCTGGGGCTACTTTTCAGAGAGCTATGGACCTAGATTTTGTAGGGCTAAAAGATAAATTTGTGCTGATATATTTGGATCACTTAACAGTTTACTCTCACAGCTATCATGACCACTTGCAGCATTTAAGGAAGGTATTTTTGAAGTGCAGAAAGTATGGAATATCACTGAACCCCAAGAAGTCCCAGTTTGCACTCAATGAATGAAAGCTCCTAGGCCACATAGTCTCAGCCGAAGGTGTAAATATTGATCTGGTAAGAGTGGAAGCAATTCAGCAGCTGTCAATACCAAGGTCAAAAAGAGACATTCAATCCTTTTTAGGCAAGATAAACTTCGTCGGGAGATTCATTCCTAATTTCTCCGAGCTGGTAAAGCACATAACAGCCATGCTAAAAAAGGATGCATAAATCAAGTGGGCCGATCAAGAAAGAAACTCTTTTGAAGACATTAAGAAATCCATCATGGAGGCCCCAACCCTGATTAGTCCCGACTACACCCAGGGTTTTTACATTTTTTTATTTTGCATCTTATGACACAGTGGCAGTTGTACTATTACAAAAAAATGATGAAGGTCTTGATCATCCAATTGATTTCTTCAGCAGAACCCTGAGAGATGCTGAGCTGAAGTATGACCCAATTGAGAAGCAGGCTTATGCTCTCATAAAATATTTGAAGACTTTCAAAATCTACATTCTCCATGCAAAGATCATTGCATATGTCCCTTCAGCTGCTGTGAAGGATGTTTTGACTCAGCCTGGCATTAATGGGAAGAGAGCTAAGTGGATTGCCAAACTCATTGATTTTCATGTAGAGGTGAAACCCACCAAGTTGGTAAAGGGATCAAGGTCTGGCCAAGCTCATCGCAAAAGAAAACTGTGAACTGATGGGAATAAATTTTACATGTGTCAGATCAGCAAAGGTGCAGACTATGGTAGCAGCTGAAACAGAAGTAAATCAAGATCACAATAACAGTCCAGCAGTAGCTGAAAACATATATTCATGTGAGTGGTACTCAGGTATCATTCATTTTTTTCTAAGATTAGAAGTTTTTGTTGATCTTACTCCTAACCAAGCACGAGCTCTTAAGTTGAAATTTGTTAAGTTTTTCATAATTGACAAATTGTTGTATTGGAAGGATCGGTCTAGAATTTTGTTAAGATGTCTAGATAAAGAGGAAACAGAGCAGGTCATGTAGCACTTTCATTCCAGTACATGTTGAGGCCACCACTATTGGAAAACCAGAGCCCACAAGGTCTTAAAAGCAGGATACTATTGTCCAGTCCTATTTGCTAATATATGCACTTTTGTAAGGGCCTATGACCAATGTCAAAGATTTATAAGGAAGCAGCAACTCAAATCCTTTCCCCTTAGGCATGTTACAGTGAATGGGCCTTTTCAGCAATGGGGTCTGGATTTCATAGGTGAAATAAATCCATCTTCCAGTGGACAGCATAAATGTATCTTGGTAGCCATTGACTACTTTACCAAATGGATAGAAGCAATACCCACCAGAAATGCAAGTCATCATGAGATTTTTATATGAGAACATATTTAGCGGGTTTGGTTGCCCAGTAAGGTTAGTGACTGATAATGCACCAGCTTTTAAGGCTAGGGCATTAGTTAAAATTGGTGAATCAATGGGTATTCAGTTGGTGCACTCCACATCCTATTACCCACAAGGCAATGGCCTGGCTAAGTCATCCAACAAAAGCTTAGTCATAATCATCAGGAAACTGCTAGAGACAAATCAAAAAAGATGGGATTCAAAGCTTAAGTTTGCTTTATGGGCTAATAGGGTGACAGATAAAATATCCATAGGGACTTCTCCATTCAAACTAGTTTATGGCATTGAGGCCATCTTTCCTATCCAGCTCATCCTTCTAGTGGAAAAGTTCTTTCAGGAAGAGGAGGACGAACCAAATGATATGATGAGAAGGATGATGGATTTGGTGGAGTTACAGCAGATCAGGGAGCAAGTTCTAGGAAAATAAGAAGCTCATCAACAGAGGATAAAGGGCATGTTTAACAAAAAAGCAAAGGCAGACAATTTCCAGGTCAGATATTGGGTCCTCAAGTGGGATGTTGTCAGACAGGACAAGGGGAAGCATGGAAAATTTGACTCTTTGTGGATTGTCCCTTTTGTTATAGGCCAGGTATATGAGAATAACACATTCAAATTGCAGAATCTGGAAGGTGAAGAGGTATTCGATGGCCCAGTAAATGGGCGGTTCCTAAAACTCTATTTTATTTGAGGCTCTGAGGCCTTATGATTGTAAATTAGTAGATAGTAGGTTGTTTTGCTTTCAGAATAAGACTCCATGCCCAATGGAACAATAAATAATAGTGTTAATTTACTTAGTTGCTTTTAGGGAAAGGCATTTTGGTCTAGGGTTCTTGGGACCTCACAGGGAGGTTCCCATCCCCGAGTAGGAGCTAGATGTTATCTCCCAAAATAAATTTGTTTTGATAGTATGAAGAATTTAACTCATGCAATGAAGGATATGAAGATCAATGACCGTTTGAAAGCCTTTGTTTTTTATTTGGACGCAAATTTCACAAAGTTGTAGCTTCGGTGGCTTGGGCGAGGATCAGAATATCTCACTAGCCACCGAAAGATGGAAGATAAATAATAGGTGGAAGACCCCTTCGACAGTTACGCGTATTGCTAAACTTTTCACTGCCATCGGAACATTTTAAACAGTGAGCGGAGAAGATAGTGGCTAAAAGTTCCGCACACCAATGTTGCGGAGTTTTAGTTCACTACGACGCCGCAACTGTGGAGAAGATAGTGACTAAACATTCCACTTCCAACTTCTATTTAACTCCAATAGCGATGAAATTAGATCAAAAGAACTAAGTACTAAGTAGCGGCAAGGCAAAGCTGAAAGGTGCCGAAATGTCGGTGATATGAAGAACTAAATGCCGTTGAAGTGAAGTATCAAAAGTCAAAACTTGAAAAGACTAACTATCGACAAAATAGTTCACTGCAGAGCCGCAACGGGGAAGAAAGACTTACTGCGGGTTCCAAAACAATACAGACTCATTGGCAATCGAAGGTTCTAAGGACTAACGATCAACGAAATAGTCCACTAGGGAGCTGCAATGGCGAAAGAAAAATAGACTAAGGCTTCCGCTAAATAAATAAAAAAAAGCTTCCGATAGTGCGACAATAGAAGATCATCGGCGATCGAAAGACATACAGACTACGGATCGGTGAGTTCACAACGAAGCTCCTCCGCAGTGTCGATGGCACAAAGGACTAAAGCTCAGATTCCAACATCATCAATCAACCTCTGGAAGCAACACAATTAGTTTGTTTCACCTCTAAAACTATGGTAGTGTTCAGATAAAAGGTTCTGATGTATAAGTATTTCATTTCCCGATTGCCGACGAGCTAGTGATGGAGAGCTCCAACATTGAGATTTGGAGCGTCGATAAGCTAAAAGAGAAAGTTGTCAATCTTCGATGAAGAGATCGTCGCGATGCTAGTGATTTAAGACGATGACACCGCGGCAGCATTGGGACTTGGGGCGCCGATGGACTAGAAGACAAAGCTTCTGATTGGTGACTGCGACGGTAAGGTAGAGGATCTGGCAGATTAAAAATTGATACTTGGAGCCCAAAAATAGTGGTAGAATTGAGACTTGGAGCACTGATGAGCTAAAATAAAAATCCTCGATCGGCGACTGCGACGACAAGACAAAAAATCCAGTGAAAAATCACTTTAGTTAAACACCGATACACTGGCTGTTGGCGGCAATTTCATACTGAACCAGCAGTGGGGATGATCAGCGACCACTTCAGTCAGTAAAAGATCACTCAGTGAACTAGATCTTCACAGTAGATAAACAAATAGTTAGCAAGGGTTTGAAGCCCTAATTTGGAAAAACTATCACTCTCAATTATTTTTGGTGTAAACAGATCGGATTTTCAAGATCTGTAATTTTTGTAGAAGGCTATAAAGCCCATGATTTATTTATTAATAAAGGTTCGACTCCGGAGATTTATAAGCCCATTCCATTATCAAGCATATCATCTAGTTTATTCTAAATATAGGATATTTTGTTGTGATTTGTTCAGCCATCTCTTTCTTTACTGTGTTTATTGCCTGAATGTGCATTCAGGTCATTTTCATATTTATTAAAAAGCTGATAGCTATCATCCTATTGGTTATTTAGTGATATTTGATTTATAAATACCATCCTCAACAGGATTTATCCATTTATATGCATGTGTTATGTGTGTAAGTCTGCCAGCCTGGTGAGTTCTCCATCCCTGCACCTTTTTGTCAAACCACTGAGCAAGCTGTAACTAAAAGCCTTGTAAACGAGTGAGCTTCATGCATGTCTTGAGAGTGAGAGGTTATATAGGTTATCCGGCTTGATCCATATCATAAAACCCCAAAAAACAGTTTAAGTTATCGGGCATCCTCGAGCTACAACCTAGAGGATTTTCCTGGAGTGATAACACCTTCAATGAACTCTTGTCGTATCCTACAAGTCCCATAAAATATCTCACATATGTCAGATTTCTTGGAGTTGACCAATTCATAATGGACTCAATCTTCTCAGGGTCCACATATATGCCCTCCTCTGAGATAATGTGACCCAAATAATGAATTTAATCCTTATAAAAGTCACATTTTCTCAACTTTGAATACAACTTATGCTCCCTTAGCAATTTCAATACTAGTCTCAAATTTTCTCCATGCTCTTCTTCGTTCTTATAATAAATAAGAATGTCATCAATGAAGAGAAGAACAAACTTGTCCAGATACTTAATGAAAACATTATTCATGAGACACATGAACGTAGCGGGTGCATTTGTGAGACCAAATGGTACCACTACAAACTCATAGTGTCCATACCTTGTTCTAAAGGTTGTCTTATGAATATCTTCTTCTTTGATTCTTACCTAATGGTAACCAGACCTCAAGTCAATCTTTGAAAATACTTTTTCTCCTCTCATTTGATCAAAAAGGTCACCAATTCAAGGCAAAGGGTATTTATTATTTATAGTAACCTTGTTCAACTTTCTGTAATCAATACATAACCTGAGTGTTCCATGTTTCTTTTTCACAAACAGAACTGGTTCTCCCCAAGGGAACACACTCGGCCTGATATACTTCTTTTCCAATAACTCTTGCAGCCGCATTTTCAGATCTAGCAATTCTGATGTGCTCATCCTGTAGGGTGTCTTAGACACTGGTACTGCTCCGAGCACAAGGTCAATTGTAAAATCAATGTCTCTCTTTGGAGGAAGTCCTAGAATTTCATCAGAAAAAACATCCCTGAATTATTGCAATACAGGAAAGTCCTCCAACCTAGGAGTTTCATTCTCCATTTCCTCCAAAACATCGGCTGCATACAATATACAACCTTTCCTACATAACTTATTCAGCTGCATTGCTAAAATATGCCTAATAGAAATCAGCTTTGGGATGCCTCTTACAACCCTTGGGTTTCCTTCTTCATCCATGCATTCAAATGTCTTGTTGTAATAGTCAAGCTTAACTCTGTGCACTTCTAACCAATCCATTCCAATGAGAATATCATCGGAACTAAGTGGCAGAACATTCAAGTATGCATAGGTGACTAACCCATCCATGACTAATGAGCATTTTTATACCACTTCACCAACGTTTCTCTTGGTCCTAGTGGCTAGTTGAACTAACCATGATTTGCTATGCTTTAATGTCTTAAAGGAATAAATCTCAACAATTCTAGGAGTAATATAACTATGAGTAGATCCAGGGTTAATCAAAACCGAAACAGATTTCTTAGCAATATTACCTTCAAATTCAACCACAGTTGATCTATGATCTGCCTAGAAGTCCTCTAGGGATGCATAAATTCTAGGTACAGAACTTGCTACTTGACCCATCGTTTGAGCTCCTTGGACATTGTGAACTCTCCTTACACTCCCATTCTCATGCGGACAGTTCCTGCGCATATGGTTTCCTCCACATCCCCGACATTGGAGTAGTTCTCTGATCTCTTTTGGATCTCTTGGTTTTTCTCCCATCATTATGGCTGACTCAATCACAGCTTGTGATGGCTTCCTTTACTAATTTCGGAAGTGAGAACGTTTGAAACCTTTCCTCCTTTGGTAAAAATTCTCACTCCTCTTGTCCTTCCATGTCTTATTGACATCATGTTTGCTTTTGTTTTGATCATAGCAATAATTGGCCTTCCTTATAGCCTCTTCTAGAGTTATAGGTTCATCAAAATCAATTATGTCTTTGTATGGATGAGGTAATCCACTTAGAAAATGCTAAATTTTCACTTTATCATCTCTGACATACCTCAATAGTTCCAAGTATTTCTTTTCATATTCTTCCATGGCCAGCTATCCCAATTTCATGCCATGGAATTATTTAATCTTATCATCATAGTACCTATCATAGAGGTACTTCTGCTTGAAATACTTCTTGAACTGCTTCCACAAGATCTTTCTGTCATTGATATTTTTCACTTGCCTAAGGTGCTCCCACCATATAGATTCTATTCCATTCAGATTGAAGATACCTACCCTTGCCTTCATATTTCCAGAGTAGTCTTGGACTTGGAAATACTTTTTCATCCCAAGAATCCAAGCTTTTGCTTCTTGACCATTCTTTACCTCACCATCAAATGTAGGAGGCTTTTCCTTCTTAAATTCATCACATGAACTGTTTCGATAACGCCTCTTTTTCCTGTGAGATGAAGAGCTTGAACCCCCAGTGGATCCTTCAGAGTCATATGATCCACTAGAATACCTTTTTCTTCTTCTGGCACTACTCCTACTTCCTTCTGGATTTACTTCCTGATGCCCAGAGTTCATCTTCTTTTGGACGTTTTTCAAACTGTGCAGCATGGTTGCATTCAGTTGATTCTGCTCTTCCTGGTCTCTAATCATTCTTTCATTATCTTCTATGTATATTTGCAACTCCACCCTTAGGCTTCTCATGGTGGTTGCAATATCTTGGGGGGGGGGGGGTCTCTTTATATCTTCTTCCATTGGATTTTGTTTCAGCATTGGATATCTTCTTCCAACTCGAATTTTTTCCCCCATAGCATCTACCTCAAGCTCATGTGGATTCTGTGCATCATTCATGTTGTTGATTCTCATGGTCAATCCAAAACCAAATTTTCCAAACTGCACTATGACTCTGCAAAATGTGTTAATAAATATATTGTTAGTTGTGTAACAATGGTGTTGTAACCAATAGCTCTGAAAACTATTCACTTGGCCCATCTAGGCCCAATGTTGGTGACCAATACCTCTGATACCACACTGTAACATACCCGCCCCTCTGTAGGATCACATAATGGAGGGATGTCACTTCACTGCTCTCTCTGATACCATGATGTCCATGAACCCGATGCCCATACACCTGAATGATATGCATAATAATTTAAAACTTACTACTTCTTTCTCTTTAAACATAGTCATGGGTGATGTTGATCCTTTAACATTCATACTTAAGCACAAACATCATTGTAAAATTTGTTCTGCGGCTTATAGATCCACTCTACAACCAGAATCGATTCCGCATTGAAATTTACTTTTCCAACTTCCGCCTTCCGCAATGCGGCTTGCAACCTTCGGAGCTCCGCAAAATGCCACTATGATTTCATGCCTTTCTACATTCCGCTTTCCTCCTTCCGTCGCAGATTTTGGGAATCGAAAACTTAAAATATGACGGAATCATTTAACCACATTCTACCTTCTTCATTCCGCATTCTTCCTTCCACTGCGGACTTCGAGAATCGAAAACTTAAAATACGACAGAATCATTTAACCACATTCCTCCTCCTGCCTTCCATTGCAAACTTCAGGAACCTGAAACTTAAAAATACAACGGAATCATTTAACCACATTTCGCCTTCTGCATTCTTCTTTCTGCATTTCGTTGTGGAATTTGGATCGTGGAAAACCAACATTTTTCCATACTTATTTTTATGCTTTCCGACTTTCACCTTATGCCTTCCACCTTTCGCTGCGAACTTCGGGAATCGGAAAACACATTTTACCTTAGGATTTTTGGCTCTTTTTTTGCTTCCATTTTCCGCCTTCCGCAGGAAGATTCTGGGGTATGAAAAACCAACATTCTGCCTTGTTTCAACCTCTCTTTCTGCCTCCCGCCCTCCGCCTTCCGTAGGCAGACTCCGGGGTGCAGAAACGCTTAAGTCAGTTGCCTTCTGAATCTGTAACCAGGATTCTAGCCTCCATGAACTTATGCAAAATGAATTCGAACCAAAAGCCGAGGCAGATGTAAAATGCAGGGACATTTAACAACAGTAAACTCTACTTAAATATTTAGTAAGCCTTCAACATAATCAATACATTCATAAGCAAATACATTGCAGAAATAATACAACAAAGAATACTTATCTTGAAGATGAAGTTGTCCTGCAACTAGCTTTGTCGTTGCAACGTTTCACCAAACCATAGGCCAGTTGTGTTCATCAATCTCTCAACACAACTTCCACCCTTGAGCTAGGCATGATTTCCACAAGGAGCTAGGGAACATCAGGCTCACACATAACTAGAACATATCAAACACAACCAAGCCAACACACCGTTGGGTTTATCAGGATACTCACGAAGTGATTCTCACATAGCCAAATGCATATCAATACTCATCCATTCTAGCCTACAATTGGTCTTATCAGGATGCTAAGGCAGTGGAGAGGAAGAATTGTTAAGCTAGTGAGCTCATTCACAAAGCTAGGGACACCTCCACAAGATCTATTTTCCCCTGGCATCCACAATACCTACACACCCAACACAATGAAGTATCCCCTTCTCTGCTACACAATGCCTTGGGCTATACCTTTCCTTCTAGTGCTCTTCAAGATGTGCATAGAAGATTCACCAGCCACTCTTATCTTTTTGTGAGGTTCCTCTCTTCACTAGGTTTACCAAGCCAATATTGCGCCTCTCCCGCTCCTAAGTCTTGCATATAATTCAGACCCAAACCAAGGTATTCATAAGAGCAAACCACAAGGAGACATGAAAACACAGGGCTCCACTCTGTAAGACAGACAACCAGGGTTCCATACCACTCTGTAGTTCATAAGAAAAAAAGGTTTCACTTGTACACAAGAGACCAGGGTTCCATACCACTTTGTAACCCAGAGAAACACTACAAAACGCCTAGCAATACTCTGTTGGCTCTTGTTGTGTCTGTGGAATATGAACTACACTGAACAACTTGTTCTATGACTTGGGATAGTGAATAACACAATGAATCACACTGCACAACAATGAACAACCCATTCTCAACTCATGACAGTGAGAGATCATCCCCCCCATCAAAATGGAAAACGGGAATATGACCCAAAATGTTTTGGGCGACTCCAAAAAAGACAGTATGGGCACGCATTCCCGTGATTACTTGCTTCAGAATCAAGAATGTGGTTCCCCCAGGCTGCAGGTTTTCTCAGACTGTATGCTGGCTCAGCCATGAAACCGACTTCCATGCCTCGCTTTGCCCAAGGCATTAACTGCCTCAAACACTCTTCTGGAAGAATTGAATGATTGAGTATAGAGGACAAAAAGGGCAAATGAGAGCTTATGGTTTCTCTCATCGACATCTAGTCTCACCCTATTGGCTCAAGGGTTTGGATAATTCCCATCCCTATTCCTTGTGAAATCATGCCCTCATCTATTTCGTTGTAGTGCATATCTATTTGTGGTATTTTATTAAATTGCATATTTACATGATATCTCAAAATATACCGTGCCTGAGGAGCATGAGAACCATCAACATCAACCTTTATCATCGATACATAAAACACCAAATCAGTGGAAGGGCCTTGGCCTTGAGCTCCTCGCCGTGATTTAAATACAATATATACATCATGTACAATTTTAATACCATGGGATCAAAACTAGGGTATTACACATATGATATTAACCCATGGAATTTACAAAGTATTGCATGCGGTGGAGTTCCGTTGGCATATGGTTTTGTTTGTTTGCAAATATTTGGTTTGTTGATATATGTTGTGATGGCAAGCCATGCGGCATGGCA